>CAUYUJ010002169.1:441664-529164 GCA_963575745.1 Prorocentrum cordatum
CTCCTCCTCCTCCTCCTCCTCCTCCTCCTCCTTTCGTGAGGCAGGTCAAGCCCAGGGTTCGGTTCGAGTCGCGTCCCCAAGGGGTGGTCCGCGATGCGGTGACCGCCCTCGACGGCTCGAAGAAGCGCCCCCGTCTGGCGGCCCCTTGTAGGGCCACGGCTGCCCCTCCCAGCACGGTGCTCCCGTCGGATGGGGATGCGTTCGTGCCGCCCGAGGCGGCCCGAGGTCACATCCTGTACAGGGCTGGGGAGATCCTAGGATGCACGAGGTGTGGCTCCTTCTCTGCGAAGGCCGCCCGTTCCGACCTGTATGGTACCTGCGACCCGCAGGCTCTCGTGTCCAACCCCCAGCGGAGGTGGCGCCGAGATAACTTCGCTTCGGGCCGTCATCCCAGTGACGGCCGAAAGCACCCCATCCCCATGCCCCGTAGGCTCCAGGTTTCAGACCCAGCTGTGCAGTGGCTGGGGTTGCTTCTGAATTTAACGCCTTAAATTCCGTTTTAACTCGTTTTGTATTTTCCCGCGTGTAGGGCATCGTCTGGTGAGTTGATCGTCGGTGCTTGCATGCGTCTGCTCCAGGTTCTGCTTTCCAGTTCCTGTGTTGCTCCTGGCCAGGCCTCTGGTTGGTGAGTGAGCGTGTGCCCTGTGGCCGTGATGCTTTGCTGGGCTATTGCAGGGTGTGCCCTCGTCGTTCTGTGTGCGATTGTGCTTCTCTCACCTTTTCCCTTTCCTCTTGCCTGTCCTTCGTCTCGACTCGGCGCGTCGCTTCATGTGCTCGTTGCTCCTCCTCCTCCCCCTCCTCCTCCTCCGAGTCGGCGTGACCACGGCGCCAGCCGCCTGCGGGGCACCAGCGCCGCGGCGTGCCGGCGGGCGCCGACCAGCGTGAGGCCCACGGCGCTCGGCCGGCCGCCCCGCCACCGCAGCTCGAACTCCGCCTCGGGCCCTCGGGGCAGCTGGCCGGGCCGCGTGGTGCACCGCTCGGGCACCACGCCGCGGACGGCCGCGTCGGAGGCGTGGAAGTACACGTCCTCTCGAGGGGGCCCCCAGGAATAGACACCACCACCACGTCGACCCCTCCTCCCTCCTCTAGGTCTGCTCTCCTCTGCCTCTCCTCTCTCTCCTGGGAGAGGGAGGGGGTGAGGTAGGTGGTGGTGGTGGTGTATAGTTTTGGGCCCCCCACTTTCGGGGGGGACGACAGGGTAGGATAGCAAAGGGCAGGGTTTAGAATCAGCTCACGTAGCTGGTTTTCCTGGCGCCCATCGGTACCGGGAGGCGCCCGTGTATTGAGGAATCGGCCTGGAGGCGGGGCCGAAACCAGCTGCATGCAGCAGACTTCGTAACCCCCCTTTGCCTAATCTACCCTTTCGTCCGGCCCGATCCTTGTCGGGCACCTCGGGCACGGCTTGACCGACCCCCTACCGTGACCGACAACTTCTGTGACGTCATCATCGCCTTCCGCATGTTCCCTCTGGCCGCAGGCATGCGTCCTGGGGTGAGGCGACGGGGGACGTCACGGAAGGGGGGTGTTTTGCTAGGAGTCCGCCAAGCCGCCCCTGAATACTCGGGGGCGGCGGCCAAACGAGGGGCGCCCAAGAGGGGGGGGCGCAACTCATGGCCAGCGGCATGTGCGCGGCCCAGGGAGGGGTCAGGGACGTAGTGAAATAAGAAGAGGCGCCATGAAATCTGAGGAACTATTATGGCCCACGCCATGATATCCCCCCCCCAGTCATCACCCCCCTCTTCGCCGCCCCCGAAATACCGCGGCGCAGACCAGGAAGCCGTAGCCGCTCGCCGGGTCGAAAGACTTGAAGCGGCCGCGGAGGCGCGGCCAGAGGTCGGGTGGCTCCGAGGCCCCGGCGCCGGCTTTGCCAGGGCGCGGCTCCCCGCCCGCCGCGCCCAGCGCGGCTCCCTCCGAGAGCACCTGGAGGAGCATAAAACGGCGCAGATGTTTGTACATATATGTGTATGCTTATACCTGTGTACATCTATAAGCATACTTATATATACATATATAAATATATACAGCTATGTATTGTATTTGTGTATACATATATATATATATATATATATATATATGTGTAAGGTGAAGGGTCAGGCGCGGGGACGGCGGACGGAGAAACAGAGGAAAGGGAAGGAAGGTGGCAGGCCGAACAGAAAAAGGTACGATCGAGACGAGAGGGAGTGAACACGAGGGACAGAAGAACTAAGAGACCCTTATGGGGCTCTCGTGGACTCGTGGGGTCGTATCTGAAGAACATGTTGGAATATAATGCCTTGGGTCTTTGTCTGGTTTGGCCCAGCTGAGAGGCCTGTGATGACTCTCATGTGTTCCGTCGGGTGGCACCGTGGAAACTGCTAGAATCTCTTTTTTTGCTCTTTGAGCAAGTAGGGAGACATATTGGCATACGATGGGGTATTTTCGTGCCATCTGAGGGCCGAGGCTGATCCGCTGGACGGTCTCTGGGGCCCCAGGGGAATTCGAGGCCAAGCTGATGACCCTCGGAGGGCCTCTTGAAACGGTCACCGCCTGTCCGGAACCCTTGAGTGATAACCTTCGGCCGATCAACTGCGAATCCCAGAGATGTAACCACAACATCCGTGGGTGCCTTTCAGAAATTGGTTAGCTGGGAATCCTCTTGAGACTCTTTTGCGGACAAGCAACCTCGGGACACAGCTCCCCGGACGCTCCCCCCGTAACCGCGTCTCGCGGCCGCGGGGGCGCCCAGAACGCCATGGCATCAACCTTGAGCGGCGCCCCACTGGGCACCTCCACTTGACAGCGTGTCGCGGCCACGGGGGCGCCTCAGAACACCACGGCGTGAACCTGGACCGCGCCCGCGTCTCGCAGCCGGGGGGGCGCCTCGGGACACCACGGCTTCGAACTTCAGCCTGGAGCGCCCACCGGGCCCCCCCTTGGCCGCGTTTCGCGGCCAGGGGGGCGGCTCCAGCCTTGGACACTCCCCGGGCAGCCCCCCTTGACAGGCCAGATGGGGCGTCTCGAGATTCGGGGGCGGCCAAGAGGGGGGCGTCCAAGGGGGGGGGGGGGGGCGCAAATCAGGCCAGCGGCACGTGCCCATTTCCTTGGCGCGCGGAGCGCGCCAGAGGCGGCGCCAGGGGGGCGCAGCACGGATCGAAGAAAACCGCGTGGAGCTTGGCAAGCTTACGCTCATGCAGTTCTCGGCTACAAGTGTGACCCTCGGCAAGAGTGACCCTCAGCAAGAGTGACGTTTGGTGCGCGGCTTACGCAAGAGTGACCCTCGGCAAAAGTTACATTTGGTACGCGGCTTACGGGAAGCCGCGGGGGGGCCAAACTCACGCGCGCAAGACGTCACTCTTCCCTGAGATCTGACGTTGGAAACAACTTGGAACATCGCAAACAATCACGACTGGAGCCCCGGACCCCATCTCTCTGCGTCCCTCTTCGCGCCGGATCGACATGCGAGAGCCCAGGGGCCCGAAGCTGAACGAACACGCGCGTGGCGAAAGAACTGCAACGCCAGGCTCTTCAGGGTCCTTCGAGCACCGCAGCTGCCGCCCGCGCCGCGGCCTGCCCGCGCCGGCGCACCGCCGCGGCCGCTGCAGGCGGGCCGCGGGCCCCAACGACGGCCGCCGCCGGCCGCGGCCAGCAGGCCACGGCCGTGGCAACGGCCAGCGCGGCGCCGCCCGCCAGGCGCCGTAGGCGCGCCCGCGGCGCGCGCGCGGCGGGGGCGCCGCGGCCGTCTCCGCGCGGCATGCGCCCTTCGAGTAGGGGATCGACTACAGAGACAGAGTTGCCTTGCCCCAAACTTGATTTTCATGCCGACTATACATACATACGTACATACATAAATACATACATACATACATACATACATACATACATACATACATACATACATACATACATACATACATACATACATACATACATACATACATACACACATACATACACACATACATACATACATACATACATACATACATACATACATACATACATACATACATACATACATACATACATACATACATACATACATACACATATATCTATATATATATGTATATGTGTATATATATACACATCGATTGATAAAAGTGTGTGTACACATGTATATGCATATATACTTAATCATGTACCCTAGAAAGACGTAGAGATAATGCTCGCAGGTCTACGCTCGTTCTGCGCACGTTCCGTGGATCCGACGAGAGAAGAAACACTTTGGGGGGAGATCGACTCTGCAGTCCATCCCCCGCTCGAGCCCTGCTGGGCGCGAAGCGCCTGCTGGGTGTGATCGGGCCGCCGCGGCCGCGGGCTGGCGCAACGCTCGCGCCGCGCTGGCGGTCGCGCAGGGGCGGCTCTCTGCGAGTGCCCGCCTCGGGGGTGCCCGCCCTGGGGCCCCTCGAGGAGCCGCAGAGGATCCTGGCGGGCTGGCCCGGCTGCAGAACGCCAGTGGCAGACATTTCAAGTAGCAGATCGACTACAGGATTGAACCACTTCGAAAATTACTTCCCGTCGAAGCCATGAAAAATGCGTAGCATGCTCCGTGAAGGGACACGTTCTGAGTATTCTTCGCTGCCGCGACGGCACAACCAATGTCGGGGTAGCCCGATTCTGTGGTCGATCCCCTGCTCGAACATTGGGTCGAACGCTGCGGGCCCCGCGTGGGTCTGGCGATGAGGCTCGCACCCATCCTGGGCCGAGTCGATCTGCTCGAGCGCGCGCGGCAGGGCTGCCGAGCAGAGGGCGAGAGCCTCGGGAAGACTAGCAGGCGGCCAGGAAACGCCGCCTGCGACTGCTCCTGCGCGCCCCTCGACACGCTGGCGTTGTGGATGCCATGACAGTGGACACTCTGACAACCCTGTCATGGAATTTTTTAAAGTGTCTAACATGTGTTTCAAACATGTTCTAAACATGTTTGAAACATGCTTTTAATTATCTAAAACATGTTTGAAACACGGTTTAGATATCTGGAAGTTATTTGGCAGCACGATTCCTCTCCATTGATCGACTTCCACAACGCTCTTGGACACGCGCACGCAGCGCTCAGCCGGGCACGAACACGCCCGCTCGTACACACGCGCTGCCGATGAAAGAACCACGACCGACTGGTGAAACGCAAAGCTGGATACGGGCGCGTCTGGCTCCACACGGCCCTGCTACCCTGTAGCGCCAGACGCGCCCTCCTTGCTGCATCTGTTCGACACTCCCCTTGGCGCAGCTCCCACCCAGCGCGCCTGAGCCAGCTCGAAGGCACCCTCGTCGCGATCGCTCCGCACGAAGACTCGCATGTCTTCCGCTCCCGTCACCAGCTCCCCCGACGGGAGCATGGCGAGGGCGTAGACGGCCTGCGCGGGCGGGGCGAAGGCGCGGGAGAGGAGGGCAGAGCGGAGAAGAGGGTGCCGGAGGGAGCCGAGCACGGCACCCGCCACTGTGCCGGGGGTCCGAGGAGAAGCGCCAGCGACACCAACGTGATCGAGAGCGGCGGCTGCCACAGCCGCACGCAGCGAGAACCGCACGGGCGGCACCAGAGACGCTCGAGCCGCACCGGGGCGAGGGGGGGCGCCGCTCGCACATCACGCCGACCCTGGCCAGCTCATCCTTAGCACAAGATCCATGTTGCCTTACCATATCGGGGGATGGTGTGTTGTCTTCTGCGCCTCAGCTGCACCTGCATCGCCAGCTAATAAAACAGGTGGCACAACGAGGAGGCAATGGCTTCCTCCTCCGTTGCAGATGCATCGCAAATTGGCGGTAGAACTTGCGCAACGGAGAGCCGATGCCATCCTTCTCCGTTGCACCTGCATCGCTAGTTGGCAGTAGAAGTTGCACAACAAAGAGCAGATGTCATCCTCCGCCGCGGCACCTGCATCGCCAGCTGGCGGACGAAGTGGCGCAGCAAAGAGGCGGTGGCATCCTCCTCCCCCCACCCAGTCTTTCCTCTGAGAATCGGGGTAATATGCCAAAGGAGTTAAGATCTCATGTTCACTCTGCTCAGGGAGAGAGGGGACGGGATGAGACATCGATAAGACAAGTATCCGGTAAGCAAATTTACTATATCAGGAATGTGAAGGGAGGATACCGGCTGACCTACGACCGACGACGTGCGACGGCCGAGGGCTGGCGCGCTCCTTTTCTCTCCTGCAAGCAAACGAAAACTTGCTTGAGTAAACAAACAGCTGCAGTATGCAGCATCAGTTCAAGTCAGACAGTGCGCAGCATGCAAGTATGTTTATAAGTGATATTATCATGAGGCGGAGAGGAGCACATGCACCCCCCCCGCGGCGGGCCTCGTAGAGCCCATCCGGCCACAGCACCCCTGGCCTATACATATACACAACCACCGGAGCCAACCCCACAAACTTTTACGGCTCAACGGGGGCTGCCAGGGGGCAAAGGGCCGAAGAGGCCCGAGAACTCCCACCATCACATAAATAAATTCTCTCCGCTGGACTGGCTTAGCCGACCAGTAGAGTTGATTACCCATCCAACACGCGTACCGCGCGTGGATGAGAACTTCCATGCATGCGCCTGCCGCGACTAAGTCGCGCGGGCGGATCTCAGCCCAGCTCATCCCACGGGTTCTCCTCTTCCGTGGGCGGCGCCGGAGGCGGCGGGTTCGACGACGCCGAACCTCCTGTCTGTCCGTCTCCGCCTCGAGGCGAGCGGGACCGCCCCTTTCCTTTACTAGTATGATCTGCAGCACTGTAGCTCTTCTCCTTGTTCTTGGGCGCCCTCCCCTTATTCAGCGGGAGGTGAGCGCCATGCTCAAACGTAGACCGTGCACGCCGCAGATCCAGCGCCCACCAGACCTCGTCGGACAACCGCGTGATCCGGTCCCAGTGGACGCAGTGCCCGACATGAACATCGTTCACGTAGCGCGGGTAGGACACGAGCGGGTCGTAGCCAGCAGCGCCGCGGCCCGCATCCATGGCCCCATCGCGCGCGCGCCGGGGCACCGACCGATCCCAAGCGTTGGAATACCTTGAGTATTCCTCTCTCGTCGTCACGGCTGAGCCGGCGACAGAACGCGGGGGTTCGGTAGCGTCATCGGAAGACCGAACGTCTGAGACGTCGGTTCTGAGCGGTCGAGGTGTTGTTGGTGGTCTGGCTTCCACCTCGTCCTGTGCCCTTATTGGTCCCACGGGGGAGGCTTCGCCGCCGTGGTGTGGATTGTCGTGTCTGTTCTCACGATCTCGCATAAATTTTAACCAACTCCTAGCAGCGGTAGCTACTGGGATACCATATATTCCGCACGCAGTGCGGAACGGTCCTGCGTCTATATCCTGGAGCTCTGTCCCAGGCTCAATATATTTGTCCTGAAGCCAAGAAATGGCTTCTTGCAGCAGAGCACCCGTGCAACGGACGTCAGTCTGCACCTTCCTGCCCAGATTGCGGGCCCATTCCTCTATTATGTCGTCCGTCTGAACGGCGGCGCGAATGCGGCAGTCAAGAGCATATTCATCTTTCCGTCGCATCTTAGCAATGAGGTCCGTGCTCGCTCCGTCGGGGCGAATTACTCGCCCCGGGTAACCGATGTAATACCCCTCCGAAATGAAGGAGCTCAAAGTTTCGCGAACAATCGCAAAAATCCTTATGGGCCGAAGACCAAATTGCACCTGCTGTACGGAGGCCAACCAGTTTCCATCAACTATGTCCTTGACAATTGGTGGGACCTCATGTTCCACTTCCCCTAGCAGTACCATCCTGTCGGGATCACTCGGGCGCATGCCTGTGTATTCGATAACCCATTGAGCTGCAATCGCCCGAGCCTCTACCCCGAACAAAGTTATTTTTACTGAACAGTCTTCGCAGTGGTTGTATACATATCAGTCGGGCTGATCAAGGTTGATCACTCCTTCGGTTATCAGCGCAGCCTTAGGCCCGCTGGTTGCCGAGAAGTCCAGTCCCATCTGTGATTGTTCGCCTGCCCTCGCGGCTGCACCGGTGGCATGTAGCAATACTGGTACTATGAGGCGATGGTCCCGACATTCGTTGACCCGTCTTGCAACGGATTGAGAACTGCGAGTCGGCCTCGCCCGGAAATTGTTCTCCCAGACGACTGGCAACCGTCCGCGAGGGCTTTGCCCTCTAGGGTTTTCTCCTACGTCTTCCACGACGTCTTCATTCTGCACAGGCAACCATGGTGTCCCCAAGGCCACCGCGTCATCAATCGTTTGAAGCGCCGGGGCGAAGACATTCGTTCTAGTCATGTCGCTATACCATCTCTCCCAGCCTCTCACGGGTTCGACTAAGTCGCCCCGTGCTTTGGCCAGTCGAAGGCGGCCAGAGCTGAGCAAGATATTGGGCGAGCATATTGGTCAACATTCGTCTTCCATAGCAGCGGCCACCAGGTATTGATCGCAGGGGTCCGCCTTCTCACCCTTCTGGCTGAGTATTGAAGCCGTCCTATGAACCTTCTAACCAAGGGCCTCAAATACTGGAAGAAAGGGCCATGGCGCGCCGGTGGCTGAGCCATGGCGTCCGTTGGCACCCAAGCGGGGAAATTGCCTGGCAGGCTGTTGCCGAATATCTTGCCTGATGCCGCCATTTTACTATATTCCCCATTCGCCCATTTTCGCTCCTGCTGATGATTACTGCGGACGCTCTTCATTACAAGCGCAGAAGCTTTCTGTTGTCTATCCCCGCGCATTTTGATCCATTGGGGACGGTTCCAGGGGAGATGGTGTTGATCTCTCGCCTGTAATACAAGTCGATGCGCCTCAAGGGATCGCGGGATTATTTCAAGATTCCACGTCTGAGACATGTAATCACGCGTGACTCTGCGCTTGTACTTATTCCGACAGCTGCAGACCGGACAATGTTCAAAGCCCGTTTTCACCCAGCGATAACGAAAGCATAGGGCGGATAGAACCCGTTCCTGCATTTCGGGTGACAGCGCTGGCCGACGATTCCAAGCCAACAACAGAATCTCGTCTGTGTGGATCCAAGCAATAGTCGACTCGTTGTCGAAAGTCACTTCGTACGAGGCCCACTCGCGATTGAAAAGTACCGACAAACGCATCTGGTTCGTTTATCTAACGAGAGAGACGGCTTTGTCAATATCGGTGAATTTCGGCACCTCTCGGGGCACCAGGGTCCCGCCTGGGTAAACCCTGCATGAGAAGCGAGTGAGCACTCGGCCGGTGAAAACAAGAACAAGCTCCCAGGACTCGCGGTGGTTGGGAAGTTGTTCCCATAGGTGGATGGTGTCGTCTGCGGGCCAAGTCCCCACCGATGGCGGTTCTCCTCCCAGTGCCTCATATCCCATGGGCACAAAACTCCTCGCGGGGAGAGGCTCTCCACACCTCCGCTGGCTGAGCCACGAAGGAATACGAATGGGATCAGGCATTGTCGGGCTCCTTTTCGTCGGAAGCAGCCTCAGTAAATCATAGTCTGCCTCGCGACAGAGCCCTGAGTCTCTCTTGGGAAAGCGGGCTGTTCCATCCGTAGATTCCAAAAATGTCTGCAAGTCCGTGATATGAAGAAGAGATTCATGACTCCTGACTTGGCCAGGGTCATATGGAACATACATTCGTTCAATGGAAGCAACGAATGTTGAATGTCCCTGGCATGCTCGATAGAAAATAGGTATTGCGGTTTCGCTCCTCTCTCTTACAGCGCGTCCACATTCCATGAACACGATATCGTGCGATGGGCATTCCATATATCGTGTCCACATTTTGTGAACACTGGTTCCAACAATATTGTCACTATCCTTAGGAAGTGTCCCTGAAACTTCCACTGTCTCTGGCGGCAACGCGGCTAAGCCGTGTGCAGCAAGAGCATGTGATTGAAAAGTAAAACCGTCCTCTTCAATTTTCTGCACCAGGTTTCCAAAATAGACCCAGCCACCCGACGATCTCGCATAGTCAGAGCAATGCCTCGCGAGGTACACAGCGCATTTGCTTATTTTCCCAGCAAATGCATCCATTCGACAGCTTTGGGTAGACCACGTGTCCGTACTGCCCACTGCAGCCGGAGTATCGCTGTCGTCGATCCCAACTACCAGCGGCTCAAGGCACGCAAAGGTCTCTGGCGCAAATCCTTCTGGGACACCATCGGAATGAAATTCAACTCTGAGGAAATCTTTTGCCTGTTCAAACGTGCCTTCAACTTGGCTGAGGCTGCTCAGCAATGCGAAAACCGGGTCTTCCGCAAATACAGCAATGTACCGAAGCGTGTTCCCCGTCTGGTCGCGGATGGCTTCGGTATGCGGCGGAACGGGGCCAGTCATATGTGCGTCGCGGACCTTCTGTTTCATCGGTCCAGGTGTTCTCCGACTGACTTGTCCGCGTTCTTCTGCCGTAAGGCGCAGCTGTCTGCCCTTGAATGAGACAGCATGCCCCGCGATGACGTCTTGACCCCCATCACGAGGATCTATGGACAGGGGCTCCCTCTGTCTCTTATCAGGAGCAGGCGGCAGACTCATTCTGCAGAACATATTTTCAGATGCTGGACCAAAAGGGTAAGTCTCGTCTTCCATAACAGCAATGAGCGCGGGGTCCTTTTCGTATGGAAAGGTTGTAATATCCGCAGGTTCAGCGTCTGCCCCCGAGATCCCCGGATAGCCTGAGACATCCGGGTGCATAGATGATTTCTTAGGAACAAATGTTGCCCCCTCATCCGGTGGTTCCACCGTAGGAGACGGAACCACCGCGGGAGACGACTGTTCTTGATGTGCGCCCAGGTGGTCATCACGCTCCGCTCTGCTTGGACCAGGCGGAGGGGTCGGAAGATTAGCCGTCGCGGCTGAGCTGGACGGAGGGGCAAGAGGGGTAGGTACTCTAGTCACGCTCGCTCCCGAACCACCTGCCTCTTCACGTCTAGGCCTCCTGGGTCTCTCAGGCACCATAGGAGCACGGACAACATTTGGTTCCGCTTTCTGGATCTGCTCGACAATAGCATCTGCAAATTCATTCCGTACAGTGGAATAAATATTTGGTCCATGTTCGTTAATCTGTTCATATCTCAGATAAACGGATTTCGCGGCTTCAATACATGAGACAGCTTTCATTCTGAATCTTGTCAATTCGGGGGTCTCCGGCTGTCAATTTCTTGCGCTCTCGATCGGAAGTCGCGCCACTTGTAAAAGAAATGTTTTTCATTTTTCAATGCACTGTGCGCTCTGGGGCGCGAGAAGTGCGCACTCGAGACGTGCTTTCTGGCTTGTAGGATAATAATTAGATCATCGTCTCCGACTAATACTGGCGAGCCCTCAGATGAATGACCCCCATCCGACTGAGTCGGGGGGCTTGCGCCTGGGATGTCCAATGTATTTTCGTCTCCGTCTCGGGCAGGGGCCACCTCCTCGGCGGGGGTAGCTTTCGCCTCGGCCATCAGTGGGCTTTCAACGAGGTTCTGCGCTTCTTCGGGTTGATATCTTGCAGCACTGCCTTCGGCATGCTGTGAGTCTCCCCAACGCCTGCCCCCTAGACTCTAGGTGCAAATTTATACTGAGGCTCAGCACTCTGGTGGCTCTGATCGATAGGCGGAGTTTCGGAAACATTGGTTCCGATAAATTCGGTCAAAGCGGGGGGAGGATCACGCGTACTTGGCTTCCAAGGTTGGCCGCCAGCCGTGCCCTTGCCTCCCGGCGGCGGGGATGCCGCAAGATCTCCTTCAACTCGAGGCGTCTTCGCTGGCGGAGGACCCACCGTCTGTGACTCTGGTCTGAATTGCGGCGGAGGCGGAGCTTTCTTGGGCATAATCTCCGTTGCCTGCGGAACATTCCACTGCGTTGCCACGCTCTGCTTTCTTGGCCGGCGGCGGCGTCGGTGCTTTAATCGCCGGTGGAGCCCCTTTGGGGATGATCACTCTCGGTCCTCCAACAGACAATCCCCCCCTCCTGAAGAGTAGAGGGCCAAGTCACGGCCCCGGGGGGCGGCGCCTTCTATGGCCTATCTTGGTTCTCAGGAGTCTGTCCCAGGTTCGGGAAATCCCTGGTCTCGATCGAAAATTGGGTGCCGGACGGCTTAGCCGCCGGCTCCACCTGTTTCGCTTCCGCAGCCTTCTTTGCTTTTTCTGTTCTTGTCATTTTTTTTTCGACCAGCCTCGCGGACTCCTCCGTGGCCTCGCTCCTGTGTATCGCATGACTCTTGGTTAATCTGACTCCCTTCTCTTGGAGCCAAGGCCAGACGTGGTCAAAAGTCTCGTTATCGAGGTATGGGCTTTGTCCCCTTTGCCAGTCACATGGTTTCAAATTTGGAACCCAGGCCATCTGTGCCTCCCGGACTTTGTCCGTGGCCGCTGTGCGATCTCCATCTCGGCATCTTTCGACCTCAAAGTCCTGCCCCAGATTCCAACCATTCTGTTTGGCAACATGCAGCAAATGTGCCCACGCATCTGTAACGCACAGTGTTGCCGCGGTCCAATGGTATAGTCGCAGCTCATGCAACACATCGTTCGTTGGGTCGCTCACATACTGTGTCGGCGATCCTTTGATGGCCCCTAGCCTTTTGGCATAGAAAACAATCTCAGCCGTTACCCAAATACCATCTCCAAAGATCTCCTCAGCGACAGAATACGTGGTGTGAGTGTTGGGGTCATCAGTACATGGGAAAGAGTATACTCCAATCGCATGCGTCTTAACATTCCCTCCGTATCTGGGATCCGAGGGGAGCAACTGATGACCCACCAGTATTGCATGAAGGGCAGTCACAGACGTACCGCGTGACTGCTTTGTCCAGCCTGCGGATGAGTCTGAGACTTCCGCAATCTTTTCATCTGTCACAAAGACAGGCAATGAAAGCTCGACGCAATGGGCTCTGCCCACCTTATGGGTCTTCGTCGCTAGCTTAGCCCAGTTCAAGCGATCAACCACAGTGGCTGTCGGGCTTGCTACTGACCTGTCGGCTCTTATCCTAAAGAAACGTGCCCAATTCGAAACTATGCAACTCGGTGTCGCAGGCGGGACTTTCGTTGACTTCTGCAGCAACTGGGAAGCAAGCCACGCTTCGCTGTTAGCTGCTTTATGAACCATTTTCTGTTGCTTGCTTCTAGCAAGATTCTTCCCTTGCGCGACCTCTGCAACGCAGCCTTCCTCGCCCGGGTAGGCGTTCCCCGGCATCATGCCGCGATGGAGGTTTTGCTAGCAACCGTGAATGGACAAAGAACACCATGATAAGTGATCTCTGTCCCCGATGAGCTTTGAAAAAGCAACCTCCTCGTCTGCTGGTGCGGAAGACAGCGTGGCCAGAAGGGCTCCTCTTCTCCAGAATTACATTCTTTTGGCCGCTTCGGGAACTTGTATCTGCCGCCGAGCTTGGTTTCGCCTCCCTCCGGGCACTTATTACGGATGAATATTACTGCCGCTTCACCGGGCGTCTCTATCTCTTTGACGCCAGACGGTGGCGCCAAAGGGGGGGCGCGAGGCGACTGAGCCGTTCGCGCGCTGGAACCAGAGCCCGTAGCGGCTGAGCCGCCGGGCCTGGTATCTCCGGCCGAAACAGCAGCACCAGCCGATGGTGTGGCAGGGACAGGGGCAGCTATGTCACCCGACGTCGCGCCACTCACCGATATGGCTAAGCCGCTCGGTGCAGCCGCTGGCGCTGCCTTGTTCAGCTCGTTGAGTGCAGTACGCATAGGCTCGTCATTGTGCATGCCTTCGTCCGCCGATCTTTGGCTCTTCCCCTTTGGTGGCATTCCAGGACAGAAAGTTTCTCCGCGCGGCGAGAAGTAGGCATCATCCCCCCATGGGAAAAAGTCATTATATGCGGCTCCCTTCTTAAGAAAGTTCACAAAAGCCTTTGAATAAAATGAGTGTATTGCACCGCCTCCAGACCCGTTTGCAACGGCTGGAAAATCGCTGTCAGTCAAGGGCGCCTTAAACGGGCGGGCATCAAATATCGACGTGGGTATATGGCCCGCAGCAGGAGCCCAGCCCTGCCAATGCATGACTAGGTCTTTGATGTCCGCCTCCTGCTTGGCATGCCCGTCTTCTCTCGTCACGCACGTTATATGACCATCCCGGACGGCTGAGCCGCCGGACAGTTGGCAGAAAAATAATGCGGCTAGCTTGGCCGTTTTGATCATGTAGTCTGCACACAACTGACCAGCATTCACGCTTTCAATACGCCCTCCACTGTTCAGTTTGTAGTCCGGGTGGCTGGCACCGTAATGGAAGATGTCTCCTGGGCGGTGTCTGAGCTGTCGGTAGAGGCTCACTCCGTCAAGAACCATTATCCTAGGAAACATTCCGATTGTTTTGTAGTGTTCGATCCGACGGTTCATTATGGCTCGGACCAAGGTGGCAACATCGTCCCGCATCGGGTCAACGCCACCGTCATCGTTCTGCCAGCACTTGTGGTCCCCACCAGCAAACATTATATCAATCGCCCCTCGGATGAACGACACATCGCGTCGTCAATCAGCGTAACGGCGTCGTTTATCATGAGCCTAAGGCTCCCTGCGAATGCGAGCGGGTTCTCCTGTCTTTTTGGCCCACTCCCAACTCCGTTTAGCTGAGATGAGTTATCAACAATGTCATTGAAAGCCCAGAAGGTAAAACGGATCGGAGTGTGGGTTCCTGTTATGTAGTACCCGGTCTGGCCCCATTGAAACTTTGAAGAGGCATCACGAATGTTCGAAATCTGCGCTCCACTCATGGCGTGCTGTACACGTCCAAACACCGAATTGCGCAGGTTATCTTCAGGAAGCAGGCTGTTCTTCATTTTCCCGGGTGCGTCCTTGAACACAATTGTAGAATCTGAAACAATGTGGACAGAGCAAGACCAATAAGTATTCGACCCGTTCCTCATTAAGCTCAGTGGGCGAAAGAAATCTGTCACGGGTTTCCACGTGTTCGACATGGCGGAGAGGTCCTCTCCTATAAACGGGATCCATGAATGTCCGTTAACTTTGGCGATCTGAGAAATGGCCTGACACTTCCTAATGAAGGTCAGTTTGGTCGACCAGTTTTTCATTTTTTGGGATCCGTGACCCCAATGTAGAGGTCTAAAATTTCGTCCACCTTCTCCTGCCAGTCGTTCGCGGGGTGTCTGGGATCTTCCGCGAAAGCCCCCTGCGTCCGTAGATGCTCTAGGACGTTCCAGGGGCCTCGCCCGATGTACGGCTGATCGTCAGACTCAGCTTTAGCTGCGGCTGGCCCTGAGTCGGGCGCCCCCCCCCTCCACCACCTCCCGAGGAGGGGTGAGCAGGTGAGTTGTTTCCCGAAGAGGATCCGCCGGATGCTGGTGGAGCTCCACCTCCACCGGCTGAGCCGTGGGGCGGGCCGCCACCAGTTCCCCCGCTGGCTGCTCCGGGAGGGTTATTGTTGCCAGATGTTTGGCCGGCGGATGATTCGCCGGCCGCCTGTCATCCGGCTCCAGGGTTGCTCAACGAGGGCTGATTGCCGCGGCTGCTTGTTGGCTGGCCGAAGCGACTGTGTCGTTCGGTGCCTCTGCTGCCGTTCGCGGCTTCTTCTGCGGCGAGTACTCATCGGCCCCTTGATCAAGGCCATCCTTGGCAAACCATTTATCAAGGTTCTGCGGTCTTTTCCACGGGCGCTGCCTTTCCCGCCAGCGAACCACCTGCTGAGGAGAAGTCTCGACACATGACGCTCTTGCAGTGGCGGCAAAGGCCTCCTCGACAACATGCACTGGCGCATGATATAAGCCTTTGACCACTGGAAGAGCGAACATCGCCCCCCAGCCGTCCCCGGTGGCTGAGCCACGGGGAGGCTTTCGGGGAGAAGGGAACCAAATATCTACCCAGACTTGCGGGGGGCCCTCTGTCCAGTGGTCTATCACTGGCACTCTCACATAGTTTCCAAAGATAGTCTCACACCGAACAGCTGGGCCGACAGTGGGACTTATGACCTCTCCTGGCTCGAGCGTTCGAACTGTGCAACGGTATCCTCCTGGCGGGTTCATGTGCGTCTTACTGACCAACTTCGTTTTTTTCCGTCTGGATACGTCTGAAAGAACGTACCAACTGGGATCTTGCCCAGGTCAGGAGGGGGGCAATCGAAACGGCACGTTGCCTTCCGCTCGAACATCGCCCAGTGCACCGTCCACGGATCCTACAAAAACTGGGAATACAAATACTGAAATGTCGTCTGTGACGCCGCGTCCAGGTCTGCCTTCAATGCGGTCACGACTTCGTCGCTCCGCATATGAAGTATGTCATGCCTCCACATTGTGTAGCGCCAACCCCATCCTTTCGTGGGTACAAATTTGGTCTCCCCGGTAGGCACCGGTCGGGACCACTCTCTCAACTTGTCGGGGTAGCATCGAAAAATCGGTTTGTTCTTCCAGGAGTCGATGTCCCCTGTATTGGAACTGGCTGCTTTCTTTGTGGGCTGACCATCCCGGAAGGCTGCCTCTGCTGCCCTTTTGCGAGCAGTTATCTCTTCGGATACGACATCATTCGGGCTAAAGTCGTTATCCCTTGTCCCGCCCGGCTGAGCTGGTGGGCAAGCCCCCCCTCTCGGCTGAGCCGGCGGGGTGGCCTTTCGACTTGTATTGGGAGGAGCATCATATTTGATCTCTCTCCCTTGGTTTTCCTTTCCGACTGAGTCGGAGACGAAATCGTCTACTATGTCGTCTGAGCGGATCGAAACAACGTCCTCCCCCGGCGGCTTAACCCCTGAGTCACTCAACGGTCGACGCGTGGGTTCGGTCGATGCTCTCTCAGACGCGCGGGGGCCGCGGCAGGCAAGGCTCGAGCAGCCGCCGCAAGGCGACCGCTCGATCCCAGGGGGGGCCGGCCGCGGGGCAGCCCGCGCAAGCTCTAGAGGAGAAATGGCAGCGGCAACAACACACGATTAGAGGAGGAGATGGAACGACGACGAGACGACAAAGATCTCTCTACGGCGCAGGCAATGGCAAGATGGACCTGCTTAGCAAAAGCATCCGTGTAATATTCTGCGCTCTTGCACTCTCGTTCTCTAGCCTCAACATGCTCGCGCGTGCCATCACATCTGCGCCCAAGCCCCTCCGCAACAACAGAGGAGGTAGTAGCTATCGTCCAGGGCTTTTTCATGAAATTGCCCTTGCTATCCTTTAATCCATACGCACATCCGTGCAACGCCGTGTTAACAAACTCTAGCTCTCTCATGAAACCTTTCACCTGAGGGTCTCTCCAATAATTGCACTGGGTAGGCCACTCAATACAAACAACGCCCCCCCGCGTTGTGCACGGCGCGGGCAATCTCCCGGAAATTCCAAAACAGGTATCTGAAATCAGTCATAATACCACGAAGCCTACGCATCGCTCTATGATTTCCAGTACGAAAATAATGCGCTTCGTTCACATACTGCCAGGGAGAGCCTCCTGTGCAAGGCATAGAACCCCACAACGTGATATGTCTTACCTTGAACGTACTAATATCGTTCAATGCTATTCTAAGTCCCTCATCCGTCCTCATGTCTTCCTTCTCAGTGTATCGAACCACCTTACATGAGTTGTCGACGAAGTTCTTTGGGCCTCCTATCCTGCTCTGAGGGCCGCAACAGTATTCTAACACAAACCTTTCCCCGGTCCGCTGAGTGGCCGGGGCGCAATCTTCTCGGATCCAGAACTCTGTGTATCCAGTCCACCTACTCGGGCAATAGTCACCGTCGCTGGAATCGCCATTCGAGTCGTATTCAAATGGATGATGATATTTACTCTCTTTGTCACGCCAATTGTCAATGCGGTCAACCGTCAAACCTTGTTGGGCATTGACAGCATAGGCGCGGCGCCTATCATCTAACTTTTCCGGGCCGACGGGACAGCCACCGATTGCAGGCATGAGCGTAACAAGACTCGGAACAGAGTGCCATCGTTTCAAACTCTGTCCTCGTTGTATCCATGTGTCCTTTTTGTCTAGATAACTGGCAGCCGCAGCAGGTGGAGGATGAGGAAGGAAACGGTTGTTATTGGGAATCTCTTCCATATTTTCCGGCAACATCGAAGTATCTGGCTCATTTTTCACTATCCGCCATGTCAACCATTGTTTTCATTTCGCGATCAGAACTTTTGTTGGTTATAATCTCCATCGCTCTCGTTTTCTCAGAGCTTCTGCTGTAACCTTCTCTGGTCATTAAAGGAATAATATTACCTGCATCGCTAAGCCGGATGCATCCACAAACGCAGCTGCGCTGGGAGCGCATGCCTCCACGGCTTTGCCGGGGGCGGCCACAACGGGTTTACCCTTGTTGGGGCGCTTTTTCTTTTTGTTCATCTTTTTGCTAGGCACAACAGCTCCTCTCCGCAAGGCCGAACTGGGGGGGGCCCCAGCGGGGCTTCAGAATCCACCCGGGTTTCAAGGGAAGTCCGTCTGAAAACATCGAGTCGAGATAATCTTGGCACCGCTTAGCGGCCCAGAATTTGGGCGTAAGAATGTTGACAAGATACAAGACTTTAACCCAAACCAAAGGGTCAATGAATCTTTTGGTTCCTATATCGGCAGCCTCGTTTTGAGTTCTTTCATACTGGATCTCAACAAGGCCACGAGAAAACTGTTCGGACACAGCTGCAGCATCAATTCTATGTGTTCTCGGTAGATGCATTCGTTTCATTGACCCACCTGCCTTGATGACTTTACAAACCGCTTGATTATCTTCCAAAAATAGGCATCGCACTGGTCTGTCAAGCAGTATTTCACAAAGCGGTAGTGCCGCAAGCAGCTCCTTGCGTAACGCAAGGTCAGCAGCGACAATCTCAGCCTCGAGTGTACTGTGGGCAACACACGCTTGTCGTTGCGATCCCATAGACTGTCCAGCTCTAGTGCATGGGCCCCATGGCTTGATAATTGGCGCTCGTGCTCCGATGCGCGCGAATGTCACTTGCCAAGTCTGCATCAGAATCTTGCTTGAACAAAACATCTTCCTTTTTGTCACCTACCCACGAAGTCATGCGGTAATGCGAGGTACATTTGATATAACATATGAGGCGGAATAGATCAATGTCTTGTTGTTCTGTCCGTTTTGTAATGCAACTGGCAGTTTGACATACAGCACGGAGCATATCGTATCTTGACATTCTCGCACCATAAAGTATCATCATCAATACTTTTGCTGCAATGGGTTGAAGCACACCCGACTGAGTCGGTGGCTCAGGGTCATCAGGGCTTGCTACTGCTGCGTCAAGGCCAAGAACTTCTATCTTCTGATCAGGGGGGCCGGAATCAACGTTGATTCGCAATGCTGACGCTATGGCTTCCTCAGCTGGGGAGTAAATCTCGCCTCGTGGGCCGCCCTGGCCATCTTCGATATCAGTAAGTTCAAGGCCAAACGAACGGGGTACCCGCGGCCGGATAAGTAGCCGGGTCGGTGTCCGTTAATTGAGCATATAATGCAACACAGGATTCAAAGAACTCTGTCATGTCATATTCTATTACTTTGACCAGTACCGGTTCTCTCGGCTGATATGGCTCGGGCGGCTGAGCCGTCGAGTCACCCCCAGTTTCCTCCTCGCTACTCTCGTCTGTGACGGAGGCGTTTTTCTTAACCTTGGGAGGAAGCGGGCCTAGGATTGTAGGCAACTCCCCCTGCCACTCAACCGTTCGTGTTGACAATCTATGTTCACATCCCAAATATCTCCCAACAGCCGTTGGAGGGTATATTTTTATTCCCTTGGGACAGTTACCAGAAGGTTCTTGCAGTAGTTTCCAGCCCTCAACGAGCTTGTAGGCAGGTCCCGACAGCTTAAAATCATCAACATAGATAATCAGAAAGATTTGCAATTCTTTATGGAAATAACAGCTGCGCCACGGACTACACTTCACAAAACCTTTTGCCGTAACATGTCCTTCACAATGCTGCTCCCAATCTCCACCTGAATCAGGGTGCCCGCGCAATGAAAGATATAGCGGGCATACAGGATTACGCATGTGGGACCATGCTTTAGGCCATTCGTCTCGAGGCAAGAAGACCCATGTGGGAGTGCCTCCTAGCTTCGACTGAGTGCAGGCTTGGCGGGCGTCCGCTTGCTCGATGCTATGACCTTCGAATAGCCCGTAGGTGTCAGCTGCTTTGCTAGCCTGCATTGTAGCAGGGCTGCTGGAAAGTTCCTGGAATAATGCCACATCCATATTCTGATCTCTGACACTTGAACCATCAAAAACTACCCGACCTTTATACTTCCGATCTTTATGTCCTAACGGCAACTCCGATTTCTTTTCAACTAGGATCGCAAATAGCCGTCCAAAGTGGGCCGTCTTTCCCTTGAGTTCGGCAACTACATCGGAGTATTCTCTGACACCATCCTCTATCCATGTGCCTATATCTCGCAACCTACCCCATTCTTTTCTCAAGGCAGCTTGGGCATCTTTATTCGCCTTGGCCTCGTCTTTTGAAACAGATCTGGCGACCGCGGCATCAATGTGGGTGTGTTGCCGATCGTTGGGAAGTTGGAAGGGCTCATCGACGATCGAGATAAGGTCAGTAAAAGGATTGAAGAAGTATTGCAAATCAAACCTTTCCTTTTCACGATGACTGAGATCTGCAGCCGAGTTATGCTGCAGTGGCATCCGAGGCACGCTTCGCCGCGACGCGGCGGCCGCCGGACTCGAGATCTGGCTTGCCTCACGATTGTCCTCAGGCTCGTCATCATCATCATCGGGCAGAGGATCCCTACCGGCTGAGCCGGAGGGAAGCCCCTCTCGTGCAAGTGTGCCTCCGTACCATGTCCGTTTCCACCAAATATCCTCATCATCCGAAAGATGTCCTACATAATCATCTTCCTCTGAGGATTCATCAGTCACAGATGCGGCTTGGTCGCCCTGGGTGCGTCGCGACGCCGCCCCACGTCCGCTGCCAGGGGTGTAGCACAAGCTGTTTTTCTTCAAACGACGCAGCCGCTCAGCCACCTTAGGTGCTGTTAGCCTGACCTCGGGAAGGGCCGCGAGTGGCTGAGCCACTGCGGGTTCGGGCGGAGTCGGTGGATCATCCACGCCCAGGCCAATGTCACGCAGAAGGCCTAGGCAAGGGCCAGGATCTTCTATGCCGAAGAATCCTCTCTTTTCTGCCCTGTATTGTTCTACGGCCTGTCCGCGTTGTGCTTGAATCATGTTAAACCATCGTCCAGGATGCATCCCAGGATTGGTGGATTCAGGTAGCTTTTTTTCAGCCATTGGGCACTGTGCTTCGGATCTGGGCCTGTTACCCGCACTCGAGTTATAGGCACGTAATCGGGATCATAATAAAGACCAACTCGAATGCTGCATGTCTGTCGACGACCTGCCAATGGAAGCTTCTGCGTCAGCTCCTCTTTTGTAAGTCCAGCAACGATTCGTCTGTCCTCAAAATATTCCATCGTGTCCAGGTTTTGAGTTGTTCGAGCAAGAAGTTGTCCTTTCCCGGGAACCTTCTCACGCGGCTTAGCCGCTGAGAAGTTGGACTGTCTGTCCAAACGATACTCGAGTTGTGCAAGTCCCAGCTTTTGGTTCTTATCTGCTGGATGGGAAGCGCGCTGAGGATCCCTACCGTCGACTGCCATAGGCTCGTCACCCACACACAAACCTCCTGGGCCGTCGTCGTCTAAATCGGCCTCTGAGTCGAAGTGTGGAGCGCCCTCGCCTTCTTGAGAAGGCGGTGGCACAACAATAGCAGGATCATCAGCAATAAACATGTTGTCCGGTCTTATCCCTGTGGCTGGTTGTGGTCCGTCTGGGACGGCCACAGCTTCTCCTGTTTCTGTAGGGATTGTGACGGAACGTTCTTCTGTCGCCGCTTTCTCGTGCGCTTTTCGCAAAGGGAATTGAGGCGACTGGTCATCAGCAGTACCATCTAAGATGTTGCTGTACACCTGGTCAGACTTCTCAATGGTGGGTCGTTTTCCCTCTGGGGTTCGCCCTGATTCCATGTTCAGGCCGTCCAATTGTCTCAAAGGTACAACATAACTGTCTAGTCCAACCAATCCCCCCGCTTTGCGCACATACCCCAAGTATATCCCTGGAATCATCGTTGCGCCAGTCTTGGCGGTCCGAAACCTGGACTCAGGTGGAAGCACATAACGTACGAGGGACCCAAAGGGAAGGAGCGGGGCATCGAACTTACATCCAAAGCGTCGCTCCCAACTTGACTGTCCCTCTGCTGGGGTCCTAGTATTGTAGCATAAACAGAAATATCGGACCGCGTAGGTCCAAAATGGTGGTGGAAGACCAGCCTGCATGAGTAAGGCTCTGGCTCCCATCTGCGCCACGCCATTTGCACGTTCAGCAACAGCGTTCTGTTTCTTATTTCCTGGGATGGTAGGATCATTGACAATATTGAGCTCGTAGCATGCCCTCGCAAGCTCTGCACCATCTGTATAACAATATTATAACTTCTCCTCCGGGGCTTTCAGGTTTCCTGAAAAATTACAAAAGCGTGAACCGCAGACTTGTCGTGTACACCCTGAGCGGCAAGAATACCCGTAGCTCGGTCGCGAAAAGTCACACGCGCGGTCTCATCATGGAGCCCCCGCGAGAGTTCATCCATCGCAAACCAATGATCCATCGTCGTCAGGTGTCCGAACGAAATGGGGTTAGCGTATGGGCGGGGAACCTTTAGCCCTTTGTTTTGCGCCTTGCGCTGTTGCTTTATGATAGTTTTTGCCCAATTGCATACTGAACAATATGGGTTCTTGGGAGTATGAGTTAGAGGGTGCGGTAGGGAGGCTGCGGCCTTTTTAAGCCGCTTGGCAAGGGTATCCGACACCTCAACCTCCGCAACGTCTGGGTCTAAATCTGGCGGTGCGTCGACGTCGACTAAGTCGACACCGTCAGCGTCTCCAACTTCACCCTCCCTGGGTCCTGGGGCCGCGTTGCGCGCATTGGAGCCCAGTCCTCGGTTTATGTCGCAAGGAAGGTATCCCGAAACTCCGTGCCCATAAGGGCTCCTGTATGCGGCAGCGCAGGCCTCGGCTTTGCCGGGCTGCTCGTCGCACTGACCGACGGCTTGACCGTGGTCGGGCAAAGCTGAAGGACTTTTGGAGGCAGCGATACCGGTCGGCGTCCGATTCCAAACGCTTTCACTAGCCTTTTGAAGCGAATAGTAGAAGTAGGTGATGGTATCCGCAGAGTCGATTGAGGATGGAAAAGCGGGCGCGATCTCAGTCGGCCGTCCATCAGCGTAGCTGTGGGCACTAATCAACTCATGTGTATGCAGGTCTCTGGTTACGCGAGTCTGGACAGCATGGGGCGGAGGGCCTCCCGCCGATTCCACATTGTCTAGGAATGCCCTGGCGCCTGGCGGCACGCAACACCACCGCTCGGGGGGTTCACCCCCTCCGGCGGCAACCGCGCACATCCACTGACCCAGCGCCTCTTTGCCTGATAGGGTCAAGTATGGTATCTTGCCCTCAACGGCCAGGTCCACTCTTTGGCCATTGAGCAATAACAGGTAGGGCCTTTGGCCTGCTGGCCAAAGAAGCTAAAGCCGCGATCCATGCACCGGTCTCCTACCGAAATCACGCACGGAGTCTCCGGCATGACTAAAGCGTTAAAACTACCACCCTTCCCTTGAATTTGGGACACGCGATGCGAACTGAACCGAGGGCCGTTGATCCTCCCCCAGCAGTGTTCAGAGTGATCGATTGCGGAAGCTTTCGAATCAATCTCATTGCACCTGCACTTCTAATGTATTTCTCCGCTATGAGGTTATACCCACACCCAGTGTCAATGATGAAGCTCAGCGCGCCAAGATACGCAGCGTCTTTGTCTGTGCATCCAGCAGCGGCTGCGCCGTGCGGGCCCTCTTCCCCTCCTCAGTTCTCAACCAGAGATGCCAGACATCACCTTGCAGGTCCGACGCTCTGATCAGAGCTTCCGCACTAGATGCCCTCGACTGAGTAGATATCTGTCTGCGCACTTCTCCTGGGAATGTCCACCTATCTTTGCTACTCGAAGGCAGCTCTTTCAAGTCGTGGCGACGCGCCTTTCTCCGAGTGATAGTTGGCTCCTCAGTAGAGGGGTGACGACGGACATGGAGATTGCATCTATCACTGTTCCGATGTCGGATGCAACTCTTACTAGGGGGGACGCACCAGTACTTCTTGATAGCGCCCCGAGAAAGAGGATGCAGGACATTCGCAAGGACATCGACGAGACTCTCGACCTGTTTCCTGCTTTCCTGGTGAAACTCACCGCCGGAGGGATTCCAGTAGCCCCCCCCCGCCGGTATCAGCAACAGCTTTCAAAAAATTAGGGCTGGTCTGTTTCTGCCCTAGGAGGCCCCGAAACAACGGAACAGGGCGCGCTATGGCACCCAAGCTGACTTGGTCAGCGGGTCTCTTCTGACCCCCCCGCTTTCCGTTTGTCCGACGCGGGCTTCGCCACGTCCGTCGAGCAAGGAAGATAAGAAATAATACCCTTAACCAACATTATATGCATCATTCCTCCAGCACTGTCGGCTGAGCCGCCAGTGCGGAGCCATTGTCACGGATGACCGTCCGTGGTCTGGGCAAACCATCACTCTTTACCACGCGAGCACTTGCCCGTCTCCTTGAAGGAACAACAAATCATGTATTTGCCTTTGCTTTTGCCTTTACTCTTGCCCCCATCCTTTTTTTTCGTTTGCCGGAGTTACTGCTGGAGGCTCTCGAGCCACTGTTACCTCCTGTCGATGAGACATTGGCAGCGGCGGCATTGGCTTGTTTAGCTGTGCGCTCGTATCCCAAAGATTGCCCCGCGTCAAGCTTCGACTGCTCCCACTTGTCGCGATTAAGCTTCTCAGCGTCGCTCAGCCCTCTGTGGGCCTTATTGCAGCCATCTGCTGGCCCTCGACAATTCTTGGGATCTCGGGAATACGCGCAACATGGAACAGTGCTCTCTTTCCCGCGCGATTGATTGGATTGACTCCTGTTTTTCTGTTGCGCTCCTTTTCCACGTCCGCCCGTCGGGGTCTGAGATCGGCTCTGACCTTTTCGGCGTCGATCCTTAGATCTCCCTCTGGGATTCTTATCCTGGGCAGGAGCGGCACTAGACTTCTTTCCCGTACTCGGCTGAGCCGGCGCGGCATTCTTGGGCTTCTTATGACTAAAAGGACAACCTTTCCCCGCATATGGGCAGGTTTCGCCCTTGCGCACGTGCTTACACGTCGTCTCGCACATAGTCAATCCGCTTTTCATGACAGTGGATTTCCCTAGTTTAGCTGCCACTTCTGCCGGAGCGGCTTTGCCGCCCGCGTTCCTCCGGTTGTCATTGCCCCCACCTCCGCCGAACCGTGCCTGCCTAGCACGTTGATTCAAGGTACCCTCATGCACGCGGATGTTCCATTCTTCTTTTTCTCGCAACATCATTTTTTCAATCTGCCCCATCAGCCATTCGTAACTCTTCACGCCATGTCCCATTTTATCATTTGACATGTCGTATAGCTGGCATGCAAAACTCAACTTGCTCGGCTTTCTGCATTGCTCAAGGAAGTGTGCATGAACCGAGGCCCTCGTTTCATCAGACGGAGGTCGGGCGCCGTAGAGCTGTTGGTATACGTCTGTTCATTCATTATAGAAATGATACAGGTCAGCTTCTGGCTTGTGGCGGTCAATAACTACCTTGAAGATAACACGCGAAATGCGGTGTTGGCCCAACTCCGACCTAACAGAACACCAATGGCAAATGGCTCGTACCAGCTCGCGTCCAGTTAAGAGCCTTCCCTCATTCTGGGCGACGCATTCCATCCGAGTGACCTGTTGGAGGAAATGGATATGATGACCAGGCTGGCTGCGATTTCTTCGCATTTTGTTGAACTTCGCAATCCGATGTGCGGCAACCATGAGATCGAGACGCTGAAAGCGCCCTGCATCTTTCAGCTGCTCATCGTCCACGGCTGGGCCCATAGCTTCTGCGACCCAGTGCTGCGCTGCCTGACTTTCAAGCGACGATCCAGCGGTCGCACGGACTGCATGCATTTGCCACTCCCGTATGTTTGTAACATTGGGGATGTCCATCAAGTCAATCTTCTGATTGTTACCAACCTGTCTCCATTGGTCCAACGGCGTACTTCATCAATAACTACTGGATCCTGCGGCCCGCCAGGGCCCTGAGGTCCCCCGCGGCCGACTCCACCATCCAAGGGATCTGAACCCCCTGGGCTTCCTGGAGGCGATTTATATGGTCGCTTACCGTGATCATCGTCGCGCGTCGACATGATCTCGGCATTCGGAGCGTCACTCCTGTCGCCCTCCTCTCCGTCCTGTCCTGCCCCGCCCGACGACTTAGTCGCCGTCGGCCCCACAGGGCCACTCCGTGTTTTTTCAGTATACGGCGTTGGATTCGTGATGATAGCTTTAAGCCTCATCATTCCTTTCTCAAATTCAGCTGCATTCGCCATGGCCTCTTCTTCTCGCACGTTGACAGCTGACCTTTCAATCTTCCGTAAAATACATCTGGAACATCTTCTAGTACTCGCATCGAAATGATCTTTACAAGCCGGCAAGCCACAGCCAGCGCAATTACCCGTCCTCGGGTGTAAGCAAATCGAACAAAACTGAGCCACTATGGAACTCTCTGCTTGAGTTTCTCCCCTTTCTGCGGGTGGAGGCTGCGCTACCGCCCTTACCAGCAGGGTTGACGATCCCGCGTTTGCTACATTTGTCAAGTCGGACTGGAGTGGAACGGATACAGTGCCAGACGACTGAGCCGCTGGCAATAGATGTCCCTTCGTCCCAGTCGGCTTGGCCGGCGGGCATTTATCATTGCTCGATTGCACACGCTGCAGGGATGATATGGCTTCTTCATGCGATCTAAGTTCTTCCAAATATTGATTGTTATGGTCAGCTATCTTCGCAACTACTACTTGGGTGTTAACCACTTCCAGCCTGGCGTTTTTAAGCTCTTCTTGTATGCTCTGTTTTTCTCGTTCCGCCCTGACTGTAGCGATTTGTTATCCTTCTACTCTAGCCACCGCAACAGCAGCGGTGACCGTTTTGGCATCAACAGACTGATTAGTTGCCGCCACAACGGCCTGTCGTTCCGAAGCCAGCATTTCAAGATATCTACTCTTGGCTTCTATCTCCGCCTGCCGCTGAGCGGCCGCAGTCTGATGATGCATTTGTTCCATCAGTTCTCGTTCTCGCTCTCTAGCAGCCATAGCTAAGGCGAGTCTTTCAGCCTCAAACGTCTTCCGAACTTCTGCCATGGTTGCTGTCATCTCCCCTCGATCCAGACGGGCCCTTTCGGCCAACTGTGCTTCGCTGGCGAGGAAGTCTCGCCGGGTGTTAGCCTCAGCTAGCCTAGCCTGATGCTGAATAGTTTGCATGAGAAGACATGTGCAATTGTGCTCGTCCATAGGAAAGCACTCTATACACACTTGGGGGCATACATCAGAGCAGCTCTTACAAACTTGATGCCTACATGCACCTTCTGGCCTGTCGGCTTTGCCTGGACATCTGCTTTCCGCCTGAGGCGCGCAGTCAAAGTTTGGGTTCTAGCATGCCTCCATTATGGAGATGGCACTGTTGCTCCTTGAAGTAGATCTCGCCCCTGATCTTGGCATGTTGGGTCTTCCCCTACTAGACGTATTCGATCTGGGGCGCACGAACGTACTTTCTGGGGGTTTAGGTACCTCTAGAAGCTCCTCGTCCCTCTCGTCCTGGCTTATAAGCTCAGTGTACGAAGCTGGTTGCCCAACCATTTCTTCATCCTCAACAACAGCAGGCATCGAGGGTTGCCAATCGCCTGAGGCGACGGCAGGACGATAGAAACCTTCTTTTAGTGGTGAGTCGTCTAAGTCATAGTCCTCGTTTCTCTGCTTCTTGGGTTGAGGTGCAGGAGTCCGTCCTGTTGGCTCCCTGTCATGCTTCGCCTGAGTCTCATTCCTGCCCGCCTGAGGCGTCAGGACACTGGTTTCTTCACCAGATCCATCCGGGGACCACCTCTCGCATTGGGCGGGGTGGTCTTCTTCCATCATCAAGGACAATTCTCGGCTCTGAGAGATTCCTTTATTGATATTGTCAGAATCTTCCTCCATTGAGTTTATTTCATGCTCTTTATCAATAGGATCATCGCTGTCTTGACCGAACTGTCCATTTAACGCGATTGGGATGGGAACATTTCTACTCGTACCTGCCCATTCGCCTGGGGCGCTGGGGTACACGCCTGTGTTCTCATGGGTTTCCCCTGGCCGATTGGCTTCACCAGTGGCAGGCGCGATTGTAGGTGTAGCATACGGAATCGGGCTGATTGACTCCGTCGATTTGGCACTCCAAGACGAGAACGCACTTCGTCTAGGTCTTGCTGTTATGCAATTTCGTCCATGCGGGTCTCGGGTTTGTTCCCGATTGCCAATCGGAATTCCAAAGGGAGAGACATCTACCGACATCTCTACCACCCCTTCAGTGCTTCTACCCCTAGATGCCCGAGTGGCGACATTGGAAGGAGGAATGCGGCCCTGGCCAGGACCGCTCTCATTGATGTCATGTCCGTCATGTTGTGCAACGCACTGATATGCGCTTCGCGAAGCGACGGACACGTCATCTGTCTTATCACAGCTCATTCCCGCAGCGACTAAGTCGTGGGGTTCATCCGGAGTTCTTGCTTCTGGTTTGGATGATCCCGCGTCGACTAAGTCGCGCGTTTCGGCTGAGAACCAGTCTTTCCTCAGAGAATCGGGGTAAGATGCCAAAGGAATTAAGATCGCATGTTCACTCTGCTCAGGGAGAGAGGGGGCGGGATGAGACATCGATAAGACAAGTATCCGGTAAGCAAGTTTACTATATCAAGAATGTGAAGGGAGGGGACCGGCTGGCCTACGACCGACGACGTGCGACGGCCGAGGGATGGCGCGCTCCCTTTCTCTCCCAAGCGAAAGCTTGCTTGAGTAAACGAACAACTGCAGTATGCAGCATCAGTTCAAGTCAGACAGTGCGCAGCATGCAAATATGTTTATAAGTGATATTATTACGAGGCGGAGAGGGGCATATTTACTCACCCGCCCCCACCACCGACGCTGCCGACAGCAGCGCCGCGGCGACGAGCTACGCAAGGAGCGCAAGCCAGGAGAACATGGAGGCATCCACGGGCAAGTCAGGTCTTGATAGGTCTGCAACAGCCTGCGACCACCGCATACCAGACCTGCCAGTACTTCAGCGCCTGGATAGAAGCCACACGCATGCGTCTGCCATCAAAGCATCAAGATCCCAGGACTTGCAGTTCAGGCCTCCAGGAAGGAGCCACCGAACGCAAGGGGCTGTCACAAGGTCCACAATATCACGTCTGTGGGCGTTTGCGCATGCTGGACCTGGACCATGAAAAAGTAGTCGCGACGAGAGATCCTGCGGGGCGCTGGAAGACGCAGCACGGCACAACCTCCCTTGTTCACCACAGACCCAGGACCAAAGGCATTCCTAAGTCTACGACATGTCTGCGAGGAAGCGGATGAGCAGGAGGATGGAGAGGAAGAGGGCGACGAGGAGTGCGAGATGCTTTTTGTCACGCGTTCGACAACGCCCTGGCCCAAGCCGCACATGCACAAACTCTCCACGGATTGCCTATGAAGCAGAAACCAAGAACGAGCTCCTAAAACAAAACGGAAAACACTGCCGCCTGCGTCGTCTGAAGGGGCGCACTTGTCACACATTCATTTTCAAGCATATCCCCCATAGTCACGCGAAGGTTGCCGTTGCAACTGGCAGTTCGGAGGAAAGAACCTGGTCACTCGCCACCACTTCCAACAAAGCCGTGTGGTTGGTGCAAGACGCTGGGGAATCACCGCGTATTTGTGGTCGTCTTCCCCCATCAAGCCTCCGACGGCAAACCCTGATCGCCGTCAATGCTTCGCATTCAAGTACTGGATGCCACTCTCCATGCGTCCATCGACAACTTTCAGCTCAACCTTATTAACAACAACCCAATGAGGAATATTCGCGACGATCTGCCGCGCGCTGTAGTGATACCTCCAACTTGCTTGGCCTCCGCCCGAGAGACCGCCACGTGCAGTTCTTGGAAATATATATCGAGCAACTTCCACCCAATCGGCGCGCATCGGCCTGCACACGAAGCAAGGCGTCTGCAGCGCTCACTCAGCGAAGGATGTTTACCAGAAAACGCGTGCCTGCCTTCATGCAATCGAACCGCTCGCCGTGGACGTTCTGACGGTAAAGATCGCAAATGGCAGCCACGCCTCCAGCAGCTCCACCCGCCGTGGGAGCTGCGGCAAGAGGTGATGGATGTGGCGTCGGCCAGCCTACAAGATACGTCGGGCCTGGCATCGGGCTGAACGTCGGGAAAACTGCCAAGTAAGGCGTCGGGAAGGCCGTCGGGTAGGCCGTCGGGAAGGCCGTCGGGTACGGCATCGAATAAGGCGTCGGGTGGGCGTCGGGAACGCCGTCCGCTAGGGCGTCGGGAAGGCCATCGGTTACGGCGTCGGGTGCGGCGTCGGGTAGGGCATCGGGTTCAGCGTCGGGCTCGGCGTCGGGTTCGGCGTCGGGTTCGGCGTCGGGTTCGGCGTCGGGCTCAGCGTCGGGCTCCGCGTCGGGTTCGGCGTCGGGTACCGCGTCGGGTACCGCGTCGGGCACGGCGTCGGGTACGGCGTCGGGTTCGGCGTCGGGCTCGGCGTCGGGCTCGGCGTCGGGTTCGGCGTCGGGTTCGGCGTCAGGTTCGGCGTCGGGTTCGGCGTCGGGTTCGGCGTGGAATTCACACCGCCCCCGCATATGCAACACGCCTGGTTGGCCGTGTAACCACAGTTACTGTATCCGTCGCCCCAGGATTCGCACGCTTCACTAGATGACTGGTACCTCGCGCAATCTCGATATGGACCGTCTCAAGCATTTGGACTGCCCTGGCGGCACGTAATCTGCGCAGCGCCCCGCAGCCGCCCCAGCTTCGGAGTCTGCCTCCGCCTGCCCCTGGAGATTGGAGCTGAACTTGAGGCGTGCGGCGTGCGCTGAGGCTGAGGACGAATCCAACCACGCACTCCACGGTCCAAGGTCTCTTTTGGACCGCCATCCCACGGAACGACTAGAACATGGCCAGAGCGCACGCGTTTGTGAAGGTGTGTGTGTGCGTGTGTGTGTGTGTGTGCGCGTGCGATGTCTGTCCTATCGCCAGCGCAGTGGCTCTGCCTAGCCGCCGACGCAAAAACTGTATGATGTGTGTGATGTGTGTGTTGTGTGTGATGTGTGTGTGATGTGTGTGTGATGTGTGTGTGTGAGAGAGAGTGTGTTGTGTGTTGTGTGTTGTGTGTTGTGTGTTGTGTTGTGTGTGTGTTGTGAGTGTTGCGTGTGTGTGTGTGCGTGTGTGTGTGTGTTTGTGTGTGTTGTGTACGTGTTGCGTGTGTGTGTGTGTGTGTGCCAATGCCCTTGACTGGGGCCCCACGTTCGAATCGCCACCGCCTGACAGCCCCGCGCCGCGGGACAGCGGGCCCGCCCCGCCCGGCCCCCGTGGCTCGCCCCACGCCGAAGCGGAACGGTGCGACGGCAGCCCCGAGGCGGGGCGGACCCTGCAGGCCGAGCCAGTCGGACGGTGGACGCCCGCCGCGCCACTCGAAGAGCCTGCGCGCAAGACCCCTCGAACAGAGGAGCACGCCAGCCCGGCCCGGAGCCTGCGCCACCAGCGCGGAGGGCTGGGCGCTCCCGACGGGCAGGAGGGGCGGGCCAACCCGCCCCACCGCGCCGTGCCTCGCACCTGCAGGCCGACCGCGCGCCCCATCCCAACCCCTCCGATTCGCTCTCTGTCAGGCCCCGCCATGCCGTTCAGCGGCACCGCCGCTGGAGTTGCTCTAGGCCAATAGGGGGGAGACCTGGCCCGAAGTCGTGGACAGGCTCAAAGAGGGGGTGCGGCCCCGTGTTAGTCATTGGCTGGAACGCCCTCTGCGACCTGAGGGGAGGCGACTGACCAAGACTTCGTGGGCCAGCTGATCGAAGGACTTCGACATTCGTAACCTCAGTCGGAGACATGGCCTCCACATCGACTGGCACCGGGCCTGGGACAGGAAGATCCAGAGGATGGAGCGGCTTCCGGGGAAAGGCAAAGGCAAAGAGGGAACGGGCCGGACCCCACCGGGAAAGGCAAACGCCGCGCCGACCCGACCTGGCCCAGCAACGAGCAACCCAGGCAGCGACGCCCTGGGAGCTGCGCCCGGCGCACCTGACCACTCGGCCCCGCACCTCGGCCCCTGGATGGTCACGATGGCCCCCTCAGCCGCATCAGCCCTGCTTTTCCTGCACCGAGCCGCCGCTTCCTGCGACGCCCGGGGCCGCCGCCCGCGGGCCCCCCACCCACGCGGCCTCTGGGCCACGCCCAGTGGCACTGCAGCGCCTGCCCCCCCCCCCCCCAGGGAGGGCGGGCCGCCCGGCGATGCCCCGCGTCAGCGGCCAGGCCTCCAAGGACGGCCCAAGACGGCCTCAAGTAGGTGATCAAGAGAGCACCAGGCTGTCCCAAGAAAGCCTCTGGCCTCCTGCTCCTCGTGCTCCTCGTGCTTCTCGTGCTCCTCGTGCTCCTCGTGCTCCTCGTGCTCCTGCCCCTGCTCCTGCTCCTGGCCCTGCCCCTGCCTGCTCGCGCCGTCGGCCTCCGAGCGGGGCCGGCGCCTCCATCGCGCAGGAGGACCGACGGCGAAGCCGGAAAGGACTGCCAGTTCACATATACGTAATCGCTTCACGCGAATATTTGGCAAACGCGTGAAATTCCCAGCGGGTGCGTTTGAAATTCCGCGCCCGACCATGATTGACAGACTGGCTGACTGACAAACTGGCTGGTCTGGGACAGAATGTAGCGATGCCTCGCGAGAGAAGCTAGGCAGAACCTGGGCAATTTGATGATCAAAATTGCTTGTTCGCGGGGGGGGTAGGAGGAGGAGGAGGAGGAGGAGGAAGAAAGGAGGAGGAGGAGGAGGAGGAGGGGGGAGAGAAGCCTGAGCCATCACGACTACGGAAACACGCCTTGAGCCATGCCAGGGCTTCAGGGATCACAGGGCGCCGGCACCGGCCACTGCTGCCGAGTGGCGCGCGCCCGTCGCAAACTGCCGCGCCATGGCCGTCCGGGTGCGGACGGACAGCGCCTGCCACAGAGCATCTGGGCTCACTCCGGCCCGGTGCGCGAGCGAGCGCGCAACCCCCTGGGCTGCCTCGCCAGGGCGCCCTCCCGCCTCGATGACGAAAGGCGTGATCTGGAGGCCCGCGTACCGAGTCAGTTTGCCCCGCTCGGCAGAGGCAGCAGTCGCTCCGTCTTTGCCTGCTGCCGCGCGGCAACGGGCAGGGTCGTCGCTGTCGGCTTGCACGATGGCAATGTCGATGGCGACGAGCCGGCCGCTCTCTTGCCGCAGGACGTCCAGGATGTCGGCGCGGCCGCCCTCGTCCTCGGGGCCAGCGTTGGCGACCTGCGCGACTGCTGCGCCCGCGCCGCCGGCCGCGCGCCGGAGGCTGTCCATCCGCTGCTCTTTCAGGGCGCGTGGATCAATGTGCTTCTTGACCCACTGGAGCAGGAAGTCTCTCACGTCGTTGCGGGCTCGCACAACGCCGCCTCCGATCTTGCAGGTGGACACGCGGTGTTCCGCCACATCGTCGTTCAGCGCTCTTCCGCAAACGCCGGCCCTGGACCGGCGTTGGCAATGCGTAGAGAGCGGCTGGGGCGAAATGACGTCGGCCATGCTGAACAGCAGACGGCGGCGAGTTGCGATGCGCCAAGCTCCGCTGGGCATCGGCTCCACTCCGGACAGCGGCGCGAGCTGGTATGCGCCTGCTCCCGGCCCTCCTGCTGAGCGGACTCTGGCTCGCTCGCGCTCGGAGAGGCCTTGCATCAAGCGCTCCTTGCGCGTACTGTGGACGCACTCCATGATGGCCTTCTGGAGGCGGGCCGGCGAGCGTGCGTTCAAGTCCAGGAGCGGAGAGTTTGCTAGCGAGGCTGCTTTGCCGCGGAGGGCGACCCTCGCAAGTTGCACGGCTGCCTGGGTGGCTGGCAGAGAATCGAGCAAGGCAGCCGCGAAGAACACTTGCGACCTCCGGGCCCTCGAGGCGGGCTCGGTTTTCCAGCCCGCGAAGTCGGCTGCGTGAGCCCGCTCTGCTGTGAAACCCATGGACATGCCGCCCTCTGTCAATGGGAGGGAACCCTGCAGGAGCTGCGTCGGCGACATCTTCTTGCCCAGCAGCCCCTCCCATGCGGCTGCCACGGAGGCGTCGTAGCTTGTCAGCGCCTCTACAGGCCACAGTTGTGCTCGCAACATATGTTGCGGGCAACGCATGGCCGTGCATCGCAGGATGGCTCCAGCGACCTCCCCGTTGAGCCCCGCTTCGACGAGACCCGCGAACTTGACGCCCATCTCTGTGACGTACGCGGCAGCTGCGGCAAACTTGGTAGCAGGCGTGCCCAAGCCCACGTTCATCGGGTCATCCGGATCGCGCCAGTACAGAGCGCAGCCAAGGATGGGCAGCTCGGCGACGCGGACGCGCTGCAGCGCAGCGGAGAGGCGTCCTGCCGCCTCGTCGCTACTGGCCCACACCTGGGTTTTCCCACAATTGAAAAATGCTCCGACTGTGGCCATTTGCTGCTCGAGGATGTACCCCGCCCTCTCCAGGGACGCTGTGGGGCCAACGATATACACGTCATCTGCGCACGCAACCACGCGGACGCCCAGGTTCTCCCGCTCGCATTGGGCCTCTGCCTCCGCAATCGGGCCAGCGATAGCGATGGCGAACAGAAGCGTGCTGAGAGGACAACCTTGTGCCAGTCCAGTGCGTTGCTGCAGCGCCTCTGTCTCGGTAGTCCGCATGCTCCACATGTTGAGCGAGGCCGTCGTGAGCAACCTGTGAACGAGAGAACTGCATCTGGGCAGCCGGGCAACGCAAGCTCTCTGCACTGCGCCCCGCCGGATGCTCCCGTACGCGTTTGTCATATCGACTTTGAGGACGCCGTTGGCTCTGCCTGAATCGACCATGCTGTGGATGGCCTTGAAAGCGGCGTCGATGCCTCCCGCCCTTCCGACTGCGTATTGCGAGTCGCCGACGGCATCAGGAACAAACCCGCGGATGTGTTTGAGCAGCGAACGCAAAGCAAACCTCCGGAGGAACGCCCCCGCAGCAAGCGGCCTGACTCCATTATTGTCCTTCTTTGAGAGCACGAGCAATTGTTGTACACAGAGATACCGGTCAAGCTCTCGAGGCGTCTGGCCTTGTACCCATCCGGAGAGTGCGGTTGATAACATATCCATGGCCCTTGTGTCATTCTTCAACAACTGCCAGAAGGGCACTCTGCAGCCCTCCCGTCCGTGCGCTGATCGCGGATCCATGGCGCCGAGGGCACGCACGACGGACTCCACGAAATCTTTCTCGCTATCCTCGTCTGTGAAAAGCTGAGCAGGCGGGTCGCCAGCAGCAGGCTCGTGGGATGTTGGAGTATCGAGCAAGATCGCTCGCAGGTCGCCCAAACGAGCAGGGTCCATGACACGGGAAGCTCGACTGCGCAGCAGACTCATGACTCTCCCCATGTCGTCGTCGGCGCAGTGCTCCTCGACCCGCTGCAAAGACAAAGAGCGCTGAGCGTTTCTTGCGACGAGTGGCAGATCTTCGAGTGCGTTGTACATGAAGTCTCCCTGGCCACTCCAGAACAATTTCAATCGACCTGCCACGTCCCGTTCCCTGCCAATCGCCCGCTTGTTCCCTCGTCCACGGCCCCCTCGGCGAGTCGGCCGCCGTAGGACCGGACGATCAAACATCAGAAAAGCCTTCCAAGCATTGAGCTCGTCTTCCTCGCTCTGTCTCTGGACGATGCGTTCCAAAAGCGCTGTCTTTGCAGCAGTGCATTGTGCAACGAGGTTCTCTGGTACATCTGTCATCGTAACGGTGTTGCGCTCCATCTCAGCAACAAAATCGAACGTGGACCACCAATTCAGATCTGGGCGTCGCCATAGTGCACGCGGCGATTGTGGCACAGGGTGATGTTGCCCGTGCGAGTCGTCCGCATGCCCGTCTGGACCCCGAGATTGAACGCGCCGTCGACGACGCTGTGGGGCTGCGGGCGCGTCTCCGCCACCTCCTCTGCCTTCTCCTCCTCCTCCTCCTCCTTCTCCTCCTCCTCGTCCTCCTCCTGGCGTTTCTCCTTCCTGCGGCTGCGCACCTCCGACGTCGTCCGTCAGAGCATCGACCTCCGCGTCGGAACCAGCCATGGCGGCGTCCTGCTGCTCCTGCCTCCCCGCGCGACCGCGCAGGGCATCGAACGCCTCGCTGGTCTCGTCTGTCGGCGTGGCTCCTGCGACGGCGTCGCCAGGCAGAATGTCATCGACAATGCACTCCCAGTGATGGTACCGTCGCCGAGCATTGTGGTCGGTCCGTGTGGCAACTCGATGCTCTCCAGGCTTGATCTGGTCGTGGCAGCTCTGGCATGTCGCGCCGCCTCTGGCGCCGCCCTGCGCGCTCGAGACCCATGCAGGGCCTGGGTGTGAGGCCTCTCCGATGCGGATGCCTCGGAGCCCGTATCGCGCGGCAGTGCGGCTGCAGCGCGCCGCCGGGATCACGGCGAGCCGCAGATCACGCCCGCTGCGGCCATCTCCTGGTTGGCCTCCTTGGGGATGCGCGGGCGCCTCGTTCGCCGGATTCTGGAAGATCCGACGCCTTCTCCTCCCCGGGCTGCGTGCGCTGCTGCTCCACCTCCTCCAGCTGGCTGGACCGTGGCCTCAGAGATCCCTTCCCGCGCCTCGCCCGGCGGCTGGGCACCCCCCGCCTGCACCTCCTCCTCCTCCTCCTCCTCCTCCTCCTCCTCCTCCTCCTCCTCCTCCTCCTCTTCCTCCTCCGCGATGCTGCTCAGTCTCCTCGTGGCCGCTCCCACCGGCCAGGGGCTGCATGGCCGCGCCCTCGTCCTCCTGCACTGCTGTCTCGTTCTCCTCTGCCTCTGTTTTTTCAGCGCCGCCTCTTCCTCTTCCTCCTCCTCCTCCTCCTCCTCCTCCTCCTCCTCCTCCTCCTCCTCCTCCTCCTCCTCTCTTCCTCTGCTTCTTCTGCCTCCTCGGCCTCCGTGTGCGACGCGTCCCTCCTCTGCCTCCTCTACTTCCTTTGCCTCCTCTACCTCGTCTTCCTCATCTGCCTCTTCCGCGGCGTGGCCGAGTCCGTGGCCGTCCACGCCTCCGCGCCCTCCTCTGCCTCAGGGGGTGCGGCGCGCCGTCGCACCCAGCGTCGTCATCTTGCTGCGGCGGCGCGCCAAGTGACCAGCGCCGTATGGCGCGTCGTTTTTGCCCCTCCTCTTCTGGCGCGCCGCTCGGCTGCGCGCTGGTAGCTATCAGCGCCAAAATCGCGTCGTGCTCCGCCATGGCCGGGTCCCACGCGCAGTCAACGCGCCGCTGCGCCACTCGTCTGGCATAGCGCCGCTGGCTTCTGCGGGCGTTAACGGCCAGCCCGCGGCGTTCCACCGCGATCAGCAAGCTGAGGTGGAGCATGCCCGCCTGGTCCGCCTCCGGGAAAGGTCTGGGATTGTCCGGAGCGCCCAAGTCGCGCTGCTGCTTGGCGCCCTCATCGTCCACACAACAGCTCTCGCCCATACAGGGCGGATATTCACGAGGTGTGCGGTGCCCCAGCTGTGTAGGCAGCCCGCGCCGCGGCACACGCCGCCGCCCCCGTGCGATGCTCCACAGGCCGGGAGGAGGGCCAGGGTCGGGAGGAAGTAGGACGCCCCCCTCGATGCTCAGTGCCGGGCACTGGTCATTGTCGCGTCCTTGCTTCATGCCTTCCCTTCGCCACCCCTCGCCCCTCTCTTCCATCATGGCGGGCCCGGGCGCAGGCGCCATCTCGCGCGGGTCTTCGGCGCCGCGGGGCCGCCGCGCCATGCGCGAGGGGCGGGGCCGGGCAGCCTGCGGCAGAGGGCGACCTCCGCCGACAGCAGCGCAGAGCAGCCAGCCTCGGCCGCCCGCCACCGACCCCGCACGCAGGGGGAGGACATGGGGGTATCCTCTCCTCACTGCGGGGCCATGCAGAACGGCTCGCGGAAGCAGGAACTGGAAATGCCTCAGTTTACCCGCCCTCGCGGACCCTACGGCCCCTTGGCCCTTTCTCTCCTGCCCTTGGCCCTTGGCCCCTTGGCCCTTGGCCCTTGGCCCCTTGGCCCTTGGCCCTTGGCCCTTGGCCCTTGGCCCTTGGCCCTTTGGCCCCTTGGCCCCTTGGCCCCTTGGCCCCTTGGCCCCTTGGCCCCTTGGCCCCTTGGCCCCTTGGCCCCTGCCCCTGCCCCTGCTCCTGCTCCTGCTCCTGCTCCTGCTCCTGCTCCTGCTCCTGCTCCTGCTCCTGCAACTGCCTCTCCTCCTCCTCCTCCTCCTCCTCCTCCTCCTCCTCCTCCTCCTCCTCCTCCTCCTCCTCCTCCTCCTCCTCCTCCTCCTCCTCCTCCCCTCTGTGGTGCCGTGCGAGTGTGCCACTGCCACCTCATGATTGCACCAGCTCGGTGCCTCTCCGCGCTCCCTGCACCCCCCTCCCTTGCTCCCCCCGGGGAGGGTGGCGGTGTGGGCCCCCCCCCCGCTGCCGCCGGGGCTGCGCGTCCCTGCCTCGCCTGGGCTGGGTACCACCCCCTGGCCAGTTTTGGCCTCGGCAGCCGTCCTGCCGCTGCCCATCGCCCCTACCGCCCCAGCCTGCGCCTCCTGGCCGCCCCCGTGCCGCCAGTGCGGTGCCTGGCGGCCCCAGCGGCCAGCGGGCTACTACGCCGCTCCCCGCCATGCTCACTGAGGGCGGGGGCCCCCCTCCCGTCCCACCTCCCCCTGCCCCCGTCCCGGGGGCCGCCTCCAGTCACATCGGCCAGGCCGACGAGCCTCCGTGGGCGATCCCCGCCGCTGGCCCGCCCCAGGCTGCCACGCCATGCCCGGGCGCCTGCCCTCCCCGTACCGGCCTGGCGACCCACCCGGGGCGGGTGCTGGCCTCTCGCGCCCTGGCGGGCCCCTCCCGCCCACCTCGTGGTGCTGCTCTGCCCCGGTCGGCATACCCCGGTCTTTGCAGCCGGTGGACCCATCCCCACCGTGACTGCACCTGTTCGGTGCCCAGCGTCGCTCGGCTCACCCCGCGGTTTTCGCAGGGACTCCGCACGTACACGCTGCTCCCCGCCTGTTGGCATTGCTCCCCCCCGCTGCTTGGGGCCTGGGCTGGTCTTGCCGCCCGCGCTCCCCCCCCCACCCTTGCCTGGTTCCCAGGCCCCGCACCCCATCCCTTGGGGTTCGGCACTCTCACTGGTCGTGCTGCCACTTCACCGGCTGAACCCGTCAGCCCTTGCTGCCGCCAGCCCCCCGGCCCTGCCGCCGCCGCTGGGCCCCCTGGCGCTGGCCCCACCACGCACCTGGTGCTGCTCTGAGCGGGCCCAGCTCCTCTCGGTCCCCTCCCCTGGCCGGCGTCTGGTCGTCCTCCCCCCTCCCTCCTGCATGGCGGCAGAATTCGCCTAACGCTGCCCCGTGTCGCTTTGCTCGCCAGTACAGTCCCTCTGCCAAGCCGCCGACGCAAAAGTGTGTGTGTGTGGTGTGTGTGTGTTGTGTGGTGTGTGTTGTGTGTTGTGTGTTGTGTTTTAGCATTCGGGCAAACCCGAAGCTGCCCCAGGTGTGCCTGAACCAAGATTATTGAGCCAAATGGCTTCGGATCCTGAGCACAGGATCAGTGTACGCGCCCAAGGCGCACACACACACACACACCTTTGGGCGTCGCGGCCACGCGCGCAGCTGTGTAGAGGAGTCGGGCTAGAGCCGGGGGGTGAGCGCGGGCGCAGGCCAGGTCAGAGTCAGCATGGAGCATGCCAGATCCAGCAGGAAAACACACACACACACACGCACGTAGGCGACGAAACCAAACGGGTCTTACGCGAGAAGGCATAACGACCTCACACCGCGTCTTACGCGGCCCACCGGCGTGGCACACCGCGTGGACAAGAGGGCGCCTACGCGCGACCTTGCGCTGGAAGCCTACGCCTGCGCGCGAATGCTCGCGCAGCCGACCCCGTTTCCGCCCGTCGCTCAGACGCGGGCCTGGCCACGGTCGGCGCGGCGCCATGGCTGCCACCCCCCTGCGGGGGTGGGGGGCCCGGCGGGGGTGGGGGCCCGCACCCCGCCTCGAGGTGCGCCTGCAGCGTCTGCACCCGGGGCGTGCCCCACAGCTCCATGGCCCACAGCACCACCTCGCCTCGCCGCGCGCGAGCGGGGCGCGGGGCCGAGGCGGGCGGGCAGCGGCCGCGCGGCGTTGGGGGGGGGCGGCGGAGGGGAGGCGACACGGAGACCTCGGCAGGCGGGTCTGCAGAGGGGATCGGGGGCGTCCAAGAGGGGGGCGTCCAAGAGGGAGGGGCGCAAGTCAAGTCATGGCGGGCGGCATGTGCGCGGCCCAGGGGGGGGGGGGCCTGGGACGCATTGAGATGAGAAGAGGCGCCATGACATCTGGGGAGATATCATGGCCCTCGCCATGAGATCCCCCCCCGTAGTCATCACCCCCCTCTTGGCCGCCCCCGAGGGGAGGGAGGGTCCTGGAAGTCCTTCGCCGGGCTCCCGGAGCCCTGCACGCGGCCCCAGGACGGCCAGGAGGAGCAGCTCGGGACGGAGGACTGGTCCTGGAGGCACCCCAGGGTCCAGGGCCCGTTCCCCCCAAGACCCGCTTCCTTCATGGCGATTCGGCAACGTGCGGCGCGGAATTGCGCAGCCGGTCGGGCGCGCGGCAAGGTTCTGATCTGGGTTGCCTGGCTTGGCGCCGTGGAGCGCCGTCCGCTGGAGACGAGCAACACTCCAGCCAAGACCAGGCAGCACGAGGTACGGTCCATTCCTTCCAGTGTCCATCGTGCAGCCGAGCTGTTGTCTCCCATGCGTCGTTGGCCCCTCCCCGAAGCAAAATCCCGCCCGCCCGCCCGCGCTCTAATTGCTGTGCGGCATGCTTCCCGCTGCCACCCGTTCATGGGGCCCCGTTGGGATCGCCTTTTCAAAACCGGGCCCCTGCAGCACGCGCTCCAGCCCAGCGAACCCGGGGTGCCAGTCCGAGTAGACCAGCAGCGCCCGCAGCACCAGCTGCAGCCGAGCGCTCACGCTGAGCCCAGCCCGCAACCGGCCCAGGCTTATGCCCTGCCCGGCCGCCGACCCGGCCCGGAAGAAGGCGGAGGCGATGCTCTTGCGCGGGTCCCCGGCGCCGTCGGGGGCAGAGCCCCAATGGATGAGGTTGCCCTTCCACATGAGCACGTCCCCAGGCGAGGCCGGGAGGGGCCGAATGTGCGCCCAGGGCATCTGCTCTTCGGGTCGCATGTGCAGGGGGTGCGACGGCTCCGCGAAGAGCGGGTCGTGCTGGGCGGGGACGACGTACATGCAGCCGTTGGACGTCGTCACCGGCACCACGGGCAGCCACATGCTGAGGATGCTCAGCCGCCCGTCCGCGGTGTGGCAGTCCGAGTAGCTGTCGTCGCGGTGGGGCCTGCCGAAGTTGCTCCCGACCTCGCCCGCGGCGCCGGCTGGCCGCAACGCCCACGCGAACACCGACGCGTCCAGGCGCAGCTCCTCCTCGCTGACGCCGAGCAGCTCGGCCGCCGCCGCGAAGAGGCTCCGCCACAACGCCCAGACCTCGCCGTACATGAATACGAAGACGGGCGGTACGCCGCGCTCCTGGAGCGAGGCCATGGTGTCAGCTATGGCCTGCATGGATGGAGAGAGAAGAAACGGCATGAAGAACATAAACTTTCGACGGTCCGCGCAGATTTCTTTGATCTGCGCTGGAGCCCCCGCGCTGGCGCGCGGGGCGCGCCAGGGGCGGCGCCGGAGGCGCCGCAGTGGAGGGGGCCCCAGCGCAGATCCACCAAGAAAATCCGCGCGGAGCTCCGGAAGTGTTGGTTTCTGCCATTCTTTCTCCTTCGAGTGGGAAAAGGGGGAGGATGAAGAGGAGGACGTTTCAGCCATGGCCTGCATGGAGACCCCCACGTCGTCCCAGCTCAGGCCCTCCAGTCGAGCGTGCCCCGAGCGCTCCAGCTCCGCCCTGGCGGCCCGCAGCTGCGCGCGCGGCACGGCCAGCGCCCCGCCCTCCGAGGAGCCCGCCTCGAACCGCAGCCCCCGCGAGAGGGCCTCCCAGAGCGAAGGCTGCAGCAGCCACTGGGGCAGGCCCGAGGCGCCTCCGCCCAGCAGCTGCTGCAAGGCCTCCTCTGAGATCCTGGCGTGGCAATTCCTTCACAACGCGCGTCTTCGTTTCATTTCGGGCCCCAGGACCCTCACGGATCGATCCGCCTCGAACAGTGACGCAGAGAGACGGCGTCAGAGGGTCCGGTCGTGATTCTTTGCGATTGTGCAATGGCAACGTCGGATCTCAAGATCCTCTGGGGTGCGGTCGGCCCGCCCCGCCCCAGCCGACCGCACAGGCAGCCCCGGCGGCGCTCGCGCCGCACGCAGGCCCAAGCTCGCCTCCGACTGCGCGTCCGTGCAGTCGAAGCACTGCGCGCTTCCGGCCCCGCCCGCGACCGCGCCCAGCGTGCCGCCCGCGCTGGCAGCCGCGACGGCGTCGCCCTCTGCGGCCGCGGCGCCCGCCGGGGAGGCCGCCGCGACGTGTACGGAACGCAGCAGCGGCGGGCGGTCCGGCCGCTCCTTGACGTCGAAGCACAGCGTCCAGCCCGAGGCGCACTCGCACGCGCAGCAGAGCAGCCGGGAGGCTGCGGCGCAGTCGAGGCAGACCCAGTCCTCGCCGCCGAGCTGCACCCAGCCGCTGTCGCAGAGGACTGGGCCCTCGCTCGACTCCAGCAGCCGGGCCCTGACGCTCCCGCCCTCCTCGAGGGTCAGCATGCACCGGGCCGAGGCCTCCCTGCAGGACGACAGGCGGACGGGGAATGGCACGGTGGCCGCCGCCTCCACGCCACCCGACGCGGAGATCTGCAGCTCCATGTGGCCACGGGGTGCAAGGAGGGAAGCGCGACTGAAGGCGGCTGTCACCTGCGGGGCCTGGGGCGAGGCTGAGCCGAAACGGCTACGGAAGAGCAGCAACACGCACCCGCCACATGCACCCGGCGCCACGAGGGCGCAGCGGAGGGGGCCGAAGCGCCGACGTCGTAAGACGCTGGAACCGAGACCTCCAAAATGGAGGTCCGACCTCCGTTTTGCAACTTTCCCCCGCCGTTTTGGACTAAAACGCTTCAACACAGGCCCCCAAACTCCAGAATGGAAATGCCGATCTCCACTCTGCAAGCTGACCCCCGCGATTCTGCATGTTTGTTCCTCGAACTAAAACTCAAAAACTCAAGCAAAGGCTCCAAAACGTTTGAAAAGGAAGTTTCGACCTCCATTCCATGCGCTGCCCCCCTACATTGTGGACGCCTCCCCTCGGGCTAGGACGCAAAGGCTCCACCATGGGCCCCCAAACCTCAGAAATAAACGTCTCCGCCTCCATTCCCCGGAAGTCTCTGCCCGGTGCCCACAAAGGATACCCAAGGGCCACAGCAATCAAAACCAAACGCATTCCACCCCAACGAATTGTACACTTCTCTCGGGTTTACATGCGTTGCGAAAGCTCGGCTCTTAGATGGACCCACAGGCCCACGTCGACCAAAAAGAAAGCCCAGGACCATTGACCAAACGGATGGCCCAGGACTGCGGTCAATACCAATCCTCAGTGCGACTTCAGCGGCCAAAGCGTGCGCTTCAAAACCAAGGATTCGTTCATCCCGACACGGCCCGTCTGACGCGCTGTATCCTTAGCCCCATGGCACGCCCATTACGAAAGCGGGCGAAGCGCGCGCGATGGTTCTAGTCAAAGGCCCCGCGAGACGGCAATCAGAATTATCACTTGGATCCCTGTCTCTGGGAAGTGACTTTCGACACTGGCAGCGAGCGCAGAAACGGCTCTGAAGAGGTCGCCAGATGCAACGGAGACATTACAACGGGGCCCAAGACTGGCTGTTGATTTCTTCGGCGGGGCGCCAGCGGGGCGCGGGCGTGGAAATCACCGAATCAGGGTTTCTCATTCAGCTTTTTGCTTGGATATTAGCTATCCCTGCAGTATGTTCGATCTAGTCTCCTGATCCCCTGAAGATAGGTTTCGTGGGGAATGCTCATGGGGGCTTCAACAAGGCCACGGCTTGGAAGGTAGATTCCGCTCAGCGGATAAGAGAAGCATGTGGCACGCGGCGGGGAGGAGGCCGGCCGGCCGGCGACGCGACGACGACGAGGGGGCGACCCTCGGCGCGCGCACTAGCTCGCGCCTATTTCTTATACTTCTCGGATCTGAATGGCTGCAGATGACAAGTCAGCGCGTGAAAAGTAACAGCAAAGGCGGCGCGATGGTGGCGCGGAGAGGAGCATATTTACTCCCCCCGTGGCGGGGCGCGTAGGCCTGCGTCGGCCCACGCCCACTCGACCTGCTCATATGCACGTCCTCGGGAGCCAACCCCGAAGTAAATATCACAGCTCAGCCGAAATCTCCGAGGGGCGATGGGCCGAAGCAACCCGACGTGCCCGACCCAAGCTATATTCGCGCGCCAGCCCAGGCGTCGGCTCATATCTTAAAGATCTCGTTCGCCTCTCTTCGCGCACATCGCGCCGGCGAAGCCGAGCGATGTTGTCCTGGTGGCGACGAAGTCGCACCAGATCATCTGCGTCAGTTTATTCCCACCGGCGATCGTCACGCCGTCGCTGACGGCTCCAGTTGCGATCCGACTGCCAGTTCCGCTGGGGCTGTTCGTCGGGGCATTGTCTACGGTCGTCTTTGACTTTTCCGCTACCCCTGTCAGTGCCCCTGTCCTTGCCCTTGCCCTTGCCTTTGTCAGCCGGCCTCGCCTTCGGCGCTGGCGGCGGCGGCGGCAGAGGCAATGCAGCGGCAGTCGCCTCCAGTGCCGCGCGGGCCTGCCGCTCAGGCGCGTGATCTTCTGCAGGCGCAGCTCCTAGCCCATATGTCCAGGCTGGGCGGTTGGGCCTCCATTCTTCGCCCTTGGAGGCGCCCTTGGGCTGGGCCTCCATTCTTCGCCCTTGGAGGCGGCCCTCGGGCTCGTTCATGAAGAGTTCGCTGTGCTCCAGCAGGGCGAACCGCTTCCATGTCTCTAAACTCGCAATCATCGGCCAGCGACGGTCGACGTGGACCCAGTGGCCGGCGACGCGGCTGTCGCCGCCCCTGTCGGCGTAGTCCTGCGAGGAGTTCCAGCCGCCTCCGCCGCAGTGACGTTCGCGGATTTATCCGCCCACGTTGACCGACTCCACTCATCCCGTCCCGCGGAGGTCGTCATCGACCTGGCGCCCCTGGGAGGCGCGGCGCCCGACCCGGCTGACTTGGCGGGCGCCTGACCGCGCGGGCTGGGTCTACGAGTCGTCTTCTGCCTCCAACCCGCCCGCGCAGCATCCGGGGTCTGCGGGGCACATCTTGGAGGCGTTGCGGGCATGCGCGCGCGCCTTCGCCCATGCCTATATTATCGGGCGTGTTCGGTGCAATGGGCCCTGATGTCAAGTCCACGTCGCCGCTTCAGGGGGGCGGAACCACCGGGGGCTTCGGCGTCATTCTCCGAAGCGGCAGAGCCGCCAGGGGCGCTGTCATCGGCCCTCGGAGCGGCAGAGCCGCCAGGGGCCTCGACGTCGGCCCCCGAGGCGGCAGAGCCGCTGAGGGCCGAGGCGGGCGGATCGGCTGAGCCGACCGCCACGGCGCCCCTCCCCATGCTGCTTGCGAGACCAACGGTCGCGCCCGCAACGACATGGCCAAAACGGCCCGTAGCCAAGGCATTCTCGCCATTGGGTTGTCGGTGCCACCGGAGACGATGAACGCCATGGCGCCCTGGATCTCGCCACAGCGGCTTCGGACCTCGCGACGAATCCCCGGGCCGAGGCCTTCCGTCCACTCCTCCAACAGGTCTGACGATTGAAGCGCAGACCTGATGCGGCAGTCCAGCGCGCAAGCGTCAGCCCGCCTCTGGACAGGGCTTAAGTCCCCAACCTCCACGAGATCGTTCACTTCTTGGCTGGGGAAAGCGACGTGGCGACCTTCTATCATAAAGAAGGAGATCGACGACCTCTCGGACGATCCGGAAAACTCTGCCCCGTCGCTGATGCGTCGGCTTACTCTCGTGAGATTCCCCCCACATTTCGGCCATTAAGTCAGCAAGCTTCGGAGTGACCTCACGGGCCACACCCCCATCCAGCCTCCGTGCTTCGCCCGACGGGGCGAACTATTCCAAGAGGAATTGGGCAGCGACGTCGCGGGCATCTTGGTCGCTGGTGAGAATATTCACCCGGCCACCTTCCTCGATAGTCCGATGAAATGCTCGCTAATTGCACTGCGCATCCAGGCCGGGCCCTCGGCGCGCCGCCCCCAAGAGGTGCGAGGCCCAGCCAGCGTGGCATCTCGGAACCGCTCAATGCGCCGTGGAACCGTGGACGGTTCATCTCAATGCGCCGTGGAATCGTGGATCCAGTCGGAGGCATAAGCCCCCCGGATCCACCTGCAATCTCGTTGCGACGCGACGCAGACCTGGCAGCCCGGCTGGGCCAGCTGCCGAAGGGCGCAATTTCTTGAGAGGCGGCTGTTCCACTGACAGTTTGGCCCTGCTCACCGCCGGGACGAAATCGCGCGGTGGGCGCATCAATGGTTCTATGCCTTCCGAATGTCTGCTCTTTGCCCAATTGCCCCGCCCGTCTGTTGGCGGGATCTGCTCATCATCCAGATCCGGCCATTCGAAGACGGAAAGAGCGGGGCACTTCAACGGGCGCGCATACTGATCGATCTCGGAAGACCACACAAGGGGCCACCACACGGCTGCGGCAGAGGGCGATTGCCCCTCACGACTTGCCACATGCGCGAGCCACCCCATGAAGCGAAACCTCAGGGGCTCAAGCAAGTGGAAGAGAGGCTCATGGCGCGCCGGCGGCTGAGCCGCTGCACTGGCCGGTCTCCAGGTCGGAACGCTTCCAGGCTGTTGGCTGTCAAGTGTCTGGCCGCCAGCGGCCAAGCGAATGCGGAGATCCTGTCGCGAACGACACCTCTGTTTCCGACTGTGCGAAAACACCGCGCGGACCGCTTGAATGCAAATATGCACTGTGTCTGGCTGTATTCTGGGGCTCCGTCGCACGCGCCAAAATTGCCAGAATCTGTCAAGCCAGGCTCTGAGAACCTGCCGTTTTGGCCTTCGAAGGAGGGGGGGGATAACTGCCCCCTCTTTCGCGATGCCGCCGGCAACCGCGGCTGAGCCGGGCGCCTGCCCCCCTTTCCTTGAACGGGCTCTAACCGCGGCCCACGGGCGTGAGACGCCTGATCCCTGTGCTAGGCGCTCGTGGATAATCAGAGCGCACCTGCGAAGCCCACTCTGCGGTAAAGCCACCATTGCCACCTCTCTGACTGTTGGGGAACAGGCCGCGCCACCGAAGACGAGCTCCTGGAGAAACCTTCGACTGATGACCAGCTTTTTGCCTGGATACTAGCTTTCCCTGCAATATGTTCCGATGTGGTCTCCTGATCCCCTGAAGATAGGTTCCGCGAGGAATGCTCGGGGGGCAAGGCCATGGCTTGGAAGATAGATTCCGTTCAGCGGATAAGAAAGATATGTGGTAGGGAGGAGGCCGGCTGGCCGACGACGCGACGACGACGAGGGGGCGGCCCTCGGCGCGCGCGCGCAAGCTCGCCCCTATTTCCTATACCTCTCTAGTATGACTGGCTGCACATGACCAATCAGCGCGCGAGGAGTGGCGGCAAAAGCGGCGCGATGGTGGTGCGGAAAGGAGAATATGTACTCATTCCCCTTCCTGCTTGTTTTTTTTTCTGTCCCTGATTCTTGTCGCTGTTGCAAGTCTAGACTGCGTAACGGGCGTGGCCGTGAGGTTTTTTTTTGGGGCGCTGTAGATTGGATGCGCCACCTCCTCCTATTCCTCTTCCTCTTCCTCCTCCTCCTCCTCCTCCTCCTTTCCGCTTCATTATGCATAACTCCTCCCTATCGCACCCCGAGGCCAGTCGGAAGGGCGGGGGGGCGCTTCGCCTGTGACATCCTTGCCGCCCATGATCATGAAGGTGAGAATGCGGCAACGGCTTTGCAGATTGAAAGCGCGGCGCCTCCAAAATGCGGCTCTGGCCATAGCGCCGCGCGCGCTCGTCTATATTCGTCGTAAACATTTGCAAGAGCTTCACAAACAGAGGGCGGGGAGTTTTCAAAATGCGGCTCTCGCCTGAGCGCCGCGCACACTCGCCTTAATCGTTTGCAGAAGTTTCACGAATTAAGGGCGGGCGGTCTTCAAATTGCGGTTCTCGCCCAAGCGCCGCGCGCATCTGCGTCTGACAGACTGCGGGGGCTTCACAAATAGAGGGCGGGCCGCTTCCAAAAGGCTGGTCTCGAATCAGCGCCGCGCGCGCTCTTCTTCAACATGCGCAAGGGCTTCACGGACGGGCGGCGGTTCCTTTTCAGCACGCGGCTCTCGCCTTAACGCCGCGCGCATTCGCCCCGAAGGGCGGCGCGAGTCTCGCGGATTCCATGGCTCGTGGAGCGACTCAGGACTGCCAGGGCGCAACAACTGCGTTGATTCGCTGCGCTGCAGTCCCAGGGGCGGTGCTCTGGCACGTTCAAGATAGCCAAGATGCACAGGGGGGCTGGACACGCAAGAGGCTCGAATCATGACCTACAAAAAGGTTAAAGCAGGTAAAATGGCATCGGCCTGCGCCCGCGCGAGGGGCGCGCCGAAATGGATCGACGTTCTGACGCGGCCTTAGGGCGCGCCGCTCGGGCCCAAAACAACAAACGCAAAGGCTGGCCCGCAGCGATTAATGTCGACATGTCGGCGGTAGCCTGGGGAGGTGGAGGGGAAGAGGGGAGGCGAGCCCACCGAAATACTCAAGAGGCCCAACGAGAAAACACCCGCGCTCCCATTCCACGGCCTAGCGGCACTCCCGCGCTGGCCTCGCGATGGGTCGGCGATCTGAGACCAGGGCCAGCGGGTCGCCGCGGCTTCGCGGAGGCGCGGGCGGGAAGGCGGCGGGCGCGACGCGTTGTTTTCATGGTTTGTCGAAGAGTACCCGCAACACCCCTTTGTGTACCTACGCGTATATAGTGTACAGACACGTAAAATCGCGCACGCATGGGTGTGGCAACGCATGGATGTGGGCGGGCGGGGCGAACAGTCGCCCTCCTTTCGGGCCCTTGCCCAGATGGCGCAGTGGACGCTGGTGCGCCCGCTCGGAGGGCCCGTGCCCGACGTGTCATTTTGACTTGAGGGCCCGTGCCCACGTGACGCCACGACGAGGTGTAAACAGGACTATGAGAGAGAAAGATAACATGGGTGATAATGCGTGCATGCTGCTTGCAAGTGCTCTCAATAATACGTGACAAATACCTGGCGACATGACGGCATGCTTCATTCCCGCGGGGCGTTTTCCAACGCGCGCAACGCGTTGCGCGCGGCGGAAAACACCCGCACTCCCATTCCACGGCCTAGCGGCACTCCCGCGCTGGTCGCGCGATGGGTCGGTGATCTGAGACCAGGGCAAGCGGGCCGCCGCGGCTTCGCACCCACCGTGGGGCGATCGCTTGTCCGACCCATCGTCGCGATCGGCGCAGGACTACTCCGCGTCGGCAGTGGATTGGCGCGGACTCGACTACTGACTGACCGTACTTGCGAAAGGTATTCTTTTACTCTGAATCAGAGTGGTCAATTAGGAGTGATAGGGCCGCTGCTTCTTCGACCTGGTGGTCCCGGAGGTATTGCACAAACGCCGAACTGGTCCAGTCGCCCGCTCGGGGCAACGTGGCCAGGCTGCCGCCGGCGTCAACAATGTCGCGGGCCATGCCCCTCCTGAGTGCGTGCGTGCCAAGCAGGGCTGCGTCTGCAAATCCTAGCAGACGGGCGTGCTCTCGCATTCGCTGTAGGAAAACCGACGCAGATCTCGTGAACGCCCGTTGGCGACCCTGCTGCCGCGCTAAGGCAACGAGCGGCCGGAGGTGGTGGAAGGCGCGCAGCAGTCTTCGGGACTGTCTGCAGCAACACTCCCACCGTATCACCGATGGCAGACGGGCCGGCTTCCTTCTTGTCAAGGAGATGCTAAAGGACGAATCACCCTCGAAACTAATCCGGGAGTGGTTGCCGCTTATCTCTAGGGGGATGCACTCCGATGGTATTCTGAACAAGCAAAGGCGGCCAACCGCGTACAGCGCAGCTTGTTCGACGTCCCCCATTTCTTCTGCACGCGCGACAAGTTGTCAGACCCGCGGAGCCTGCAATGCCAGCCGCTGCCGGGGAGGATCTGCCGACTTTGCACTACCTCGGTGCGCCTGCCTCACCGCGTCGGTGAACCAATCGTTGCGCAAGCGCAAGAACCGATGGGCCCAACGAAGGTGTGTGAGGTACGTCTTTAGCGTGGCAGCCTGTCGGAACATTGCGACGTATCGGATTGCGTCGCTTTCCGTCGCCGGGAAATGCGGCTTCCGTCCGAGTGCATCCATGAAAGCTGCCCAGCAGCGCGCGCCAGCTATGTACGATGGCAAAGAACGCGAGATTGCAGCAAGCATGTTCCTCTGACCCGATTCGTCCAAAAATGTGCCCCGACCGTCTCTGGCAGCCGCCAAGACAGCAATCGCCTGCCGGGGAGGCATTCGCTCTGTGACCAGGCGGCTCAGACCTGCTGTGCCCATACGCTCCGCGAACGTTTGCCGTCCGAGCGTTTGTGCAATTGACTGCTCCTTGTCATACTCGTGCATGGCCTGTGCCACGACCCAGCCGCTACGCTCTTCTGGAAGCAAAGCCGCCAGGCGGGATAGCCACCATACAGCGCCCGAGTCTTGCGGGGGCGGCCCCGCGACCAATTCAGCAAAGGCTTGGGCTCGCTCCGCCACTGGAGGGATTGAACGCGCCACAGGGCGCTCCACGAGGGCAAGCACTTCCTCACCACGTTCACCGATGGCACCGGCGCCAGTGGGAGGTTTCCTTTTCTCGTCGCCTACCTGCCCCTGCACGCCAGAACGTGCGGCGGCCCAAGCCGCAGAAGTGAAAGGTGGAACGGTATGTTCTCCGCGGCTGTGCTCCTGTAGGGCGCGCTGCCGCCCGCGCGGCCTAGCCGTCCACGCAGTCGACGTGAACGGGGGCACTTCAGCCATGCCCTCACAACCTGCGTGCGCTTTGGTCGAACCGATGGGTGCCTTGAGCCAAGGCTCCGGATCCCATGCGCTACGATATTGGGCTATGTGTGCTGCGCGCTCTTGTTTATGCTCACGTGCGCTTTTCGTCACTGTTACCATTTATGTATATACACAGCCACGTTAGTTTACAAGCGTGCCGGACTCAACCAGGGCTCACAACGTCACAAGTGCTTCACTGCGGAATGACACGTTGCACGTTTGGCCACCTAGCACGCCGAACCAATGATAAAACGAGTGCGCACATGCATGTGTACTTGAAGCGCAAGGCAATGCATGAACAGACCCAGACAAGACCTTTTGTGGGGCTCTCGTGCAAAGAAAATGCCCTCGAAACCTGACGATAAGATAAGACAAGTGCCGAGAGGCGGACCAGGTTTCAGCCAAGACAGTTGGGTTCCAGCAAGGGGGCGCTAAGGGTCATTTCAGCCCAAACCCGTTAGCCACTTTCGCCACCAGCTGGATCCCGAAACGGCACAAAACGCAATGAACAAGTCACGAATTTCGGTGCCAGTGCATCCACAATTCAGGACGCAACGAACAGGGCACAACTGAACAGGCGGAAAACTGTACCCGCCACGCTCGCTGAATGTCACACTCGGGACTCGCTTGCGAACTCTCCGCTGGAGCTCGCTCGAGAATTCAACTTCTTCTGATAAATTCGCTCGTGGAGGGCGGCCATTCGAACTTCAAAGGAGTAACACATCAGGATTCGACCACACCAGCCCGAAGCACAGCGCCCTGAGGCCCACAGTGTCGATGCAACAACCAAGAAAAAGACCCCACGAAACAACCCGGGAGATCCCGACCGTCAGCCCAGACACGGAAGCGGGAAGGGCCGAAGGCCATTGGATGAACCCCCGTTCCCTTGCTTGGGGGGGGGGGGGGCGCTGCCGGCGAGCCCCCGCCTTCGGGACAATTCGCGGTAAGCGAACGGGCAGCGACATCTTCGCCCCCGAACCCCCAAGCCCCCACGGACACAATGGAGGTCGAGGTCGGCCCCACGAGACAGGAAGGAGAGGGGAGGAAGGGGGGAGGGGACGGGGGAGGGGAAGGGGAGGGGGGGGAGCCAGCAGGCACAAGCAGAGGCGGGAGGGAGGCGGAGCGGAGAGGGCGGGGGACAGAAACGAACGAAGGAGGGGGAAAAAATGTGAGGCAAGGGGAATCATGCAGATAATGGCAGCAGCAACAAAAGCATGAACGACACCATGTTCGAGCGCGAAGTGACGACTTCTTCCACACGTTCGGAAACAAGAGTATTTCGTTGTCGTGCAATCAACCTGCTACAGAAGATGGCCGTGGAAAATATCATGCAATTCATAAGAGCAGCCTGTGTGCTTCTTTGGCGCTCCGCGCCCAAGAGTCGAGGCCCTCGCCAAAATGTGGGAAAGACCATTCCAACAATTCGACAGCCCCCAAGTCGCGGAGCATACATATATCGTCTCTGGATGGAGGGTCAGCCAAGTCTGCCTTGCTGGCTACGTACCTAACCTCATATTGCATGTCCAGTAGAGCGGCGTCAAACCAAAGGCGCCCGACAAGAGCACCAAGGTCCCGGTGGAGAAACCTTGAATGATGCAAGCCAGGGCCGCCTGGTTGTCCACGAAGTGAATAGCCCGGCGCCCGCGGAGCTCCGCAGGGCAGAGGGAACAGACCGATGCCACAGCCGCCAACAGCTCGAAAGCAATGATGTTCGCGGCTCTCCCCAACAACTGCTCCCGGATGCAGCGGGGCACCCGGCCTCGGAGGAAGCGGATGTCACTGTTGCTCAGCACCGCCACGGCTCCGACGCGCCCAGTGCCCTCCGCGTCGGAGTACATGGGAATGGCCAGGGGCGCCGGCGGCGGGAGCAGCGGGGCAGACCGGCGCAGGCCGCGCGCCAGCACGTCCAAAAACCACTGCAAAGAGTGCCGGATCCTCCTGGTGAGAGTCGTCGGGCCTCGGAGCTGGCACTGTCTCCATATCAATGGCCTCAACAATGCTCTCCCCGGGCGGTTGAACACCCGGGAATTCAGGAAAGCCAGCTTGCCGCAGAGTTTAGACGCCCTTCCTGGGCTCAGAAATCCGGAACTTCGGACATCCTGGATATCTTCGCACCATTGCACCCGCTTCTTCTCTCCAAGACGCCAGCTGACGACGCCTCCCTCTACGGTGACCAGGAGGCCGAGCAAGGGCAAGCTGCGCGCGACGATTGTCTTCCGAGGATCAAGCTCCCAGCCGAGCATGGAGCAGACGACTTCGTTGAACGCGTCTGCAACCCACTTGGCGACGGGCCGCCCGTTGGGCAGCATCGCGCTGGTGGCGGCCCAGAACGCGTCGTCGACGTAGAACAGGACCGGCAAGAGAAACAACGATATTGCAATGCTCTTAACGGCCTGCGCCGCGCGGAACCACCCGGCCCCCGCGCCGAGGTTCCCGAAAACATGTGAGAACAATGGCACCAGTTGATGGCGATCGAGATCTGGGTTGAAGACCAACGACCAACACAACCACAGATGGTCCCTCGCAGGCGGCAGCGTTTTAAACGCCGACCGGAAGTCCGTTTTCCCCATGACCACGTCGGGTGCCGTCTCTGCTTCGTCGGCAGCTGCCGCGACGCATGCGAGCGCCTCGAGCATGTGATCATGAGTGTCATAGTGGAATGTTTGCGGCATCCACGCGCAATCATTGACCCTATTCTTTCTGAAGTTGTGTATCTCGCGAACTTTCCAGCCACCCGTCTCTCTTCGTTCCCATATGCCAAAGGACTCCACCAAAAGCACGGTGCTTAGATCCACGTCTCCGATCTCTCGTGCCGAGCCGGCTCTGCCCGCAGCGATGTCCTCTTGCACCTTGGCCCAAATGGCTGCCGCCAGGGCGCGGTCGTCTTCCGACCGCGGCCGCCATGCTTCCGCCGCCTGGAGAGCCCTGGCGTTGAGCTCGGCGCACTGGCTCTGCAACTGCGGCAGGGGGCGCGGCCCGCGCCAGCCGGGCCTGCCGCGGCTGCGCCGGCCCCCCGGCAGGTCGGCGCCGAGGCCGCCGACAGCAACAACCTCTGTGAGCGGAAAACCGTCGACGAGGTCACTGATATACCCCTCGTCCGGGTGGCCAATTTCCTTTAGCATCTCGCCCATGAGGAATGGGTCTAACAGGCCAAGGGCGCCGATCCGGCACGTCGGGAGAGAAGAACGCCAGGCCTGCAGCCGCGCTGCGCCCGCTTGCTTGCGGGCCCGCCAGCGCTGGAGGGCAGCCTCGACTTGTTCATGCCGGGCCAGCGGGGCCTGCACCATTCTCTCAAGAATGTGCCGCTGTTCCGCAGATAACAATACCTCTCTGGGATCACTGTGCACAGAAGCAGCGTTCCATGCTCTCACCAGATGACGCAGTGGGTCATCGCACTCGTCCTTTGCAAACGGCAGCGCGGACGATTGCTCTGAACCGTCCCCCTCCGCGTCCTCGGCGGCAGCGCTCTCGTCCGCCGCCGAAGCCCCGCCCGCGCGGGCGGCTCAGGCCCAAGGCCGCGGGGCCCGCTCCGGCCCCTTGGCGGCCTTGCCGCCGCCGCTCTTCTGGAAGCCCCTGCCTCCCTTGTGTCCGGGCGCTGGGCCTGGTCGGCCCGCGGGCGGGGGCGGGGGCCTGGGCTGGTCTGTCAGCGCCAACTGCGGAGTCTGGGTTGGGCGCTGCGCCTGGTAAGGCTGCCGGAGGGACCGGTCCTGCTGGCGGTGCGCCTGCGTCTGGGCCCGTGCCCTCGCCTTCCTGTTCTCGCCCACGAGAACCAAGTCCCTCTCTGGAACGCAGGCCCGGTCGCGGCGGCGGCTGCGCTCTGCCGCGTCGGACCACACATGTCCGCCTCCATGGCCCACGCGGTCCGGCACGTCTCCTGGATTGCCACTTGGTTCATATTGAGGAAGAGACGCAGGAGCGCCTGCATGCTCACCGTTTCTTGATCGCTCGCTGATTGTGCTGTCAACTGGGCGAGGCCTCGGGACCAGAAGCAAGCCACCCACTGCGCGTGCGTCATGGTCTGCCCGGTGGGCTTCTCTTTCATCCATTGCGGGGCCCATTTCTCCAAAGGCTCCCGGCACAGGAACCACCGTCTGTGTTCTGGTTTCCCTCTGGCTGCACGACAGGCCGCCCGGATCGTCGCACGAAGGCTCTCGTGGTCGCGCTGGTGGCTGTGCTCCACGCCTGGAATGCCGTAGCGGGACAAGCAGGCGATAGCATCGAAGTCACCATTGACTGGCTCGGCTTCTTCTCCTGACGAAGAACTCGCGTCGCGACGGCTCTTCCGCAAGCGCCTCTGCGCACGCATGTTGGCGTGCTGGCTCCGGGCCACCTGCTGGAGGGTCTGTTCCACAGCTGTGTCTAGGCCGCGTTGCTCGTGGTTGCGACCGGCTTGCTGGGCGCACATCGCCAGCGTGAGCTCCCCTGGGACCGTGTCTGGCTTCAAGATCTCTAGCAAGACCTCCTTGGGGGCGTTTGCCACCTGCCACCCCGCAGTGAAGCCCTGAGCCGCAAGGAGGCGCACCGTGTTCTCCACGAGGCTGCGCTCGGCGTCCGGCACTGCCGTTGCTAGAAAGTCGCCGGCGCTCTGGGTTGCTGCCGCCGCCGCCGCTGCTGGGGCTGCTGACGGCTCGCCTGCAGGAGAACGGCGGTCAGCGCCAGCTCCGGCCCTCTCTGCACTCGGATCTGGGCGCCTAGATCTTCCTCTGTTCCCCTCGTGGCGGCTGCGGTGAGACGAGCTCGACCGGCGGCTCGACGGACTGCGCCGGCGCCGCCAGTAGCGCGACCTGCTGCGACTGCGGGCCATCGCGCGCGCTACCCTCGATAGCAAATCTAAGGAAATGCCTAACTCGAGCAAGACACTGCAGATGAGCCAATCCATGAAGCATGCATTGCAAAAGTGCCCCATGGAAGCAGACCCGCAGAAAGACATAATAATTATACAACAATTGGCGTGTGGCCTAAACCGATACAATTGCGATCACCGTCGAGGTTGTGCCCATGCCTCTGCAACTCTCCATGCGAGTGGGCCCGTGCCTAGATTGGCGGAGCCCGTGCCCACCCTTCCAATATATTTTCTGGCCCCCAGGGACCGCATGAGCCCGCGCCCTTGTTACAAAGCAGTGTACCTAGCAAGCTCTGGCTTGTTATTCCCTGGGCCCGTGCCCAAACAGCATGCGCGTGCATGTGCGACTCTGCCACTCAATGGTGCGTGCCTGGCGGAGCCAAGAATTCCTGGCTGGGCCCGTGCCCAGGCATTGCCTTGTTCATGCCCCCTGGAGAGCGCTCGGGCCAGTGCCTGCCACCAACCAACGTCGGACGAATCACGCTGCAGCCAGCCCGTGCCAGCCATCAAGGGCCCGTGCCCAATTTGTGCCCAATGTTGCCGCAGGGCAGAACACATGACGCACGCATAGCGAAATGCATCAAACGCACAACATGATCAATACGTAATGACTTGGCACGGGCGCGAGGACGAAATGTGTTAGACAAGCTCTGGCGTGTCATTATTACTACTATTTGGGCCCGTGCCCGAAAACACGCGCGTGCATGTAGGACTCTCGGTGCAGACAGCAGGTTGACAGAAGGCATTACAACGTACTGCAAAAGAGGCGAAGAAGACAATAATAGAGATAAGAAACACAAACATAGACAAGAACCAATGCACCACGATGCGAACAAAGCTCCGGCATGTCTCCATATCGGGATCGTGCCCCACGCATGTGCAACTCCCCCTTCCGGACCCTTGCCCAGATGACGCAGTGGACGCTGTTGCGTCCGCTCGGAGGGCCCGTGCCCGCTGCAGGAAAACGGTGAACAGTCGCCCTCCTTTCGGGCCCTTGCCCAGATGGCGCAGTGGACGCCAGAACTACGAACAACAGTAACGAAGGCTGACCCACAGAGAATAATACAGAGATGTCGGCGGTGGCCGGGGGGCGAGGAGGGGCGAGCGACACAAATCAAAACGCTGGCCGACCAAAAACATGAATATTTTGACATAGCCTTGTTGCAAATCGCCGAGGTCACCAACGACAAACAATGAGTCTGGCCCAGTGCGAAAAACATAAAGATTCTGGCAACGGCGCCGGAAGCGTGGGGTAGGCTAAGAAACAAGAGGTCAATGGACCAGCCAGTGAAACCGCAAACGACGAACAAAACGTGCGGACCAGAGTGAAATATCACCAACGGGCGGAAAACTATGGTGCGCCTGGCGACTCCGCGAGCGGCCGACGCACGACTACGGCCGTGCTTCGAGCCAGCGGCGTCCTCGCGCAGAAGGTCGCTGCCCGTCTGGCCGGCGGCCGCCCGTCCAGCGCCGCCACCTACACGCGCAGCTGTGCAGGGTACACAGCTTGTCAGGCCCCTATATGCCGCCACGCTGGTCCCGGGCAGGCTGTGCTGTCCGGCGGAAGGGGGCGAGGAGGGGAGAAGCAGGCAGACGACGACGAACGCCCAGGCGGGAGGCCAGGTCCGGCGGGGCGGGCGGGCAGGCAGAAGACGGGCCAGGCGGAGACAGCAGGCAGGGGGCAGGGGGAAAGGAAAGGGAGGGAAGCAACGAGCAGAAGCGAAGGGAGGGGGAGGAGGGGGAGGAGGACAAGGAGGAGAGGAAGCAGCGGCCGCAAACAGACAGGCCGGGCCAGGGGCCAGGAGAGAAGAGCCGCCCGCGACGAGGCTACGGACCCTACGGCGGCGACCTGGGCGGGGTGGCCGCCCGAACCCAGCGCGATGCGGCTCGGTGGGGATTGCCCTCTGCGGGATCCATCCACCGCCCCGCCGGGGAAGGGCCGGGCGGCGCGTGGGAGGGGTCGCGGGCGCGACGTTGGCGAAAGGGCGCGGGGGGCGGCCGCGCTGCCCAGCAAGGGCGGGGGGGGGGGGGATGGGCGGGGGGCGCTAGGCAGCGCAGGGGGCACCTCACACGGCGTCTGCCGTGGAGGCCGCCGTGGCCGCGGCCAGGCGGGCCGCTGCCACCCCCGCTTCTCCAGACAGGGTCTGAAGGCGCGGCAACACCGCCCGCGCGTTCTCCCTGTGCAGGGAGACGGAAAGTCGCTGGGCATGTTGGTCCGCAGCCAGTGCGGCGTCTTCCCCCGTGGCGTCAGCCACCCGCTTGGCCAGGACCCCGAAGGCCCTGCGTGCCTCGCGGCCCCACCCGCCGCCGTGGGCTTCCACCACCATGGGGAGGAAAGTGAAGCCCTGTGCCGCGCAGAGCCGCGCGGTGTCCTGGTGCTGCCTTTTGAACTCCTCGTGCCGCTCCGTCGCTGCGCTTGACGAAGCGGCCGACGCGGCGAGGAGATCGGCGCGCAACCCTGACGCGGCGGCAAAGTCCCAGGCGGCCGCCGTGCCGTTGCGCCACCGCGGCAGGTAGACGTCGGCAGGGCGGCGGCCGTTGTCGTCTACCTGGGACCCGCCCTGCTCGCCCCCGGGGGTGGCCTCCCCGGCGGGGCGCGCGGGTAGCAGCCCCGGGCGCTCCAACTCCGCCCCGGCGTGGCCGGCGGCCAGGGCGTCGAAGAAGGCCTGGTTGCGCAGGGCGTTGTGGCGTTTGGTCCGGTCGCCGCGGCAGGCGCAGACCAGGGCGTGGTCGCAGAAAACGCCCATCACCTCGCCACAGGCTGGGCAGAAGCACTCCTCCTGCAGGAGCTGGACTCGCAGCCGCCTCTGCAGGCCGACCTGCATGAGGCCGCGCGGGAAGGCGGTGCCGGTGGCCTCGCAGGGCGGCGCCTGGAGCCACGCGGCCGCGCCTGGGGCTTGCGCCAGAGAGAGGTGCGCCTTGCTGGCCAGGGTGGAGCCCGCCAGAAGTCCGTCGAGCGAGGCGCTGTCCACCGCGTCGGAGAGGGCCTTCTGGTTGCCGTGCTGCGCGTGGTCGAACACCACCCGGTCGGCGTCCCGCGCGACTGCGTTGTGGGCCTGCACCGCGGCCGCCAGGCTACCTCCGTCGCGGTCGGGGTTGTTGGAGTAGCCGGGGTAGACCTGCCGACAGAGGTCGGTGCTCTTCGCTCTGGAAGCGACGTAGGCGGCGGCGGCGTGCTTCGCGGCAGAGCGCAGGCCAAGTCCTCCCTTCCTGAGCTTGAGCTGAGCCTGCTGCCAAGAAGCGTCGGAGGGCGAGCAGCCGCTCAGTTGCTCAAGGCAGGCCCGGACAGCGTCGCCCATGGCCAGCAGGGGGGCGGCGTGCGCGGTGGGCGGCGCCACGCGCGCGGAGTAGCCCAGCTTGCAGAAGGAGGCGCACTGGCGCAGGAGGTGCAGCGCGACCTGCGCGTTTTCGAGCTCCCCCAGAGCTTCCAGCAAGTCGGTGGCGCTCGCGACCCGCTGCTTGGTGTGCTCCGCGCAGAAGTCCGCGTCTCCCACTGGCGCGCCGAGCAGCTCGAAGCTGCGATCGGTGCGGAGGCGGAAGCCCGGCGGGAAGCCGTCCAGAGACACGTCGGAGGCGTCTCCGCCAGTGGGGACCACCTCACACTTGCCCGAGAAAGGGAAGCTGTGTGCCTACGGGTTTTCGCTTACCCTTGAAAACGGCTTCGCTGACGAAAAGGCACGTCGAACATTTCATGCAGCTTGCACCTGATACGAATGTGTCGGCTCGCTGTCTGCGACATGGTTGAGACGGACGGCTTCGGATAGACTTGGGAGACATGGGGGCGCTGGGGGAGGGGGCTCGGGAGACTTGGGAGACTTGGCAGGCTCGGGAGGCTTGGGAGGCTTCGGGGGCTTAAGGGGCCTGGGGGGGAGAGAGCTCGGGGGACTTGGGAGACTTGGGCTGCTTTGGAGACTTTGGGGTCCCGAAACGGTGCGGTGACGGACCGTGCGGTGACCTCGAAATCCCCAAGACCTCACCGCACGGTCCGTCACCGCACGGTCTTGGGACCCCGGAGCCCCCTGTCGCCCGAGACGTCCTCGGAGAACGACCCGAGTCCCAAAACCGTGCGGTGACCCCGAATCCCCACCGACTCACCGCACGGTGTGGTCACCACCCCGTTTGGGGCCTCCCGAGAGACTTGGGGGGGGTGGGGGGCCCGGGGGAGAGGGCTCGGGAGACTTGGGAGACTTGGGGGACTTGGGAGACTTGGGAGTCTCGGGATGCTTGGGGGGCTTCGGGTGCCTGGGGGAGAGGGCTCGGGAGATTTGGGAGACTTGGGAGACTTGGGCTGCTTTGGAGGCTTGGGAGGCTTGGGCGGCCTGGGGAGGAGGGCTCGGGAGACTTGGGAGACTTTGGAGACTTGGGAGACTTGGGAGTCTCGGGAGGCTTCGGGGGCCTGGGGGGGAGGGCTCGGGTGACTTGGGAGACTTGGGAGACTTGAAAGACTGCTCGGGAGGCATGGAATTAGGTCAAAAGGGGCTCCCAAAGAGGCTTCCCGTCCTCCGAAGACCTCCCAAGTCTCCCAAGTCTCCCAAATCTCCCGAGCCCACTCCCCCAGGCCCCCCAAGCCTTCCAAGTATTCCAAGCCTCCCAAGTCTCCCAAATCTCCCAAGTCTCCCGAGCCCTCTTCCTCAGGCCCCCAAAGCTTCCCAAGTCTTCCAAAGCCTCCCAAGTCTCCCAAGTCTTCCAAGTCTCCCAAGTCTCCCAAATCTCCCAAGTCTCCCAAGCCCTCTCCCCCAGGCCCCCCAAGCCTCCCAAGCCTCCCAAATCCCAAGTCTCCCAAGTCTCCCAAGTCCCCGAGCCCTCTCACCCAGACCCCCCAAGCCCCCCCTCCCGAGCCCCCCAAGTCCCCCAAGTCCCCCAAGTCCCCCAAGCCCCCCAAGTCTCACAAGTCTCCCGAGTCCCTCAGTGAGAGGGCAAGGGGGGAGTGTAGAGGGACAATTTCGGTAAAATAAATAACTTCGTTAACATAGCATGTATTATATTTCGCAATCTATACAGCGAGCGCGGCGGGCACAACTGGTCCGCCCGCGCAGTTGCACCCGCAAGCGGGCCTCACATCGCAATGAGGGGTCGGAGGAGGAGGGGGAGGGGGAGGAGGAGAAGGGGGAAGGGAGAGGCGAGATAATTTCGTTCACATAGCATGCGTGTTCCATCTTGCCTGCAAAGTATCAAGGAAATGAAGCGCACCACGACTGCGAGGCAGACAAAATGGAGCGGCCAACTGCGAAGCAGAGAAAACCGCCGACACGAATTGCCACGAACGGTCCCACTTAATGGGGTCGCAGGGCTCCGGGTGATCGTGTAATTGCTGGAGACTTGACGTCCCCTAGACTTGACAAAGACTTGCTTGTCCCTGGAGTGCTCCGGTAGTGAAGACGTGATTTCCGTGAGCTTGAAGAGAGTGTGTGTCTCTTTTTTTGCCCTTAGTCATTCTCAGATTGGAGTCCCATTTGGATTGCGCAAGCTGCTTGCACTCTCCTTGAAACTGAATGGGGCCTGCCCCGGGAACATTAGCTTGCTCGACTGCTTGTAGAGGCTCACTGCTTCCCAGTGTAAGCAGTTTTCTTCTGGCACCTTCTCCCCGATCTGGTGCAACATCCCCTCCGCGACATTCAGTGTTGGGCGCATTTCGATCGAGCATGCCTTTCGATTCACAAATGCGCCGCAAGGTTCGTACTCATACAATTCACCGTCGCGGCTGCAATACCGACTCCCGCCTCTGCGCAAACAGTGGAGCAATTCGTCGCGAAGAGTCATTTTGCCGGCGGTGATGGAACCAGTCACGAGTTCTTTAATAGGACTTGCGACCACGTCTTTGATTGCAGTGTCTTTCAAGATTCGAGCTCGCCCTTGATCTCCGGTGGCAAGAGCGCTTGAACTTCGTCGAGCATGTCCACTGCGCGGGTTGGGTCGCCCCCCCCAGCCCGCGCGCGCAGTCCTGAGCGTCGGCAGGGGCAGGGGCCGGTTCGGCGCGGCTGCATCAACGCATCTGGCGTTTCCAACCACCCCCCTAACGATGCCGCTTGTCTTGTGGCGCTTGGGCTCGGGCTGAAGCGCGCGCCTCCATCCAAGAAGTGTCTTCCACCGTTTCGCTGCTATTCGAAACGACTTCCCAAAGCTCTGCGGGGGCGACCTCCTGCAAGCAGATGTTCTGCACGAAGCCCCCATCAGCAAGAAATGCCACGTGGCACCCGTTCGCAATGGCGCGTTCCCCCTAGTAGGCAAGGCATCACCTGGGCAGGCGCGCTTGAGAACCTCGCTCGACAGCGCAGTCTCGAAGACTGCTGCCCTGGAGACAAGAATACCAAATATGATTCCTTTGTCCAAACTGACATTCCCACGCGGTCTGCCTGAATCGCGAAGACGGAGCATGCTGCAACGTCCAACAATCGCTAAGCTCTGAACTTGCACGATGTCACCTACGCTCAGTGGCGGACTACTGTATGACCCACCGTTGTACACACAATTGACAACCACGTGGCCATCCCATTCCTTATAGCATTTGTCGCACAACCCGCAAGGTAAACAAAGACACCGCTCAGTCTCGCGACGGCAATCGAACATGAACCCGCCACCACCATCTGCGCAACAATCGGCCCATGATCCGCGCGGGAAGCACTTCATAGACCAAAGGGTTCGCTCGGAATTCTCACGACGAAGGTATTGATGTTGAAGCGGCTGCGACTCACGGAGGGGGGAATCGACTGAGGCGCGAGGATAGAAGACTGGGGGCAAGACCCGGAGATGAGACAGCAGAAGTTATGCGCCTGAAACCCCAGGGCACACAGCGCACCCCTCTCGAGGAGGGAAGAGGAGGGGGGAGGAGGAACAGGAAGAGGAGGACGAGGAGGAGGAGGAGGACGAAGGGGGAGGAGGAGGAGGAGGAGAGGAGGAGGAGGAGGGGGGAGGAGGAGGAGGAACGATTTTTCTGTGCAACCACTGGAGCTCATGCTGCGCTGCCGCATCGCCCTTCCTGCTCTCCTCTCTCGTCGCCCCTCCTCCTATTCCTCATCGGACAGTGGCTCCGGCCCCGTCCAAGTTTTGATTCTCTTGCGGGCGTTGCCAACTCTTCCCCCTCCCCCCCCGCCCTCCCCCCCCCACTCTCCCTCCTCCGCCTCCTCCTCCTCATCCCCCTGTCCATCCCCCCCCGTCGGGGGGCGGCTCTCGATTGCCATCAATCTCCGAGGCTGAGGAGGAGAAGGATGGAGACTGGGGAAATGCGCGCGGAGGAGGAAGTACGGTGGACAGCGCAACAGCAACGACAGGGTGGATATTCACGCGGAGGGAGGGGGGGGGGGGATATTGAGGGGCAGCAGCAGCAGCATCACGTCGTCTGAGGAGGAGGAGGAGGAGGAGGAGGGAAGAGGAGGGGGGCGGAAGAGGAGGAGGGGGAGGAGGAATAGGAGCGTATTTTCTGCGAAGCCACTGGAACTGGCATGCTGCGCTGCCGCGTCGCCGCTCTCCTGCTACTCTCTCTCGTCGCCTCCTCTATTCCTCCTTGGACAGTGGCTTCGGCCCCGCCCAAGTTTTGATTCCCCCGCCAGCGTTGCCAGCGCGCGCTCGGCGCGCGAGCAGGCTCGCGCCCGCCAGCTCCAGTGGCCGCGCAGAAAAAGCGCCCCGCGCCCATGATCGGGCACGGCTGCTCGGACTTTGTCTTTCGTCGTGCACGATGCAGACCGGATGCGCCGCTGGTCGTCCCTGAACGCTTTTCCTTTCTTCATGGGGCCGCGGGTTGTGCGATCATCGACTCTTTTTTCCAACCTCCTGTGCACCCCAAACATACCGTCGAAACCAAGACTCGTAGTACGAGGTGGTATGCCGACCATAATCGCACCCCTACTGGTATACAACTCGGAAGAGGGATACGAGACGTCGAATCTCATGACCTTGCTCGGTCTGGTCTCGGAAATAGCAAACGCTTCAACAGCATGCAATATATTATCGCGAAGCGAGCCACCTGTGAGGATTCATTGTACCCCTTCATCTCGATCAGGATGGAATCCTCCTGTCCAGGAGCTTTCTTGGCGACCAAGATGTCGTGCATGACGCGTCTAAGATATGGGACAGTGAATCCAACGTTGGGGGAAACGAAAAGGACGCCAGCCTTGACAACCTCCCGGTGCGTGAGCACATTCGTTTTCGAGCCATCCGAGTTCCTCATGAAATTGTGCCTGTACTAGGAATCGCAAGTAACACATTGCTTCGCTTCCAATAAACCAACCACGCAGTTGTCCGACCCGTGCAATTGACAATGCGACGTGGCCGACGTCGAGGAGCGAGCATCCCAACTGGCCCTCCCGAGCCCCTCCAAGTCCCTCCTTGGTCAGTGCAAGTTCGGCCCCGTCAAGCCCGAACCCCGCCAGCGTGCCAAGCGAATTTCCCCAGGTGGAGAAGGTACAAGGCATCAGGGTCCCCTGTGAGAAGATCCTCCAATGCAGCACGTCCGAAGGCCAACGGCGGATACATACGCTGCAACTCGCGGTACGTAAACGGGCCAACCAAAGTATTTGCACCATCTTGGTTCTGGGGCGGTTCTGCGCTGATGGCTTCCATGCTTTGCAGCGCCAACAGGGCACGCAAATCAGTGCCGTCCAATGTGGCCATTGGGATGTCGGTAGCCTGTAGGGTTACCTCGCGCTGCTGCTCGTCGTCCTCTTCCTCCTCCTCCTCCTCCTCCTCCTCCTCCTCCTCCTCCTCCTCCTCCTCCTCCCTCCTGATCATCATTGCCCTCCTGGTGTGGGTGCGGGGGAAAAGACTGAGTTTCCCAACACCTGCCTTGCAGACCGAATCCAAGTCGAAAGGCGCACGAACATAACGTATCTGGTCCACGGGCGCGTCGGCGCGGGCTACATCTTCGCTAGCACGGGCCCCGCCTTCTCCTCCGAAAGAATCAACAACATCCCCATCCAAGTCCTTGATGTGGACAGAGATCCCGTACTTCGTCTGCAACCGACGCACTTCTTCCAAGAACGCTGCTGATCCCCAATCCATGCCTGGGGTCGGAAATAAACACCGTCAAACACCAGCGCCACTGGAGCGGCCCCGTGCGCTATCAGGCAATCCACCATGGACATCAAAGCTTGTGATTCCAATTCTCCTAAATATATATGGAGCGCACTGCAGTCAGGTCGCTCTGCGTGGATCTTCTGGTACAACGGGTCCACAGACAGGAGGAGATCGCATGCCCGAACCACCTCCTGTTGGAGGGCATCCAGGTGAGGCAACCAGTCCGGTCGCGAATGCGAATCTGGAGATTGTTTCCCGTTGGGGCTTAATAAGCTAAGGAACAACTTCTTAGCGACATCTTTGTCGCATTCAAAGTACTCCTGGACAAATGCCTGCCACGAGCCCCTGTTCGCGACTAAGTGTGGGGGCAGCGGGAACGCCGTCTCGACCTTCTGTTGGCCTGAGGACAAAGCCTGCCGAAGCGATTGCAACAGCAGGGGGAGGGGGAGGAGGAGAAGGGGGAAGGGAGAGGCGAGATAATTTCGTCCGCGCATAGCATGCGGTGCCGTTCCATCGCCTTGCCTGGCTCAAAGCATCAAGGACGCCATGATCGAGAGCCGCAAGCCACGACTGCATATCTACACTCCGCATCGTGCAAGCCTACGTCGTCCTGGAATCTCACGAGGTACGTGCTAAGAGGCCTCGCGCGGTCCACTACGTCAAAGAAAAACTGCAGAAGCAGAGAGCGAACGGCCCACAGATGCTGGGCCAACGGCTCCCCCCACTTAATGGGGCCAATTGCCCATGAACCCAGGGCGAGATATTCCGTAACGCCCTCAACCCAACATGCGATCTAATCCAGAACATCCTCACCCTGCCCCCTCCCCATGGCAGACGTCCGCTTCATCTTGCACCAGCGTCGCCATGCCGACCCAGGCACCCAAGATGCGCCTAGAAATCGATTCAGTCGCATCCTTATGCTTCTTCTTTGGCGGCGCTGAGTCCGTGGACGCAGACGAACTCGCAGCAGCCCGGCTCGCGATGAGCTTCGAGGCGAGTCTCATGACAGGGCAATCGTCGTAATTGTAACTTTGGATTTTCTTCATTTCGTTGTATCTGACTACGGTTGAAAATCCGAAATTCGCTCTGATTATTAGTTCTTCTCCAACCGCAAATATTTTCCAGACGTCGGTATTATACTTACAACCACCCTTGACTTCTTTGAAGCAGACACGCCGTTTGTGCACTCCAAAATGAATATTACTTTTCTCCAACCACAAATATGTTGCCATGCCGTCGCGGCGGCGGTACTCGGCATCCGCCCTTGCCAGCACTCCTCTGTGATACTGCAGGACTCGAACCTGAAAGGCAACTTGAAGTAACAATTGTTTGCAGGGCTGGGCTCGGCTGCGCTCGTGCCCGCATCTCTATATCCGTCCAAAAAAAAACCTTTAGATGGAGGCTTGTGTGTATTATACCTTGCTATGAACAGCCCCCATAGGTCGGACTTTGACCCCTTAGCGAAATCCTTCTCGTAGTGCTCCGGCAGTGAATACATGATTTCCGCAAGCTTGAAGAAATTGTGTGCCATATATTGTTTGCCCTTGGTAGTTCTCAGATTGGAGTCCCATTTGGATTGCGCAAGTTGCGTGCACTCTCGTTGAAACTGAATGGGGCCTGCCCCAAGAACATAGCTTGCTCGAGGACTGCTTGTAGCTCGGCTCAACTACTTCCCAGTCAAAGCATTTTTCCTCTGGCACCTTCTCCCGATCTGGTGCAAAATCCCCTCCACGACATTCAATGTTGGGCGCATTTCATCGAGCATGCTTTCTATTCACGAATGCGCCGCAAGGTTCGCACTCATACAACTCACCGTCGCGGCTGCGATACCGAGCCCGCCTCTGGCAAATAGAAAAACAATTTGTCGCGAAGAGTTATTTTGCCGGCGGTGATGGAACCAGTCACGAGTTCTTTAATAATCGCTAAACTTGCGACCTCGTTTTTAGATTGCAGGCCCTTTCGCGAGCTCCCTTGGTCCTTCTCTGCCCCCTTCCACGTATCATCATTTGGCAAGACCGCTTGAACTTCATTGAGCATGTCCACTGCGCGGGTTGGGTCGCTCTCCCAACCCACGCGCGCAGCTGCCAACTGAGCGTTGGCAGGAGCTGGAGCCTGGTTCGACGCGGCTACGTCAACGTTTCTGGCGTTTCCAACCACCCCCCGAACGATGCCGCTTGTCTTGTGATGCTCGGGCTCGGGCTGCCCCATGCCAGCTCGCGCCTCCAACCAAGAATTGTCTTCCACCGTTTCACTGCTATTTGAAACACTTCCCCAAAGCTCCGCGGGGGCGACCTCCTGCAAGCAGATGTTCTGCACGAAACCCCCATCAGCAAGACCTACCATGTGGTACCCGTTCGCAATGGCATGTTCCTTACTAGTAAGCAAGGCATCACCTGGGTAGACGCGCTCGAGAACCTCGTTCGACAATGCAGTCTCGAAGACTGCTGCCCTGGGGACGCATAATACCAGAGATGCTTATTTTTCAAATGTGGTGGCATTCACAGGGAGCACGTGGTCTGCACACCGCTCACGCGCTTCGTGGCCCCATAGGGGCTCCGCCGAAGGTCCCAGTGGCACAACTTACACGCGCCCCCGCCACTCACTTCGCCCCCCCCTCTCCCCCCGCACACACGCGCGCGCGCACACGCACACACACACACACACACGCACGCGTTTCGTGGCCACATAGGAGCTCCGCCGAAGGTCCCGGTGGCACAGTTCGCATGCGCCGCCGCCATTCATTGCGGCACACACCCCACGCGTTTCGTGGCCCCATAGGAGCTCCGCCGAAGGTCCCAGTGGCACAGTTCGCATGCGTCCCAGCCACTCATCTCGGCACGCCCCTCACACGTTTCGTGGCCCCATGGGATCCCCGCCGAAGGTCCCAGTGGCACAGTTCGCATGCGTCCCCGCCACTCATTTCGGCACCCCTCTCACACGTTCCGCGGCCCCAGAGGCGCTCCGCCGAAGGTCTCACTGGCGCAGTTCGCATGCGTCCCCGCCAGTCATTTCGGCACACCCCTCACACGTTTCGTGGCCCCATAGGGAACCCCGCCGAAGGTCCCAGTGGCACAGTTCGCACGCGCCCCCGCCACTCATTTCAGCACACCCCTCACGCGCTTCGTGGCCCCATAGGAGCTCCGCCGAAGGTCCCAGCGGCAAAGTTCGCATGCGCCCCCGCCACTCATTTCGGCACACCCCTCACACGTTTCGTGGCCCTACAGGAGCTCCGCCGAAGGGCCCAGTGGCACAATTCGCATACGTTACCGCCACTCATTTCGGCACACCCCTCGCACGCTTCGTGGCCCCATAGGAGCTCCGCCGAAGGTCCCAGTGGCACTGTTCGCATGCGCCCCCGCCACTCATTTCGGCACACCCCTCGCACGCTTCGCGGCCCCAGAGGAGCTCCGCCGAAGGTCCCAGTGGCACAGTTCGCATGCGCCCCCGCCACTCATTTCGGCGCACCCCCCACAAGTTTCGCGGCCCCAGAGGAGCTCCGCCGAAGGTCCCAATTGCGCAGTCCGCATGCGCCCCCGCCACTCATGTCGGCACACCCCTCGCACGCTTCGTGGCCCCATAGGGCACCCCACCGAAGGCCCGCGTGGCGCAGTCCGCATGCGCCCCCCTCACCCAGCACAGCGTTTTGTGGCCCCATATGGAGCCCCGCCGAAGGTCCCCGTGGCGCAGTCCGCATTGTGTTGTTCGTTTTCGCTCGCGCTGTGTACCGCGCCACTCATTTCGGCGCACCCCTAGCGCGGTTCCTTGCCTCATAGGGATCACCACCGAAAAATGAATCACAATTGCGGTACTCACACCTGCGCGTGGTCGGGTCCTTCGCCCGGCTAATTCTGCGCATCCACTGGCTCATGCAGCGTCATCAGTGGGAGGCCGCGGCCACTCCACAACGCTGCGCGCGAGGTGCGCGGACGCGGCCAGGCAGGTCACACTATGCAAGCGCTCCAGGCTACGCGGCCCATTCAATCAGAGTCATCACGCTCTTCATTGGTTGCATTTAAATGCCAAGTCCCTGCCTCGACGATGGCGACGTCGCGATTTATGGCGTTCCCGAGCTCACGGTTCATTGCGTTGTTCCAGGCGATGAGGTTGCGGATGCGTTTCAGGAAATTATTGATGCGATCCCTCTCCAACCTCAGCTACTTCATGAGCTTCTTGAACCCCTGGTGCAGGGGCCCGCGCAACTTCTCCAGAAACTTGAGCGGTGCAGTCGAGTGCAAGATCCACTTTCCACTATGTGCACAGGGGCGCGCGCGCGACACTTGCGCCGCTGTCGCTACGCACACGGGCGTGAACTTCCATATGCGTGCAAACACAATGCTCGCAAGTGTCTCTAGACTACATCGTATAGGCGCGTGCTTCCGAACATGCATGTATATGTACATGTACTTGCGCTTGTGTTATGTATGTTCCTGGGGCTGGGGGCTGCCAACTGCGCGCGACGATCCTCATCATGCCCTTCCTCGTCCTCCTCCTCCTCGCCCTCCTCATCGCCATCCCCATCATCATCCTCACCCCCCTCCTGATGCGACACACACGGAGGCATTATCCTCATCATCATCATCATCCACGTCATCATCATCATCATCCTCAGCATCATCATCCTCATCGTCAACACCCTCATCGCCATCCTGGTCCCCATCATCATCATCATCCGCCCCTCTCCTCCTCCTTTCGAAACGCGGCGGCCTCCGACAGGCGAACTCGGGGCAGCTTGTAGAGCGGGATGGAGCCCGTCGTGACCGTCGTCGTCGTCGTCGTCGCCGTCGTCGCGGTCGTCGTCGGCCTTAACGCCAGCGTCGTCGTCGACGCCGTCGCCGTCGTCGTCGCCGTCGTCGTCGTCGTCATCGCGGTCGCGGTCGTCGTCGTCGTCGTCGACCTTCACGCCAGCGCCGAAGGCAAGCTCATTGTCCTGCTGGGGCCCCTGGGGCGTCTGCTGGGGCGTCTGCGGGATCTGCCGGGGCGCGCGCGGGGCCATCTGAAGCGGCGCGGGCACCCGCACCTGAGGAGGCTGAGTGGGCGCCCACATCGGTGGAGGCCGATCTCCGAGGAGGCCGCTGCCACTCTCGGCGTCGCCGGCTGGGGGCTGCAGCCGAAATCGCAATGGAAGGAAGGATGGATGGTGGATGAGCGGGCGGGTGGATGGGCGATTTCTGATGGCGGTGCACATGTAAAAATTGACATAACGCTAATGATTGTTTCTGCCCTGCCACATTGGCTCGCCCCCCCTTGTCCCGACGACCGACTGCCTGCGTCTATCGCTACTGCCGCTGTTCGGTCACCGTCTGCGCAGGCTGGCCCGAGCTTCGGCATGACTGGGGCCGCCCCTTGGTTAACGAAGCAACATCTTTCCAAACTACCCATATATGGAAAAAATCCACCCTCGGAATCGCGAGTCGTTTTTGGAATGGGCCGACGGGGATGCGAGCCTGGGCGTCGGTTCGCTCTGGAGCGACGGGGGGCGCAGAGGGAGAGGGGAGAGGATAGAGTCGAGAGAGAAAGAGAGAGGAAAAGAGAGAGAGAGAGAGAGAGAGAGAGAGAGAGAGAGAGAGAGAGGGGGAGAGAAAAAACAAAAAGATGAGAGAGAGAGAGAGAGAGAGAGGGAGAGAGAGAGAGAGAGAGAGAGAGAGAGAGAGAGAGAGAGAGAGAGAGAGAGGGAGAGAGAGGAGAGAGAGAGGGAGAGAGAGAGAGAGAGAGAGAGAGAGAGAGAGAGAGAGAGAGAGAGAGAGAGAGAGAGAGAGAGAGAGAGAGAGAAAACAAAGAAAGAGAAAGAGAAAGAGAGGAAGAGAGAAAGAGAGATAGAAATAAAGAAAGAAAGAGAGAAAGAGAAACAGAGAAACAAAGAAAAAGAGAGAGACAGAGAGAAAGAGAGAAAGCGGAAAAGAGAGGAAGAGAGAAAGAGAGGAAGAGAGGAAGAGAGGAAGATGGGAATAGAGGAAGAGAGGAAGAGAGAAATAGAGGAAGAGAGAAAGAGAAAAAGAGAGAAAGAGAAAAAGAAAGAAAGAGAGAAAGAGAGAAAGAGAGAAAGAGAGAAAGAGAGAAAGAGAGACAGAGAGGAAGACAGAAAGAGAGAAATCCAGAAATATATAAGGAGAGAAATAAAGAAATAGATAAAGAGAGAAAGAGAGAAAGAGAGAAAGACAGAAATATATAAAGAGAGAAAGATAAATATAAAAGAGAGAGCGAGAGAGAGAGAGGGATAGAGAGAGAGAGAGAGAGAGAGAGAGCGGACAAGTAGGCGGACCAGGGTCCGTCCGCGAGGCGCACTGCGGTGCGACAACTCGCTAAACACTATTTGCGGCGGTGCAGCCTTTAGATACGAGGGCGGGCAACAAAAAAACCCTCCCCCGGCGCAGTGCGACAGACGCTACAGACGGCGGACAGACGGTGATGATCTCACCTGTCAGACCGCGTAAAGAAAGAGGCCCCAACAAGAAAGGCGACGAGCTGACACGTGGCTAGGCGGCTTGGCAGACCGCCAGTTGGGCGCTTGGCCGCAAAGCGGCGCGCAGTGACGGGGCACCCCCCGCCCCCACGCCCTGACACCGTGGACGCGGAGCCACGCGTACACACGGGCAGGCAGAAAGGAGGAGATTAGCGCGGGGCACCAGGTGGAGCGCCGCGGAACGATGACAGCATAGCTTGGATGGTGAGTGACGGCACGGCACCATCGGGCGAGGGCGTGAGCAGCTCGGCGAAGGCTCGCCCGGCGCTGTGGAGGCGCTGGAGTAGAGGGCCTTGGCGAGCTTGGGCGGCGGCGAGGTCCGCGGCGAGAGCAACGCACCTCTGCTGGAGAGCAGCCATAGCCTGGGACAGCTCGGTTTCGCGGTCGGTGAGGGGTGGCTGCTCAGTGCCAGCGGCCGAGGGCCTCGAAACAGAGGCGAGGTCCTCGGTACGCCTGTCCAGATGGTGGACTAGCGTAGTGCGGCACCCTGTACGCTGTCGTCCGTCACCCTTGAAAGGTGACTGGAGGGGAACACGCGACCCCAGGGCTGGAGCCGCTAGGGCCACGCCCCGAGAGGTCGGGAGAGCCGCATCCTCTCGCTCAGCAACGATGGAAGCGTGGACGGGGCGCGAGGGCCTGTCTGGTTCAGTGCCCTGCGGGGGGGCTGAAGCCGCCCCCGCGGGCTGCCGCTGGTGGGGGGGCGGAGTGGTTTGCGCGGTGGGACCAATCATGATGCCGTGCGAGGGCTCTGAGGTCAGCCGCGTAGAAGGGTGGCGTCTCGGTAGGGCGGCATGGTCGGCAGCGTGGGGTGTCGGCGGTGCGTCGTCTATGCCACTCAGTCCGCGGGGGTCACCCAGGTCGTCGTCGGCGTCTTGGCGGTGGCCGATATCATCGTATGGGGGCGATGTCGCTCTCGGGGACGGAGTCGCGGTAGGCGTCGAGAGGTTGCCCGACGGGGCAGGGTTTTCGCTGACTGGTCCGTCGTCCAAAGCGTCCGATCCCCCACCGAAGCTGAACAGGTCGTCCTCCTGTTCGTCAGCGTCTTGAAGGTGAGCGGCGTTGTCATGTGGGTGCGATGCCGCTCTCAGTGGCGGAGTCGAGGGCGACGTGCGGGTGCCCGACGGGGCAAGGTTGGCGCTGGCTGGCCCGTCGCCTAGGAAGTCAAGGCCCCCGCCAAAGCCGAACGGGTCGTCCTCCTGTTCGTCGAATATCGCCCGTTGGGCCTCGGCCCAGAGCTCGTCCGGGTTCTGTGGGATGTCTGGTCCAGCCGCGGGTGGTGCCTGGTCAGACAGCAGGGGGTTTGGTTCCATTTTGTTGAGTTCCGCAGCTGTAAACCCAGCCCTGCGGTGTGGGAGGGGGAGTGTGCGGTGTCTACGCTCGTAGATGGCGACAGCGACTCCATGAAGCACGGTCGCTTGGCGATGTCGTGTTTTGGCAGCTTCGACAATGTCGTCTGGAAGGTTATGGGTACGTGCCGCCGTTGTGGCGAGGGCGTCAGCCTGACGATTGAACTCCTCCGCGATGGGCCCGATGAGCCCGAGGTCGATGCCCATGTCTCCCAGGTGGCTTGCGATTTTCTCGACGCGGAACATGTTGGGCTTGGCCATGACGCATCGGTGGATCTTTTCCCAGAGCTCCACGTGCGTGCCCTGCGGTGGTGAGTGTCCGTCGATGATACTTTGGAACCCATCGACCACCGCCTGGTTGTCCACGAAAACGTGTACGGGCCGTTCAGCACATGCCGTGAGGTGGACAATGGCGAGGGTCTCCGCAAGCTGTGCGTTCTGCGTAATGCCGTGAACGCGTGCACTGTAGTTCATGCGGTGGTCGATGCCGTAGTAGACGCCGTAGCCCGCTCGTGCTAGCAATGGGATGGCTTGGTTGGTGCATGCACCGTCCGTGGCAGCGTAGACCCATGTCCAACCAGTGTCGTGGTCAAGGTAGGTGGTGTAGGAGTCCTGGGCTGAAGCCGCAGGATCTCCCTCAGGTGGGGGCCGCGGTATGGGCTGAGGTAGCGGGTCCCTCGCGAGGTCGGCCTGCAGGTCGAGGAGGGCTGGGTCTTCATCGAAGAGCCCGCAGTGTCTTGTGTGCGGCGGAAGACGGGCCCACTGCTCGTCACTGATGAGGGTGGTGAGAGGGAGTCTTTCTCGGGCCCAGCACTTGCAGTCGCGGACAGTGTGCTCCTGAGTTTCCTCTTCCTCGTCGCAGTATCGGCAGATGGGGCTGGGGTCAGCAGACGTGTTTGATCGGGATCGTCGCTGTTGGGTGTGGTCCCCGCCCGACAGGTAGTTCAGGAGGAGCGCCAGCTGCCAGGCAGTGCATTTGGCTGCTCCTTTCGTTCGGGCGAGCCACGTGCTGGCGAAGAGGTCGAGGCCCTGTCTGACAGAGGCAAGGTATCCAAGGTCGTGACGCCGTGGCTTGATCCTCCTCAGAAAGGCTCTGCGTTGTGAGGCCCGCAGCATGTGAAGGAAGGCGTTTTGGGGTAAGTTCAGCCAACTGATCTGGCAGCCCCAGTCGTCGTACATGATGCCAAATGTGGGCCAGGTCCAACGGAGCTGCTGGAGCGACTGGACAAGTCGTCCGACAGGTCCTCCACCAAACAGGGTCTGAACGTGGTGTTGGAGATCCCTGACGAGACCGCAGAGTGTAGCGTCGCGATTAACCTGTCGCCGCAGACACAGGAAAACTTCACGCTGCGTGATGGCGTCAATCTCCAGGGCGTGTCCTGGGACGCACACGGCCATGAGAGTCCAAAACTCGACCCACTTGTTTCCCTTGGGGCGGATAGCCGCCTTAAGGGCATGGTTGTAGGCAGTTTTGACGGGGCCTGATGGGGCTTGAATGTCGGTGCCCGTGGTACAGACGCTGGCAGCAAGGGAACGGGCGTGCCGCGCCTTAATAAGCATCGGCGATGGGAGCTTGCCAATGCGCGGCAGGCGACTAGTCGCCCTCCGAACACGGGCGTCAGCGGTGGCCGTGAGGTTAAGCGCGGCTGGAGCCGGCGCTGCCTCGGCGTTGATGTAACTCCCGACGAGCTTGAAGGAGTCGACCACGCGTAAGGGCCGTTCCGCCAGAGTGAGCTGGGTAACGGCGGCGTGAAGCTCGTCGGTGAGCGCCCACCCCGCCACTTTGCCAGGGTGAATGCGTTGACCTGAAATCGATCAAACTTGGCGGTTTCATCAAGAGATTTCTGCAACTCAGGCGCGGTGTGAGTAGTGGAGTTGCTGTCGTCAACAAAGGTAGTGCTGAGTGATCGCGGAACGTATCGATGCTGTCTCTTGGTCCACACACACATGAGCAGCTTAATGTCGTCCAGGGACCAAGAGCTTCCCTGGAGGTGACCGTTGGTCCTGGCCAATTCCTTAGAGTACGCTCCGTTCATGCGGATGTAGCGTTTGTGGCGACTGTAGAAGTTTCTGCGGACAGTAACGATGTCTTGGGGGCACCCCGCGTGAAGCGCAAGGTTAAGGCAGATGTCCGTGATGAGGTAGTCGAAACACTTCTGTCGGTCAAGGGCAGCCCCAGCTAAGGGAAGGAGTAAGGCCCTGGCGTGTTCGATGCGCAGGGCAAGAGAGGTGCTGACGTCCCCAATGGTAGCTTTGGGGACAGCGCCAAAGCTCGTGGCGTGGGTCCATCCTTTCCGCCAGTCCGTGAGGCTGCGGTAAGCTGGCGCTTCCCACGCATACATCCAAACGGAAAGCACCGAGAGAAGTCGTTGGTCCGTTGGGAGTTCGCCTCGGCCTTTTCGGAGGCACGGGTTTGGCACATGAAGGAGGGGTTCTGGGATGGTGCCAGTGCGTTGCATAGCGCGTAAGACGCTGGCGAAGAGGCGAAGGATGTCGTCGGGTAACTCCTTAGCCTCCTTAGTCGTCCAGCCGTCCAGTCCCCCCGCACGGCGCGGTGAACGGGTGCGAATAAAGTGGATGAGTTGGTCGTCGGTGAGGTGGAAAGAGGTAGCTGGTGATGGCGTAGGCAGCTCTTGTCGGTACTCGTCGTAGAAGTCAGCCCACGTCGGCATGGCTTCGGCGTCATGTCCTGCACGGGCGCGGTACCTGCCCAAGATGGGCTCCCAGGTGTCGACCATGAGCTTAAGCATGTCTTTGGTATTAGCAACAATGGCGTTGGCAGGGAGAATGTCGGGGACTTGTGCAGGTGGTGGTTCACAAGTGTGGTCTTCGTCGTTGTCCGTGTCGGGCGAACTACCGTCGCTGGGGCTGAAGCCGCCAGCTTCGGTGTCAGCGTCGCTATCGTCCGTGCTAGCTTTGTCAGGTTTGAAGGCGTTGGTGTCGCAGTGGAGTTGCGTATCGTCAGGTGTGGTAGGCGTGCGGAGATACGCCGTGGGCGAGCTGTCAGCAGCCCGTGCGTATATGGCCGCCTTTCGCCCGCTTGGCTCGCGGACGCCCTCAGCCCATATCTTGATGCGTTCAGCTTTGGCACGGTTCGCGCGTCGCGCCAGCTCTAAGTCGAGGTTTTGGATCAAACCGTCAAGGTGCTCTCCGTGAGGTGCTGGCTCGTCGGGGGTCCAGGCCTCGGGGAAGTCTAGGAGAACCGTGGGGCGCAGCTTGTGACAAAGGAGGCGGGCCGCGGTCCACGTGCAGTCGATGCGCTGCGCTAGGTACGGCGGGATGGCACGGCAGTCTAAATGATGGTGCTGTCCGATGAAGCGAAGCTCACAGAGTTGCCGATGGAGCTTGCGCAGTCGGTTCATGTGTATCGTGGAAGCTCCGTAGGTGGGGAAGGCGCGGGGGGCAACTGGTCGCTCCTCGAACATGGGCGTGAGCCCGTGCATGGTGGGGGGCTTCTTTTTTGGGTGGTCGGGCGGTGGAGGTGGCAGGTCGCGCAAACGGGTGAGGTGGTACTCATGACTGGCCTCGTTAGCCAGGGCGAACATGCGTTCCACGTCGTCGCGTGTGTCGGCCTGCTCCATGCGGTCCTGATATCGCCCAGCGATGAGGGTCCCTAATGCCTGCAGTTCGTGACCCTCGTGAGCTCCATCGTTGGGAGGGTAGGGCGTGGGGGCAAGAAGGCGTCGGGCCGTATGGTCGAGGCGACTGAGGTCAAGCGTGACCTGCAGGCCAACATGGGACTTCGCTGGCAAGTCGCGCAGATAGCAGAAGTCGGTGACAAGGGATCGCGCCGCTTGGTTGGCAATGATATAATCGATGCGCGAAGTGCGGGGGCACTTGGTGACGCGGTCCCAGTCAGGGATATTGCCGTATGTGTGCATGGTGTGGTCTGGTGTGCCCTCAGCGACGTTAAACCATCCGTGCTGCATCATGTGCAGCAGGTGTGGATTGTCGTCGATGTTCGTGTTGGCGTCCATGCAGATGAAATACGGGGCTGAGCCGACCCTTGCGGCGGCGCAGTCAGCGAGCCGAAAAAGATCTGTGCTGTCTCCTCCAGCAACCCCGTAGAGGCTCGCTATGTAGATCCCAGCGGGCCCGTGGTTGTTTCGTCGCCGCCTGCGGCGGTGCTGAGTGCAGAGCGGGAGAAAGGCCTCGTGCCATCTTTTCTTGGCCTTGAGGGCGACGATACAGGGCGCAGTGTCGTCGACAGTGGAGTCGACAATGGCATCCTTAGAGAGGATGGCGACCCCTCCCGAGGCGCCAGTGTTGCCCACGACGGTGTGGTCTGTGCCGCCGTGGGCAGCTCTGCGCTGGGCTCGCGCCAGATCCAGGTCAGGTCCAAGACTGGCGTGGTATCCCCCGTGGTGTGGATTGGCGGCGCTGGTAGCGATGGCTTGTCTGGTCGGCTTGGCATGTCGGGTCTCCTGCAGTGCTATGACTGCGGCGTTGTGGTCGACACCAAGAGCGGTGATGGTTGGCCAGTTCGCTGAGAGACTGGTGATGTTTAGGCTGACGAGGTGTATGGAGCGACCTGGCCCGTCTCCATCGGTGGAGCTGGGGTTTGCACGCCCCGCACGGTGTAGGTCAGCCTGACCCTCGCCCAGGTAGAAGGCTTGGCCACAGTAGGAGCCCATGGCGTTCCTATGGATTAGCTTGACCGGGGCTGAAGCCGCCGTCAGGCCAGAAGTATAGGCGAGACATGGTCGGCACTGCGCCAGGGGGGGTTCATAAACGTCAGTAAAACTGTCTCGAAAACTCCTCCTCACTCCAGTACCATAGGGGACGAGGGGAGGAGAGGTGAGACGGCAGCAGAGGGAGAGGGAGGCGACTCCTCGATCCGTCCTGCCGAACACAAAAGCAAAAGCGAACCAGCGGCGGCGGCTCGGCGCGGCAGCGGCACAACGCACGCGCATATACTGCGCACGCGACACCGCTGGTCCGTCCTGCGGTGGCGCGCCCGCCCCGTCAGTATCTTGATGAGCAGCATCTGGTGGAACAGCTCGAGCAGCGCGGTCGGTGGCCTGGCGCTGGGCCTCGTCCATGCCCGCTGCCGTGAGGCCCGCGTTGCGGACAGGGCTGATTCCCCGCGGGGCCGCCGCTGCCGCGGCAGCGGCTGAGGTGGCGGGGGCTCCGCCCCGACTCTGAGGTGAGAGCGGTGAGCCACCGCCGAAACCCGCCGCAAGGTCCTTGACACGGTACTTGTTCTTGAACGGGTCGAAGGTCGGCGCCTCGTCGATGGGGACGATCACGCGGGTGGGCAGCGGCGGCTCGTGGTCCGTGGACGGCGTCGGCTCGAGGTCGACCTGGCCAGGTTCGATGACGCTGGCACCGAAGCGTGGCACCACTTCGGGGGCTCGGCCATCAGCCTGAGTCTCGCGAGGCGGCGAGCTCGTGGAGCTCCCTGGGGCCTTGCGTGAGCTGTGGCGGCTGCAGGACCTGCTGCGCGGGACGCGCCCGCCCGTGTGGCGGTCGCGTGGCGAGGTCGCCTGGGCATTAGCGCGCTCGGAATCCGCCCTGCTCGGGGATCGGATCGGCGCCGCGCAGGGTGATGGGCTGGGCTGGCGGGAGGCGCTTGTGCCGCCCTCCGCCGTGGCTGTGGCCTGGTCAGGGTCGACAGCGTCGGGGCGGGGGCTGACGTGGTGGGCGCTTCCCTCGCTGTGCCGCGGGGAGGCGCTGTGATGCGCCTGGGTGTACGTGAGGACGAGCGGGGCAAGCGGCTGCCTCTCCCGCTCAGGTGGGGCAGGTTTTGCCTGGGCAGGGCGCAGCGCTGCAGCCACGTTTGGCGGGGGCGTGTGCTGGCGCGGTTGCCAAGCACGCACGTTCGCATCACGCCATCCTTCAGGGCGCCCTGTCCTGCCACGGTTTGTTGCAGCCCCCTGGGCTGAAGCCGCAGGGGTTATCACTGCGGGCTGGTTGCTGGGGTGCCATCATGTCGGCCTGAGTAATGGCCCCAGGCGCGCGTGGACCCTGGCACGGGCGAGGTGGCCCGTGGGGGGGCCTGCACGAGTGCACGCGGGTAGCCGATGACCGCTGGGTGCACCCTGGCGTGAGGGGCGTGGCCGTAGCTGGAGGCGGCTGCTCCAGCCGCCGCGGGCCTGGCGCCAATGGGGCCACGGTAATAGGCGGCAGCCCCGCCGTAGGCCGTGCTGCCGCCTGTCGGGACTCGCGCGGGAGAGCGGTAGCGTGGCGTGCTCGGCTGTCCTGCGTCGCGTTGGTCGCGCTGCTGAATGCGCTGCTGGTGCTGTTGATATCGCTGCTGGTCGGCTCTCGAGAGGGGGCGGGTGTCGGGGAGGATGGTGGGCACGTCGGGCCGCTGCCAGCCCCGATAGACGTGCTCGAAGGCGTGGTCTGGGTAGGTCTCCCCTACGGGTGAGTATCGCCGCACATGCTCCATGTAGTCGATGTTCTGCGGCTCGGAGATCGCCGTGATGTTTACAGCTCGCTGGTGCGCTGGTCCATAGAGGCAGAAACTACCACGGTTGCTGCGGTCGTGGTTTAGCTCAGCTTCGGTCGTGGCACGGCTCACCATGGCGTCGCAGAGTCGCATGTCATAGTCGAGAGCTTGAGGCCCAGGACCACCCTCGGCGTCCCAGTGCAGTACCACATCTCGCCAGCGGGTGCGGGTAGTGTGGATGCGCTCGGCGATCGACTCGCAGACGGTCCTGACCGTGACACGGTCCCTGTACATGTTGGTGATGGCTAGGGAGTAGGGTCGGCGGACCGTCTTGTTGAAGGTGAATTCCTCCTTGAGGGCCTGGTGGGGGCCGAAGAGCACGTAGCCTTCCCTCCAGAGAGGTTGGTCGGGGGACGGTTCTTCGGGCATCCCCGTTCCTGTGAACCCAGGTGGCCGCCTCGTGCCGTCAGGCAGTCCCTGCCTGGGGACGCGCCGCGGCCTCGGTGGGAAGTACCATTGACCCTGGTAACCTGCTTGGCCTGGTTGTGGAGGTTCCCCCCCGGGGCCTGAAGGCGCTCGGGGGGGTTCCTTGAGGTCGTGGTGGGCTGGCGCGTTGCCGAATTGGCGGGCAAGGATGTGCGGCGGCATCCCTGTGGCACGGACGTCGAGCAGGCTGTGTGGACTGGGGGGATGGGGGCACCTGCTGGACAGGCAGCATGTGTCGGAGTCCCTGTTGTCGGTGCTGTATGCACACGTCCAACTGTTGCAAGAGTAGTCCGTGGACCAGTCCATAAGTGTACGCAGTCCGCTGCGGGCACAGTCTGGGCACGTTGGTTGGCCCGAGGTGCCGAGCTGCGTGTTGCGGCGAGCCGCACAGTACTGACAGCATTGGAATCGACACTGTAGGCAAGACCAGCGTCCTGGTAGAGGCGGGAGCGCATGCTCGTTTGTGCCTGGGTCGTCTGGGTGGGGTCGAGGGCGATCCCACAAGGGCCAGACGTCAGCAAACCAGGATTGGCCTGTAGTGCGGACAACCTCGGCGGGGAGGCGAGCGTCCTCGGCATGGCACTCGATCCACTGGGGCCCCATGTCCGCTGGTACCATGACCGTGCGCCAGGTGTCGTCCGCTTTGACGTGGACTTGGGTCGGTGCCCAGAGCTTAGTAGTGGTGTCGCCGTGGTCGTGGTGGAGGATGACCCAGCCGTCCCGCCCCGCCACCGCAGGGTTAATGACGCGATGGCCCATGACGGTCGTCCCCCACGGTAAGTAGGCGCCGTCGTGGTGATCACCAGGGTCAAGCCAGACCTCGATGCCAGGGGCATTGACACGGGCCCGCGCATCACGGACGTGGTAGGCGAGGACGTGGTAGGCAGTCGGCTCCTCTTCCGTCTCAATGTGCTCCCACGTCTCGATGCCACTGTTGTCTGAGGTGGAGTTTCCGCCACTCTGTCGTGACGAACGAGAGGCGGATCGCCGTGGGCGGGCGTGGCCTCGGGCGAGGGCGGCGGCCGCGCTGATGAGGGAAGGCGTACGGCGTTCGTCGGCTCCTGATGTCGTCGATGAGCGGTCTGGACTGTGCGCCAGGGCTGTGCCTGACTTGTGAGTGCGCGGTGGGCCAGACGCGGCCCCAGGGCTGGAGCCGCTGGGGCGCGACTCGCGTGCGTCAGGATGCCCCCGCACGGGGACGGCTTGCAAGCCAGTGTACACCAGGTCGATGAGTGGTTTCGGGTCCAGCTGGAGCTTGCGAAGCGAGACGCGTGGGCGGGGCTGGTTAGGGTCGTCCCTGGTGGCTGCTTCAGTGTCGTAGTGCTGTTTGGCCCATACTCGCGCTGCCTCTGGCGAGTATAGTGCCTGCGGCGGTGGCCACGCTGCCGCGATGACTGGTCTGCGCCTGGTGCTAGCTTCCTGGTCGTGAGCTTCAGCCGCCTCACGGAGATCTGGATGATCGTAGCCAGCGATGTGAAGGGCGTGCGCACAGTCGCCCATGCCATAGGCGTGTGGTAGGGCACGGCACCTGGAAGCAGCTTCTGTGGGGGCGCACCAGTCCATGCGGATGAGGAGGCTCAGGACCCGAGGGTAAATGAGACGCGCTCCGTGGGCCTCCCCTTTCACGACGTTGTGCCTGTTTCCCCGCGCGGTGGTTGGGTGGCCTCGCACATCCAGAGTGCGATGGGTCCCCACGCGAGGGTGTCGTCTTCGAGACTGTAGGGCGGGTGGGGCGGCATTGCGTACCACGCGGCCAGCGAAGGGTGCACGCTCACGTACGTGCGGCCAACGTTGGTGCCAGTTCGACCCTTCGCTTCACGGCGGGGGCCTGGCAAGAGGTGCCCTCCGCTGGCAGCAAGACGGGCCGCAAGGTCGCCGCGGGTCCCATGCCAGAAGACAGTGGGCGCGTCGGTGGTGGGTTGGCGGAGGTCCCACGTGAGGTAGGGGAAGATTGTCTCGCCTGAGTTCCCGCCCGAGTCTTCCAGCACCCAAGTGAGGCGGTTCGGGGGCCTCTGCATGATGTCAGTCCACGGCCCCAGCGCTTGGAGTGTTAGATCATGGGTAAATCGAGGATGGTCGTGGAGTCGCAGAGCGTCTTTGATGTCCTCTGTAGACACGCCACTGTTACCAAGCGCAAAGCCGTTTTGGTACAGGGCGTTGAGGATGCTCGTCGGCGGCACGGGGACCGCTGGGTCGCGCTGGATAGTGTTGCGTAAGTTGCGTGTCGGTGGCTTGAGGGCTGTGTAAGGCATACCAGGGCCTGAAGGCGCCTGGGGCCTGCGGGTGATGCATAGCGTGCTCGCCGTCGTGGTGGTTGGGTGTCCGCGTCGGGAGAGGAACCACGAGCATCAGCATGTCGGAAGATGGACCACGGGCTAACGTGGGTGCACTCACGTGTTTCCCTTGCCTCGGTGTCGCTGCCGTGTGCTGTGGCATCCTCATTAGTCGGTAGGTTACCGTATGCCGCGCCGCTTTTGGAGCCGTCTCGCGGGGACGGGCTGGTCGATCTTGGTGTGACAGACGAGGCTCGCGATACGGCGGCAGTGACTTCGACGATGGCGGCGGTGGTGGCGGTGGTGACATCGGCGACTGCGGCGGCAACTGCTGCGGCGTAGTGTTCCTGCAGCAGCGGATGTCGGAGTGAGTGCACGTGCTGGTCGTCGTGTTCGTCGGCAAGCGTGCACGGCATTTTGCATGTGGCCTCATCGCGCGGCCCCCTGCTCGGTTGGCAACAGCGGAGGCACCACTGGGCTGTGGATGAGTCCAGGGCCCGCGCACAGATGCGGGCTCCTACGTGTCCGACGGCTCCTTGAGCAAGGAGTTTGGCGCCGACGAGTAGAAGACCGCACACAACTCCGCCCGTGGCAATAGCCCCGAGTTTGCCGCTGGCCCATTTCAGGACACCCCCGAGGCCGACCCCGACTGCGCTGGCTCCGCCCGAGACGCTATCTCTGAGTTTGACGCTGGTCCACTTGAGAGTGGCCCACAATGCGGACGTGACGTTGTATGTCGTTGTGCGTCGGGATGTGGTGGGCACAGATGGGCCTGGTGCCGCCGCTTCACGTCGTCGTCGTTGTCGGTAGCTGGGGTCTCGGCTCGGTGTCGGCAAGTACCCATCGATCTGGTCCTTGTACGGCATTGCTATCACGATGGCGTACGTGGCCACAAAGAGGCAGATGAGGCAGCCACAGTGTCGTGATGCCGCTGCGCTGTGCTGGGGCTCGTGGGAACCGCTGGCATCTGGGTACTCGTCATCGATGGGGTCGTTGTCGATGTCGGCCTGCCAGTGGTCAATGACACTGGGGTTGGAGCCAGTGGGGCTGAAGCCGCCACTGCGCGGGCTGGCATGAGCTGGCGATGCAGTGGCATGGCTTGTCGCGTCGGCGGCAGTGGCGCCTTCAGCGTCGTTGAGCTGTGCGCAGGGGTCGGCCTGGGCCGAGTTGTTGGGCGGACTGCTGTGCGACGAGGTGTGCCCTAAGTGGGGTTCACTGTCACGGTCACGCTGGGCCGTGTCGCCTGGTGGTGTCGTGCCGTCGCGATCCTGGGTTTCCATGTCGTCCTGGCTATCGTCCACATGGACCGAGCCCAGGGATATGTTGCTGATATCGTCCGACGCGTGGAACGAGTCCAGGGGTGTGTCGCTGATGTCGCTGGCCGCGATGTGCTGGAGCAGCCATGATACGGGGTCGTCTGCGGCCTGATCACCCGTGGCGTGCTGGGCGAGGCCAGCTGGCGGTGGTGGGTTAAGCGGTTCCATCGGTGCCGCGGCGAGCTCTGCCTCGACAAGCGGCTGCATGTCTGTCGGGTGGTGCAGGATCGCATCAGCGAGGTACGCCAGGGCGTCTTGGTCGGGTGGGGGAAGGCCTCTTGGTAGTAAGGCGTGGGCCCGTGAGAGGTATGGCGGCAAAGGTGCCGTGAAAGCTTCAGGGCCGACAAGCTGGGCACGAGCACCCTGGTATTCCAGAAGGAGGCCAAAGTAGCGGGTGGAATACTCGCGGCTGCCCTGGATACGAGTGAGGTTGCGGTTTGTGCGCTGTCTGTCGGGGCCCGCTCTATACCAGATGTCCTCGCACATGTCGAACGCGGTGAGCTGGCGCAGGGCGTCGGTTGTGTCCTCAGAGTCCTCCTGGAAGAGGTGATCGTACTGTGGCAGATGAAGCGTCGCCAGGATGTACGGGACGCAGTCCTCGAGCCATGCCCAGAACACGTCCTGGTGGTCCTCACCTGGTGCCCACGCCGCAGCGCACGGTATGAGCCGGGCGCGGATCATCATCAGGTGCCAGAAAGCGGGGTCCTCCTCGGGTTCGCCCCTAGCGCACAGGGGGGTGGTGAGACCCGTGGGGCTATAGCGGGGCACGACAGCGGGGCTGAAGCCGCCACTGCGTGCCTGGCCTGTATCAACGTCCCCGTCAAGGATCTGCTGCACCACGGTCGAGGCCACGCTGGGGGTGGATTTCGATGCATGTGTCGTAGTTGACAAGGGCGTGCATGCGCTCACGATGGCGCCCAGCGATCCGTTGCCGCACGGACCCGCGGCGGCGGTGCTGTTCACGATCGGGTCCAAAATGGTGCAGTGATCGTACTTGTAGATGCTGTCATCGTAAAGGTAGAAAAGAGTCCCACGTTCAGCATGTCGCAGGAAAACCTCACCTCCATGCTGGGGCGCACCGCCTGAAGACGGGTGTGCTCCAGCGAGCGAGGGGAGGGCCAGGCTGCAGGCAAGGCGCCACATGATGGCGAGGCCTGGCGGGCGGCGCGAGCGATGAGCCAAAAGCTGCATGTCAGCACGCATCCTCAGATACCCCTGCATGCTCATGTACATTGCAACAATCACGCCCCCTGCAAGATGACGGGTGTCCCTACACCAGATAGCTTGCGCGTGCTGCTGCCAAAACTGACATGATATGACAAGAAAGAGATACGACGCGAAGAGGGAAGAGATGCCTCTGAAGGCGCTTCCTCGGAGGGCTGAGGCAGGCTCTCTGAGGCACCTTCAATAGGGTTCCTGGGTGACCCGACCCTTGTCTTTGCCTTTGTCAGCCCCTGGGGGCCCCGTCCCTGGGGTGACCTGGCCTGGCTGGTCGATCCACCCGCAGACAGCCACGGGATCGGCAACTGATGCAGCTTCCTCCTTTTTAGTTTCGAGGGTGGCCACCTGTGGCAGGTGGATGGTGCCCCCCGTGAGGTGCCCGAGGAGGGCCTGGATGTCGCCACGCAGTGCAGCGGCTTCGGCGGTTGCCGTCTGTTGCTGGGTGACGACGGTGGCAAGCCCCCGTTCCAAACCTGAGACGTGCTCCGTGAGTGTGGCCTGGGAGGAGAGAACGCCCGCAAGCTGAACCTGCATGTTATCCACCGTGTTGGCAAGCAGCTCGTGCTGTTGTTCCATGTGTTGGATGCGGGTTGTGGCGGCATCTGGCAGTTTGGGTGCCGATGCGAAGCGTTCGCCGAAGGTGTTGAGTTCGTGGGAAGCCACGCTGTATTCATCACCTGATGAGAGGATCTCGACGTCGTCAGCGTCGCCTGGTACTTCGGCGGCTGTGGCAGCGTCCCCTTCGGTGTGGCCCCCACCTTCAGCCGCCACCGTGCCAAGCTGCGGGTCATGACCACCTGATCCTTGGACGGCCGTCTGCTCGGCAGCTCCGTCCGTGCCGTGCGGGGGTGCAGAGGAGCTGCGGCCTGGGGCGCCGTGTGATCTTGCGTGCGGCGTGGCGTCGCGTTTCCCACTGGAGGATCGGTGGCGCTTGGCTAAAGGCTCCTCCTTGGGGATCAGGAGCGGTGCGACGCCCTTGCCTTTGGGCGTGGCAGTCATGAGGTCGTGGAGGTAAGGGCTCTGGGCCGCTTTGGTGAGGAGTGTGCCAGTGGCGGGGCTGAAGCCGCCACCACGGGCTGGCGGCGTCACAGGCTCTGTGATAGTGGTAGGCGTGACGATGGTAACGTTGTCCCTCTTCGGCACCACCTCAGCCAGCGGGGCCTCGGTGATGCTCCACGGGATGGGGCACCCTGCGACCTGTACCGTATATGTGAGTGGGGGACGATGGGCGCGCACTAAGGCAAACTGAGCCGAAGTGGCTGGGTCCCAGGCGGTGTGGTAGACCTCACAGTCCCATTTAACGGACGGGCCCGTGAGAGTCTTGGCGAGCTGGGTCAGCGTGGCGTGGCGTGCCGCAATGCCAGTGATGCGGTAGCGCGTCTTGGCGAGGGTGGCTTCGCAGCCGCGGATGCTGACGGCAGCAGCCTTGGCGGCGTCTGACCCTCGTGAAACACGGATCCCCAATAAGCCTGACTTGCCGTGCCTGACGACTCCCAGGGCCTTGAAATCCACCGACTTCTGGAACGCATCTGCCATCGTGATGGGCTGGTCCTCAGGGAACCACACGGTCTGGTACTTGTCTGCAGTGGGCTCGTCTGCACCTACGTTGCTGAGGTCGTAGGTGGCGCCGAGTTGCCCTGAACCCGCCAAGACCTTGTCGACCGCTTGAAGACTGACGCCGAAGGTGGCAGCCAGGGACCTCTTTCCGACGCCCGATCCAAACCTGCCTAGGCTTTTGCAGGGTTCGAGGATGGTGACGGCTTTAAAGTTGCCGTGGAAGAGGGCCTTGAAGGTGTCCTGGAGCTGACTATCGAGCTCCTGGCGGCGAGCGTCTTTCTTGGACTCCCTGTGCTTTTGGTTTTGGCGCGCCTTGTCCTGTGGAGCGGAGCCCCCTCGGAAAGGACCCTTGGCGCGTGGACCACCGTTCACGGGGGCACCTCCCGAGAACTGGTCCTCGAAGGCCTGATGCATGGAGGGGACTGCGGCGATGGCCTCGGTTTCATGTATGGTCGCCCGAATCCAGCATACGTGGTCGGCAGGGTCGATGGTGGCGACGGCTACTTTTTCCGTGCAGGCGACTTCCTTGGTGCCCAGCTGGTACACGGTCACGGGGACGTGCGTGTGGACCACTTTGGGCGCCTTGGGGTGACGCTTCAGCACGGGGACGGCGAGCTCGGTACCGACGTAGTTGTCGTTTTTTGGGCCCATGACAGCAATCGCAAGCTGACCCGTGGTACGCTTACCCTGCTCGAGGTGGTGTTGCAGCAGCCGTTCACCGCTCTCGTAGTCGTGGAGGCTGATACTGGGCTTGTACGTCTTGCCGTCGTCAGGTGATGTGGGTTCGGCGAGGACTGGGACCTTCCAAAAGGCCGGGTCCAAGGCGATGAATTGGGTGTCCGCAGCCTGAAGACGTGCGGACCCAGCTGGTGGGTGTGATGTGTCACCGCCACTGCGCTTAGGCTTGCTGCGCTGGTGGTGATCCAGCGTGTAGCTGATCTGGTTGGCGGCGCACATGCGGATCAAGGCACTGCCGAGCTTCTTCGTGTTGGTCTTGTGCATGTCGTACGTGGCCTGGAGCTCATCCGCGTTCAGCTCGGCAAGCCCGTTGTATGCGGCCGTGGGGCGGTCAGACCCCGCTTGCTTGAAAGCTGCGATGCAGTCCTGCTTGCGTTGGAGGAGAGACCCTTCAGCAGCAGGACGTGAGCTCGGGGGCTGCTTGGAAGAGCGACGGCGCTCCGGCTTACTGGGGGCCATTGCTGCGGGCGCTCTGGTGGGGAGAGGTGACGCGAATCAGTAGGGTCCTGCTGGGACCCCTCCGGTCTCGCGAGGCCTGGGAGTCTGGCTCCGAGGCGGGGCGCTTCGCGTCGCGGCTGCGGTCTGAGTGCTGGCACTCTCGAGCCGAGACTAGAGAGAGAGAGAGAGAGAGAGAGAGAGAGAGAGAGAGAGAGAGAGAGAGAGAGAAATGAAGAGAAGGAGAAGAGAGAGACATATATATAGAGAGAGAGAGAACAAAAAAGAAACAAAAAGAGGTGGAGAGGGAGAGAGAGCGAGAGAGAGAGAGAGAGATAGAGAGAATGACAAAGGGGGAGAGAGAGAGAGAGAGAGAGAGAGAGAGAGAGAGTGAAAAGAGAGAGAGAGAGAGAAAGAGAGTGGAGGAGAGAGAGAGAGAGAGAGGGGAGAGAGAGATGAGAGAAAGAGAGAGAGAGAGAAGAGAGAGAGTAACAAAAAAAAAAAGGGACGGGGGGGGGGAAGGAGGGGGGGGGGAGGGAGGAGAGAGAGAGGAGAAGAGAGAGTGAGAGAGGGAGAGAGAGAGAGA
>CAUYUJ010002169.1:531664-536664 GCA_963575745.1 Prorocentrum cordatum
AGGTCCCAGTTGAATCCGCCGTGGGTGCCCACTGCGCTGGCCCCCCAGCAGCCCAGCTGGCACGCAGCGACGAGCGAGGCGAAAGGCAAGGGGGAAGAGAGGGGCGGGAGGGGCCGGGAAGGAAGGAAGGAAGTGAGGAAGGCGACGCGCGAACAGTGCTCTATTCAAAACGAGAACCCAACGCAGGAGGGCTGGGAAAAAAAGAGAAAGAAATAACCCAAAAACCAAGAAAAAGAGAAAGAGACCACGGGAGAGGGAGACAGACAGACTCAGGCAGGGAGAGAGAGAGAGAGAGAGAGAGAGAGAGAGAGAGAGAGAGAAAAAAAAACAAAAGAGAAAGAGAAGAGGAAAAAAGACAGAGAAAGAGAGAGAGAGAGAGAGAGAGAGAGAGAGAGAGAGAGAGAGAGAGAGAGAAAGAGAGAGAGGAGAGAGAGAGAGAGAGAGAGAAAGAGAGAGAGAGAGAGAGATGAGAGAGAGAGAAAGAGGAGAGGAAGAGAGCAGAGAGGAGAGAGAGAGAGAGAGAGAGAGAGAGAGAGAGAGAGAGAGAGAGAGAGAGAGAGAGAGAGAGAGAGAGAGAGAGAAGAGAAGTAGAGATCGGACAAGTAGGCGGACCAGGGTCCGTCCGCGAGGCGCACTGCGGTGCGACAACTCGCAAGCACTATTTGCGGCGGTGCAGCCTTAAGATACGAGGGCGGGCTACAAAACCCCCTCCCCCGGCGCAGTGCGACTGACGCTACAGACGGCGGACAGACGATGAAGATCTCACCTGACAGACCGCGTGAGGTAAAAGGCCCCAACAAGAAAGGCGACGTGCTGGCACGTGGCTAGGCGGCTTGGCGGACCGCCAGTTGGGCGCTTGGCCGCTAAGCGGCGCGCAGTGACGGGGCACCCCCCGCCCCCACGCCCTGACACCGTGGACGCGGAGCCACACGTACACACGGGCAGGCAGAAAGGAGAGGATCAGCGCGGGGCACCAGGTGGAGCGCCGCGGAACGATGACAACATAGCTTGGATGTTGAGTGACGGCACGACACCATCGGGCGAGGTGGTGAGCAGCTCGGCGAAGGCTCGCCCAGCGCTGTGGAGGCGCTGGAGTAGAGGACCTTGACGAGCTTGGGCAGCGGCGAGGTCCGCGGCGAGAGCTAAGCACTTCTGCTGAAGGGCAGCCATAGCCTGTGACAGCTCGGTTTCACGGTCGGTGAGAGGTGGCTGCTCAGTGACATCCGCCGAGGATCTCGAGACAGAGGCGAGGTCCTCGGTACGCCTGTCCAGGTGGGCTAGCGGCGTGCGGGACCCTGAACGCTGACGTCCGTCACCGTTAAAAGGTGACTGGAGGGGCCGGCGCGACCCCAGGGCTGGAGCCGCTAGGGCCGCGCCCCGAGAGGTCAGGGGAGCCGCTTCCTCTCGCTCAGCAACGGAGGAAGCGTGGGTGGGGCACGAGGGCCTGTCTGGTTTAGTACCCTGCGGGGGGGCTGAAGCCGCCCCCGCGGGTCGCTGACGATGGGAAGGTGAAGTGGTATGCACGGTGGGGCCAGTCGTGATGCCGTGCAAGGCCGCTGAGGTCGGTCGCGTAGAGGGTTGGTGACTCGGTGGGGCGGCATGGTCGGCAGCGTGTGGTGTCGGCGGTGCGTCCTCAATGCCACCCAATCCTCGGGGGGCACTCGGGTCGTGGTCGGCGTCTTGGCGGTGACCGATATCGTCGTATGTGGGCGTTAACGCTCTTGGGGACGGCGTCGCAGTAGGGTTTGCGAGGTTTCCCGACGGGGCGGGGTTTTCGTTGGCTGGTCCGTCGTCCAAAGCGTCCGCTCCCCCACCGAGGCTGAAAAGGTCATCGTCCTGCTCATCAGCGTCTTGAAAAGGAACGGCGTTGTCATGTGGGTGGGCTGACGCACTCAGTGGCGGAGTCGGGGGCGCCGTGCGGGTGCCCGCCGGGGCAGGATTGGCGCTGGCTGACTCGTCGCCCAGGAAGTCCAAACCTCCACCAAAGCCGAACGGGTCGTCCTCCTGTTCGTCGAATAACCCCCGTTGGGCCTCGGCCCAGAGCTCGTCGGGGTTTTGTGGGATGTCTGGTCCAGCCGCGGGTGGAGCCTGGTCAGACAGCAGGGGATTTGGTTCCATTTTGTTTAGTTCTGCAGCAGTGAACCCAGCCCTGCGGTGTGGGAGAGGAAGAGTACGATGTCTCCGCTCGTAGATGGCAACGGCGACTCCATGGAGCACGGTCGCTTGGCGGTGTCGTGCTTTGGCAGCTTCAACGATGTCGTCTGGGAGGTTATGAGTACGTGCCGCCGCTGTGGCGAGGGCGTCAGCCTGACGATTGAACTCCTCCGCGATGGGCCCGATGAGCCCGAGGTCGATGCCCGTGTCGCCCTGGTGGCTAGCGACTTTCTCTACGCGGAACATGTTTGGCTTGGCCATGACACATCGGTGGACCTTTTCCCAGAACTCCACGTGCGTGCCCTGCGGAGGTGAGTGTCCGTCGATGATCCTTTGGAAGCCGTCGACCACCGCCTGGTTGTCCACGAAGACGTGTACGGGCCGTTCAGCACATGCCGTGAGGTGGACAATGGCGAGGGTCTCCGCAAGCTGTGCGTTCTGCGTGATGCCGTGAACGCGCGCACTGTAGTTCATGCGGTGGTCGATGCCGTAGTAGACGCCGTAGCCCGCTCTTGCAAGCAAAGGGATGGCTTGGTTGGTGCATGCACCGTCCGTGGCAGCGTAGACCCATGTCCAACCAGTGTCGTGGTCAAGGTAGTGGTGTAGGAGTCCTGGGCTGAAGCCGCAGGATCTCCCTCAGGCGGGGGCCGCGGCATGGGTTGAGGTAGCGGGTCCCTCGCGAGGTCGGCTTGCAGATCGAGGAGGGCTGGGTCCTCATCGAAGAGCCCGCAATGTCTTGTGTGCGGAGAAAGACGTGCCCACTGCTCGTCACTGATGAGGGTGGTGAGAGGGACTCTTTCACGGGCCCAGCACTTGCAGTCACGCACAGTGTGCTCCTGAGTTTCCTCTTCCTCATCACAGTAACGGCAAATAGGGCTGGGATCAGCGGACGTATTTGATCGAGAACGTCGCTGTTGGGTGTGGTCCCCGCCCGACAGGTAGTTTAAGAGGAGCGCCAGCTGCCATGCGTTGCATTTGGCAGCTCCTTTGGTGCGGGCGAGCCACGTGCTGGCGAAAAGGTCGAGGCCCTGTCTGACCGAAGCAAGGTGACCAAGGTCATGACGCCGTGGCTTGATTTTTCTGAGAAAGGCTCTGCGTTGCGAGGCGCGCAGCATGTGAAGGAAGGCGTTTTGGGGAAGGTTCAGCCAACTGATCTGACAGCCCCAGTCGTCGTACATGGTGCCAAATGTGGGCCAAGTCCAACGGAGCTGCTGAAGCGTCTGAACAAGTCGTCCAACAGGTCCTCCGCCAAAAAGGGTCTGGACATGGTGTTGGAGATCCCTGACGAGGCCGCAAAGAGTGGCGTCGCGGTTGACCTGTCGCCGCAGGCACAGGAAGACTTCACGCTGCATAATGGCGTCAATCTCCAGGGCGTGCCCTGGGACGCACACGGCCATGAGAGTCCAAAACTCGACCCACCTGTTTCCCTTGGGGCGGATAGCCGCCTTAAGGGCATGGTTGTAGGCAGTTTGACGGGGCCTGATGGGGCTTGGATGTCAGTGCCCGTGGTACAGACGCTGGCAGCAAGGGAGCGGGCGTGCCGCGCCTTAATACGCATCGGAGATGGGAGCTTGCCAATACGCGGCAGGCGACTAGTCGCCCTGCGAACACGGGCGTCAGCGGTGGCCGTGAGGTTGAGCGCGGCTGGAGCCGGCGCTGCCTCGGCGTTGATGTAACTTCCGACGAGCTTGAAGGAGTCGACCACGCGTAAGGGCCGTTCCGCCAAGGTGAGCTGGGTAACGGCGGTGTGAAGCTCGTCAGTAAGCGCCCACCCCGCCACTTTTCCAGGATGAATGCGTTGACCAGAAAATCGATCAAACTTGGCGGTTTCATCAAGAGATTTCTGCAACTCGGGCGCGGTGTGGGTAGTGGAGTTGCTGTCGTCAACAAAAGTAGTGCTGAGTGACCGCGGCACGTAACGATGCTGTCTCTTGGTCCAGACGCACATGAGCAGCTTAATGTCGTCCAGGGACCAAGAGCTTCCCTGGAGGTGACCGTTTGTCCTGGCCAGTTCCTTAGAGTACGCACCGTTCATGCGGATGTAACGTTTGTGGCGCCTGTAGAAGTTTCTGCGGACAGTAACGATGTCTTGGGGACACCCCGCGTGAAGCGCGAGGTTAAGGCATATGTCCGTGATGAGATAGTCGAAACACTTCTGACGGTCCAGGGCAGCTCCAGCCAAGGGAAGGAGAAGGGCTCTGGCGTGTTCGATGCGAAGGGCGAGAGAAGTGCTGACGTCCCCAATGGTAGCTTTGGGGACAGCGCCAAAACTCGTGGCGTGGGTCCATCCTTTCCGCCATTCCGTGAGGCTGCGGTAAGCTGGTGCTTCCCACGCGTACATCCAAACGGAAAGCACCGAGAGAAGTCGTTGGTCCGTTGGGAGTTCGCCTCGGCCTTTTCGGAGGCACGGGTTTGGGACGTGGAGGAGGGGTTCTGGGATGGTGCCAGTGCGTTGCATAGCTCGTAGAACGCTGGCGAAGAGGCGAAGAATGTCGTCGGGAAGCTCCTTTGCCTCCTTAGTAGTCCAACCGTCCAGACCCCCCGCGCGTCTCGGTGAACGGGTGCGAATGAAGTGGATGAGTTGGTCGTCGGTGAGGTGGAAAGGGGTAGCTGGTGATGGCGTAGGCAGCTCCTGTCGGTACTCGTCGTAGAAGTCGGCCCACGTCGGCATGGCTTCGGCATCATGTCCCGCACGTGCACGGTACCTGCCCAAGATGGGCTCCCAGGTGTCGACCATGAGCTTCAGCATGTCCTTGATGTTAGCAACAATGGCGTTGGCAGGGAGGATGTCGGGGACTTGCGCAGGTGGTGGTTCACGGGTGTGGTCTTCGTCGCTGTCCGTGTCG
>CAUYUJ010002169.1:541664-554164 GCA_963575745.1 Prorocentrum cordatum
CTTGTTGACCTGGGCCACCACCATCTTGTCCGACATCCTCTCTTCAAGTTCCTGTGCTGCTTGCGCCCACGTAAGTCGGTTCGGTAACTGCTTCTTGGGACCAACAAGAGACTGTAACCATCCCAACTCAAGACGCTTCGTGTGTCGCACTGTCGGGCAATTGGGCGACAGGAGTCGGACTCGGCTCCCGATCACGCTCCTTCTCCTTGTGTTTCTCCTTGCCGTCAGTGTCCGCAGACTCCAACAGCTTGGAGAGTTTGTCCCCGAAGCTGGATTTCATCGCCTGGGCCACCTACTCACCCTGCTTGCGAAACCTCATCTCCTCAATGCTGGCCTGCTTGTCTTTGAGGGTCGCCTTGAACTCGGGATCAACCGCTGCGAGCTCCTCACGCAACCGTTGAACGCGTTCGTCTTGACGTCCTGGAGAGCGGGAGCGTGCCCGTGGAGAGCCACATCCACGGCTGTCCCTGCCTGAACCCCGGTGTCGGTCCTCGCGGCGATCACGGCGGTCGAAACCCATCCCTGTCGTAGTAGCCCCGTCGATCACGATAATCCCGTAGGTCACGAACATCCCGAAAATCATGAAAGTCACGTACCTCTCTGTGTACCATGTAGTCACGGCCCTCTCCTCGGTCGTCACGGTCACGACGTTCAGGGCTGTGCTTGCGGTCGCGGTCACGGTCACGGTCCCCATCGCGATCTCGGTCACCGCTGCGGTCACGTGGCCGAGGATCAGGAGCCCGATAGTTGAAGGGGAAGCCCGACGCCTTCCCCCCAGTGTCTCGACCACTGTTCGCTCTCACCCAGGGTCGGCGTTGGCCACCCCCGCCCATCTCGTGGTAGGGGAGAAAGAACTCGGACCAGCACCTCACGATCACTCGAGCCTTCTGGATGGCCACGGACCAGGGACACGCGTGAAGCGCAGCCACTAGGATCGACGCTGGGTATCCCAAGACAAACATCTCCAGAATGAGCTCCAGGACCCAAGACAACGTGACCTGTATCGGTAGTGCGAGGTACTGAGCAAGAGCTAGGCGGCCTGTCACTAGAGAGACCACCATGTTGAAACCCCGAGGTGGTCGCCCTGGCCACGGAAGTAGGTTGGTTGTTGGTCGGGCGTCCACACAACCACCCAAGAGCCACACTCGTTTCCATTTTTTTGGTAGAATAGACATCTTGTTCTCCAATGGCCAAAGGTCCAAATCCAACCACGTACAGGGAGCCTGGGGGTCTTCCAGGTTGGAGGCAGGAGAGAGCTTGACCTGGTATACCTGGGACAGGTAGAGGTAGACACATCAACATAACGACGCTGTCTAATCTCCACTTTCCCTGATGTCGGTGGTATCTGAAAACCCATACTGCGAAACCGTTCGGGATCTTTGCACGCCCGAAATTCAAACCACGCTAGTAGCATTGACAAAATCACCCCTGAGAGTACACCACCAATCGGCAAACCTCTCAACTCATAAACAATCCCACCAATCGTAACCAATGATAACCAACAGTAAGCTAGCATAGTAGAGGCTATATCTGAGGTCGGTACTGTATAGTAATTAGGTGGTGCCCCTGACTTGCATGTTTTTTTTGTTTTAGTTTCTTTGCCACGTTTGGCAAGCACTGCATTCGTTCCTAATATTTTCGATATCTCTGTTGACACTTCACTCCAAGCTTTCCCAACCAGCGTGGAACTACAATGTTCATACGCTTGATCTGCATCTGCTACCCCCAATAGATATGCATGACAACGGGCCTGAGCAACGTACACATATATCATCAGACGGGGGCTCTAAAGCATGTACAGCATGTCCAGTTTCGTTCGAGGCATCTTTCATGTCAAACACCTCGCACGATACTTCGCTCGCGCGTGAAAGATGGCGGGCGGCACGGCCAATGATCCTGTACCCCGCCGCGCCTGGTGCATTTGCGGAGTTAACAATGCGACGCGTGCAACTAGGACCAGGCTTCGCGCAGCACCGAGTGCCATCGGGAAGGAAGCACTTGCTCTTGACCGCGGGGAAGACGCAAGGAGGACCTTTTTTTGTTAGACGGGCGAGGGGGCATCGTCTGGGATCGGAGCCAACTGGGGGGCCCATGTCGAGCCCTCGTCCATAGCCAAAAATGCAGCATCGTAACGGGTAAGGTCATGCCGTACCTGCCAATCCGCATCTGAGTCTGCCGTTTGGTGTAGCCATCGGACGATGCCCACGCCATCCCCCATCCAAGTTTTGTCACATTGTTTGTCGCCTGCTATTAGTATGCTATTGTTTGTAATGTGTCTTTGAGGTCCTGTACCATCTGCTGCCATTGTCGAGGGGGTCGAGGGAGGACTGCTGCAGGGTCACGTGGTAGAGGTTGACTAAACTTCTGCTTCAGGTAATCCAACCCTCGCTGGATCGCTGGATCGCAGGCCGAGGAAGTCGAGCAGGTTGGGCACATTCCAAAAGCCCCGACTTCGCGCTTCGAAAGGATACTGCAGGAACATGCCATACGGGAAGCTTCCGCGGACCTGGGGGTTGCCTCGAGCCGAGTGGTCATGAAACAAAAGTTGGCGCTGTAGCCGAGGCTGGTAAACAGGCAGCCTGATACTCTGCACAAAAACGGCCGGCTGAAACGCGATCTGTCCACACTCTGCGGGCTCGAAAGGAAACGCGGGGAGCCTGGCTGTACCGCGCGCGGGCGGGCTCGAAACGCATCTTGCGACACATAGATTTAACTGAACCGTGGACCAAATGCTGCAGCTGTCTAGCTTGAAACTCAAAGGGTAGCTTCAAGGCGGGTCTCCGTGCTGCAGGCGGGCCCAAGCCTTTGAGGTGCTGGTCAATGTGGAATCTGGCCATACGCACCCGAGTGAAATTGCACAGGAAGTCTGGGGCCAACTCGGCCGCTTGGAACAGGATCGCCCCAAGCTCCATTCTGGAACTGTGCGCGCATACTGGAAGAGGTCGCCACTTTGCAGCTAGAAGAGCAAGAAAAAGTCCTAGTCGCTCTGGCGCAAGAATCCAGAGGTGGCCTTCTTCTCCTGTGATGTGGTATCCCTCTAGGATCTGCAGGGTGTAGAGGGTACTGTATGGGGCAGGCTCTGAGAGGGCTCCGGGGTACTTGGCAAGGTGTCCCACACCATCGTTTGGTATTGTTTCCATCAGCGCTGGCGCTGCCGTCGTCCATGCGGGAGGTGGAAATGGACGGGGAGGGGGTCGTCGCCAAGAGGGAGGTCGTCGTCGTGGTGGTCTGACTTTGGGAGGTACGTATAAGGTCCCAAGACCGCGTCGGAAGCTTTGTTGCTCGGACTCGTTCGCATCGGCACGATTCGCAGAGGGTCGGAGTCGGCGCATGGCTAACGTTTCGTCGTGAAAACTCGCTGCTTCGGTCGGGATCCACAATATCGGAATGAAGAACAAGGAACCTCCTGAGCGTCTGAGTTTCCGATATTGGGGCCGATTTCCTGGTCGAGTTCGCGGGTGAAGGAGCGCTCGTACATGTTCTTGCATTCGACCTGGTAACCCAGGCAACGCCCCTACTCTGAGGGACGCTTTGCCAATGTACTGTGATGCGTAACACCCTAGAACATATACTACTGCACGATGGGGATCACAACTCTGTCCAAGTACACTGAGTAGTGCTGTCGATGCAATAGGTTCGGACCAATCGTGTACTCCTCTCCTCCATTCTGGTGGTAACATACGATGCGCACGTCTGGCCCACTTCGGCATGGAAGGCAAGGACAGGGCATGACGGAGACGACAGATGCCCGACATAATGAGTAACGCACCAATTGTACTCCACAGCGCAGCACCTCGAAAGGGGCGAACACGGAATGGTTTGTCACCCACGAATTCACAATATGGCAAGGAAGGTCGATACATATGCACGAACATGACGATGATCTCGACGCAACCACAACCACTGTCGAAGATGGGCCCCTACCTCCCCCATGGAGAGGCCATTGCCCTTCTGAAGGGTTGTCTGGAAAAAATCAGCACCCTGACGGTGAGCTTCATTTTGAAACAGTGGCAACGGCATCACGAATCGTAGCTGCTCCAACTCCTCGCCCGTGGTCTGCCCCAATCCGAACTGGATGTTGAATCTGACATCGGGCCGTGCCACTGCCTGAACGACAGGCTCGTCAACCACATGTTGATCGCCTCCTGGTGACGTCGTGCATCCTCGTGCTGGAACCGTCTCCGCTGTTCCTCCAGCGCCCGCAGCGTGGGGCCCATGGTCGAGAAGAAAGTGGTCGATGCTTGAGTCACTGCAGCGAGCCATTTCTCCTTTCGGACACTCACAAAGGCCTGGATAATTATGAACAGCGAAGGTTGATCACACACGCACATACAGCAGCGTCACTGGCATAATATTCGAAATGCATGTCGGGAAAGAGTGCGAAGGTGGAGAACGTCTGCCTGCTGCGCGCAGGGGGGGATATGAACGTCCGTCGGACGCCAACTGGGCGTGAGCCTCCTGCGACGCCCCGTCGCCCGAGGGCCGGCTTGAATCGCAATCTGAGAGAGCCCCCTCCCTGCGTGCAATCTGAAAGAGTTCCCTTTCTCCGCGCGCCAGTCCCTCTGAGAGCCTGCTGTCCAGCAGGCCGACGCCGCGCTTTTCCGCCGCGAGCGCGTCGCGGGCGGAAGGCGCCCTCAGATGAGGGCATGGTCCGAAACATTATGGATGGAGGTGGAGATGGATAGGATGGGAAAGACAACAGATAACTCTCGGGCGGGAAAGAAAGATATATATATATATATAGAGAGAGAGAGAGGAAAAAAAAAGAGAAAGATAAAGAGAAAGAAAGAGAGAAAGACAGAGAGAGAGAAAACAAAGAGGGAGAGAGAGAGAGAGAGAGAGAGAGAGAGGGGAAGAGAGAGAGAGAGAGAGAGAGAGAAGAGAGAGAGAGAGAGAAGGAGAGAGAGAGAGAGAGGAGAGAGAGAGAGAGGATGAGAGAGAGGAGAGAGAGAGAGAGAGAGAGAGAGAAAGAGAAAAAAAAAAAGAAAGAAAGAAGAAAAAAGAAGGAGAGAGAAAGAGAAGAGAGAGATATATATATATATATAGAGAGAGAGAGAGAACAACAAAGAAAGAAAAAGAGGTGGAGAGGGAGAGAGAGCGAGAGAGAGAGAGAGATAGAGAGAATGACAAAGGGGGAGAGAGAGAGAGAGAGAGAGAGAGAGAGAGAGAGAGAGAGAGAGAGAGAGAGAGAGAGAGAGAGAGAGAGAGAGAGAGAGAGAGAGAGAGAGAGAGAAAGAGAGAGAGAGAGTAAACAACAAAAAAAAGGAGGGGGGGGGGGGAGGAGGGGGGGAGGGAGGGGGAGAGAGATGATGATAAGCGCCTTGAAAGGTCGGTTCTCCCAAAACACAAACCTGAGAAGCCACCAATACGCCAAATGCGCACGGTAGAGAAAGAGAGAAGCGGGGGGGAAGCGGGAGAGGGGAGGGGCAGAACAAAAGATGAAGCCCAACCCAGGATTGAAACCCATGATACTGAAAGAAATCATGAATGAAAGACTGTCCGATGTCCCCGAATGAAATCCACCACTAGGACCCTCTCGCTTTGAATAAAGATGAGAGCAATGAGAAACGTAATGCGAGATAATGGATTGTGCTCAAATTGATCAGAATATCTTGAGTGACTTGAGTAACTCGAGTAATTTGAGTAACTCTTGAAGCCAGTCTTGATGGCATATGTTCCCACGACCTGAAGTGGTTAAGAAGTGAAGAGAACTTTCATTGAGTCCCATGAAACCCGATATACATAAGTGACAACCCAGTCGGATATATGTAGTGAAAGAAAGCCTGACATTAAACAGAATGTCCCAAGCACGCAATGATCCCAGAAGATACGGAGGCATACAAAAATGAACTGTAAAGCCGAGTGAGAGCCCAACCGTGAGAACCCACCCCAGGTGAATCAAGGCATATGAAGTAAGATTGAATTCTAACAACTTTGACGCAGGAAGGCTGGGAATGTTTATGGCTTTGTATTTTGCCAACCACCGACGTTGAAGAGCATGCAAGGGAGATTGAAGGGGAACTGAGAGACCTCCAAAAGCCACAGGCCCATGCACCGCAGACGCCAAGAGGTTCAGACTGTGGGAGTCCCAGGAGAGGCCTTCACGGATACTTCCAACGCCACTTTTCCACAAAGAAGTCTCCGTCCCACCAGTAGTCAGACAGGTACCATACCACTGGATGAGGCCAGCCAGATTCAGGGTCGAACCACGTGTCATAGTACTCCGTATACCAGACTTTGGTGTAGACTTTTTCCTCTTCACAGTAGTTCCACATACCACCTGAGCCGTGTGTCCACTTGAGACGCTTCCTAGCTGCTAGCTTGGCTGGAAGGCTGCGTTTGGCCATCCCCTGAATTGTATATGGAAGTTTCCCAGCCGTCTCGGACGAGAGTTCCCGTCAGGGTTTGAGGCGAAACGGCTACTGACTAACAGCCAGTTCTTTCCAAGGGACTCTCCGAACCCTTTCGTCGGGACCCCGAACGTTGACATACAGTCTATTAAAGCCGCTGTCCCGACAAGCTTTGAAGAGCGGGATTTTGCACCAGTCATATGTGAGATGTGGACCACCAAGGTCCGATGGTATAAGAAACCGAGCAGGCAACTTGACCACCCTTTGGAATAGCAGCGTAGAGCAGTATGAGAGTGCTTCAAGGTCTTGTTTGGACAGGAAGCAGACTTTGCGTTTAGACCTGCAAAGCTTCCCCTGAAAGATAACGTGAGGGTCTGACGCCTTGGGAAGTAGCATACCGAAAGCTTGAGCCCGAGACTGCAGGAGCCGACAGGAGGCAAGGGACGAGGAAGGGCCCATCAGAGGCAGACAGAGGGAGGCGGGATTGTTGCGAAGCCACGGTGTCCCTAAGATCGCAGAGATCAGGCGGGTCCCAGATAGAATCGCACAAGTGACATCTCCTGGTGTCAGCCAATCCCGTAGGCGGGAGGCAAAGAGAGAGGAGAGAACACAAAGGGGTCTCGAAACAGACCCAAATGTAAATTCCGTGGGGTGTCAAATACCCCCGCTCCATTAGTATTGGAGCCTGTTCTCTGAGGCTGCAATTAGGTAAGATACCCATACCTCTGAGGATTCCGTAACATTAAATTTGTGCACTTGCATTCCGTGGAACATTGCCACGGCAAACTTCCGAGTGTGGGGTGCACATGGGCCACGAAAAAGGCGACGGTCTTTCCCGGTCCTAGCGAAAGACCCATGTTGATCAGCAAATGTCAAAATGGACCGAATGGAGCAGATGATGGGAGAAATCCCCTGAATAATGTTCCAGAACCGATCTGGCTCAACATACCCCGCTCCCAACCCTAACTCCATCAAATCTCCGATGAGCTCTAGCCATCGAGAAGTGCCGGGTTCCCTGTTCCACCGTTCTCGGACCATCCTCTGTACATCGGTGACACGACCAGCGACTGATCGAAGCTCCTCCATGGACTTGGACGAAGCACTGGTAGGTTGTCTTCTTTGAAGATACCTGGCCATTTGACCCCAAATATTCCACCAGACAGTGTAAATGAAATTCCCGGGATCTGACCAGCGGTTGTCGTAGAACACTGCGCCCTTGTATGACATTGTCTTAATCTGTACAAAAGACATAGAGCGTACTGCAATTCCCACAATCCCAATAAGGTCTTTGCACGCCTTACTTGAGAAAAACTCCTCAAAGAGGTTCCATAGCTGCCTGAGAGGTATCTCGAATTCGCGTCCCTTCTCGTACATGTGGAGTGTGACACATCTCCGTGGATGGTATGATCCTGAATTTAAAGGGACGATCTCGGAACTTTCGATTGCCAGTGCACGTGGGCAGGCAGATGCCCACGCCTCGAAGATACAGCACTGGAGCGACTTTGAATTCCATGGCCTGACGACCCTCTGAGGGGCAAGCATGAGAGTGTGTTCCCAGAAAACTTGAGAAGAGGTTGGAGCAGAACGTGCAAAGCGAATTGAACCAAAATGACTACAGAAAGCGGCCAAGCCAACAGGTCAACCGAAAGACAAGGATTCGAAAGATGAAGAGATAGAGAAAAGAGATGCACTTTATCAGGGATCGGACGGCAGTCATCGTCCTGGCCAGCAAGGTGAGATTAACAATCCCAGGCCGAACTCCTTTTGTACTGAAGTGAAGAGGCAAACTGAACGCCAAACTACCCCAAGAAAGAACTTGAAACATCGAGGACTTGGGCAAAGAGTGAGCAACAACCCCACTTAACCCCGTCAGCCGAATTGAGAAGAATATGATGCAGTCCCCGCTCCTGCGAGGTGACCTGGGGTCCCCATGCCCTGAGATACTCGTAATCCCCAGCATTCCCAGATTGAAACGAAAGCCATAATCCTGGCAAAGTGATGAAATTGACAATCCCATCCAAGCCCGTTTTGAACTGAAGTGAAGGGCCAAACTAAGAGCGAAGCAATCCCAAGTTAAGAAATGTCCCATCTAGGCTGTGGGCAAAGCAAGAAACGACTCCACTACTTTGGCCCTGACGGACATATTGATGAGAGCAGAACTTAATTCATGCCTCGGAGAAAAGCCTGAGGTCCCCGATTGAACCAGAGTTGAACCAAGAAGAGAACTGAGGACCCAAAGGGAAGGAAGAATTTATTCGTATCTTCTGAACTGCCTCGGTCACATCAAGAAACGGGGTTTGCAAAGCAGGTGGCACCTAACATTGGCACCGTTATTGCCAGACTCCACCGTTATAAGATCTCCAACATCTTCATACATGTCCTTGACGTAGAGGAGTGCCACAATACAGCTGCCAGCGAAGATCTGAGATTTGTCGTGTAGCCTCTCCTTCTTAGGGCAGACCTCAGGACCAATGAACGCTTCTTTGGTATAAAACCGCGCGTTAAACAAGTGAATGTCCTTGGAACGAAACGTGTTGAGCCCAAAGTGCCAGAGAATCTTCGTGACGTCCCTGGTAGTGAGATAGCCGTGCTCTCCCAAAACCGGGATGCTGTCTGAAATCAGTGGACCTTGATTGTCGATAATGAAAGGTGTAAGCTCACGAACTGTGATGATTTGGAAGTGTTCCCCGACCTTGGCCTTGAAGGTGTTCAAACCTGTCAGCTGGGGAACGAAAACCATAATGTAGCGCCTTGAGCTGGTATGGTCTGTGCCGCCCTTTGGGGCGAAAATTGGGCATCCAGAATGATCGTGCTCCAACTGGGACTTCAGCACTGGAGGGCCTAGCTTGCTAATCCAGGGCTTCTTATCCTGTTCCCAACTCTTTGGAGCAGGCTGCGACTTTCGGTCAGGCGAGTCGACTTCCGCTTCAGAGCCAGAGGAGGAACTCCTGGATTCTGGTGATCCCGAAGACGGTACTTCCCAAGTAGTGCCGCCCACCGGTTTGACAGGTGTTTCCCCACAGTAGTCCTGCGTCTCTGGTAAGGCATCATCCGAATCGGGCTTCGACCCCGACCCGCCGCCCTGCGGTTGTTTCTTGAACCCAACTGAGTACTGCATCTTCCTGGCAATCGGCGAGCGGCTCCGAGAGGCAGAGTCTCCCCTGTGCACAGGTGCTGGGGGCGGCGTGGGGAGTATCCTTGCTTCGCGAGGGTCAGCACTGGAGGAAGCTTTGGCTTTGAGACCCTGATTCTTGAACTCGACTGACCTTGCTTGGTCCTCCTTTTTCTGATCGAGCTTCTTCTGCAACTTGGCTTTCTTCTCATTCGAGGTAAGAATGGGCTTCGTTTCCATCTTGGCCAGACGCTTCCGAGCCCAACGATCTAAGGCGTGGCGGTCGAAGCCAAAGAAAAGGGGGATAGTCGGCTGAATCTGATTCCCAGTCCAATCCAGATCCTGAGAGTAACAGGTGTCCGTGGTGAAAGTAAAAGGAGGCCCCGCTGGGCGCAGTACAATGGCAAATGTGTGTCTGGATGCACCAGACAGAGCCGATGGCTACTGAAGGCGAAGGTAAAGCGGTTGCCGAACCCAATCGAGCATTTCTTTAGCGAGGCCCAAACGAAACTTTTTGTCCCGAGAGCCCTGTGGGGAGAATAAGGTGGTCCAGGCATCCTTGTCATACCTGAAAACGCACCCCCTATGCGAGCGAGAGTGGGTACGGCTGCCACCGAAGTGGTCAAAGGAGCGATTCTGAATGACCCAATGCTTGCAATATTGAAATAGCCTCGACGAAAAATCTTCTGGATGTCTTTGCATGTGTGAAACCCAACTAATAGCAGAGTCCAAATGGAAAATAGCCCATGAGACTTCTTTGAACCCCTTGGTTTTGCGATTTCTGCGTAAACTGAATTGTTCGGGAGATTCCCCTGGGGGCCTTCTGAGTTTCAACATGATCCTGATACATTGATTCTGGGCCTTGGTAATCAAATCCGCCGTCGTCTTACAGGGGGCCCAGGCAGCACCTCTGGATCGTATAATCCCTCCCGCCATGCAGTTTAGTTTAGAGAGGCGTTTAGACATGGGGATATGCTCATTGATCAAGAACCTACTGTTAGCCCAAAAGGCTTTGTTGATCTGTGAAATACCCTGCTTGACATCTTCGTGACAGGAACCAGTGGCGGAGAGAATTGGGCCCAGCACCTTGGCCTCCGGCACTACAGACCAAGTTTTCCCAAAGGGGTCAGACCACTTGTATCCTTGAAAGAAGTAGGGGTATGCCGGAAGGATTTCCCGATCGTCTTTGAGTTTGAGCCGATGTTCATTCCATAGCTCCGACTCTACCAGGGCGGTCAGAGTTGCAAGGTCTTGTTCCGAGGAAGCCACCACGAAGATATTGTCTGACCAGCTGAGAAGAGCAATCCTGAAATCAAAGCCCAACTGCTCGCTGCGGATGGAGATTCCCAAAGAAGAATGGGTGATTTTCTCCAGGGTGGAGGCGAAACAATCTTCTACGGAAACGCGCGCCAGTATGCATGCCGTCCCAGCTCCTTGCATCAACCCACGGTCTCTTTGGATAATCCCAGTGTTTGAGTCCAAAAGTGAAATGGAAACTCGAGGGTTCCTGTGCAACCTGATGCAGCCCACCGCTAAGAAAAGAGGGACTCCCCGTCCCAATAAACTCCGTAGAACCAATCCATAACGAATCTGATCATGGTGAGCTTTGATATCAGTAATCCCAACCATTCCTTTGTTGAAGTGATCTCGGCCATATTCTAAAATGTGGTAGACACTCGTGTGAAGTTCTTGTAATTGTCCACCTTTGCTGAGCCCAAAAATCAGGCCCTTGAGACCTTTAGAATCAGTGTATGAATCCAGAACTGGCAAAATGGCCCTCGCCACATATGCGTGCCCAATCTTGGCAATAGCAGGCTGAGGAATAACAACTCTAGTTTGAGAAGGGGTTCCAAAACCCTTGATCTTGTTACCCAGGTGGCCCCCGAATGTGACGTCGTTCCAAAATTCGGGGTTGCCTAAGCAGGCTTGTATACACCCCGTGAGCCTTTGGGACCAGCCCGAAACTTTTATAACAGCCGTGCAGGCAAACTCTGTGTCGATCTTTCGGGGGGCCTTGATGTCGTCCAGCGCGTCCTCTAGCAAGGAGGGGATGATGGGGTCGTCGTAGAAATTGAAGAAACCCAAAGAGCGGAGCCAGGCGATGTCCTCCTGACGCTCCGAATCTGAGAGTCCCCACCTCTCGCTGTATTCTTCAGCAACCAGTGAGGTACAGCGGTCCACTTCAAAAATCTTGACTTGATCTACACAGAAACCTAAAATGGGTAGGAGAGACTTGCGGGAGGCCCAGACTCGTTTTCCTTGAGAGGCGTTGAGCGCAACCTGAGCCAATTCACGTTGAAGTTTCGTTATCTTAAGAGCTTTCAAGAGGAGCTGACCCAAGGCGACCCTCGTGGCTTCGTTAAGTTCGGAGTTGAACCGTGTCCTGAGACTCTTGATCCAAAATGGCTCTTCGGCAAATCTCCTAAAACTCCTTGGGAGAGCCTGAGTCGCTTCATAAACCTGTCCCAACATGTTTTCCCAGAAATCGAAGGAGAGGGTGAGGTCCCTTGGATCGTGATACCTTACCGCACATGAATCAGGCTGTTCTTCGTCATTTAGACGAATAAGTTCCGCTGATTCGGGAAACAGGCCCTGGGCGATCTTCCTGACCTCCAAAATGTTAGTAGGAGTCCAAAGGAGAGGTCTTCTCTTACGAGCCTGCTGGGGGAAGGCCAGGACATCACAGCCAATAAGGGCATGGTCCCCAGGGACGCCTGCCCAGCAGGCGAAACAGTCAAAAGATAGATCACCCCTGGCGAGAGCAATGTGATCGATCGTGCTGTTGGCTTGAGAGAGCGCCTGCTCACCATCGGGCTTCCTAGTGAATCGCATGGAAGTCTCTTGGAACCTGAGAGGGCACCAATGGAGATCGAGGTAGGAACAGGCTTCGCAGAACGATCGGAATTTTTGGTCTCCGTTGCCTTGATCGGCATTCATGTCCCCCAACCAGGAGAGAGTAGACCCCACAGGGCGGGATCGACCGAGTTGGATGGCACAGTTTAGAGAATCATGGAAAAAATCATGGGCAAGATGAGAGA
>CAUYUJ010002169.1:559164-612689 GCA_963575745.1 Prorocentrum cordatum
CCACGCTCGAGCACTCGATGTCCATGAAGACCAACCCCGATATGGTCCCCGCCTCGTCCTGCAACATGCGCATGAGCGCATTGACGATCGGCTTGGCGAGCTGCGCGACGCCCTTGTCGGCGGCGATGGCCCAGACAGCGCCGCGCGCGAGACCGCGGCCCAGTAGAGCACTAGCGAGCGCAAGCACGCACTGACCGCGGCACTCAAGGAACTGCTCGAGAGAGCTCACATCCTGGAGCAGCTCGTTGACAGCCTGGAGGAGAGGAGGAGAGGAGGAGAGGATAAGAGGATGATGAAGGAGGGGCAGGGCGGGTCGGGCGGGGGCGGGCAGGGGGTAAGGGGGGTAGGGCGGGAGAGGCAGAAGTGCGAGGGTGCGAGGGTGTGCGCGGCGCGTGCGTAAATCCTAAGTGCATGGCTGCATGGTCTTCATCGTGGCCCCCCTTCGCTCGGTGACGCGAATGGTGGGGCGGGGGGGCGGGGGGCCTCGCGTCGAGCTGCGCGCAAGCGCGGGCAGCGCGGCAACGCGGGCGCCGTTGAACGCCGCGCGCCGCAAGATTTACACCCGGCCACCCGCAGAGGCGGAATGGCGGGGGCGGGGGGCGCGGGGGCGTGGGGAGGTCCTGGGGGCGGCGGGGGCGTGAGAGAGAGGCGGAAAGGCGGAGAGGCGGGGGGGGGCGAGGGGGCGCGAGGGAGGGGGGCGGGGGGGTCGGGAGGCACGCGTGAGAAGCGGGAAAGGAATGGCGACAAGAGAAGGAACGAGCGAAGGCCGAGGGGGGGGCGGGCGCGGGCGCGGAGGCGTCGAGGAGAGAGTTGGAGGGCTGGAGGTGCCGAGGTGCTGGAGGTGCTGGAGGTGGAGAAGTGAAGAGGCGGAGAGGTGGAAGATGGGAGGACGGGCGTGGACGGCGTGGAGGCGCGGACCTGGCTGGATGGAAGGCCCCGGGGGCCCTGGGGCCCCAGGAGAGACCGCTGCCACTACTGCCACTGACAGACTGACAGCAGACAGCAGCAGGCGGCGCCTCTGGGACTGCGAAGTCGATGTACTTCTGCGGGTTGGTCCACACGTTGGCAACCCGCTTGCGCGAAAGCAACCGCTTGTCCTGCAGGGCCTCTGACTCGGGGTTGCCAGCGTTGAGTGCGGAGGCGATGAACTCCATCAACGTCGTGACTTTGATCGCCAAGAGCTTCTCCTTGTTCTTAGGGTCCCTGAGGGCCTTCATGCGGTCGTCGAAAGCGCTCGCGGCCGTGGGGTGGGGTGGGGGGAAGGGGGGGCAGGGCGCCGTAGCAGGGCAGGTGGGCAACATCGGAGTCTAAACTGCTATTGGCCAGGGAATCACCAAGGACTTTGACAACACCCTTCTTGCCAAATACACTTGCTATAAGCCGTTCCGCCGAGTTGAGGGGCTCCGCGCCGTCGTCGCCGCCGTCGCCAGCGTCGCGGAACATGCTAGAGGGGGCAATGTGCTCTGCGACCATCTTCTTGGCCTCGGAGCGGAGAGAGGCCCATCCCATGATCTTCTTGCCATTGCGGAGCACCGCCGCGCGGGCGAGGCGGCGGCTGGCGCGAGACGCAGATGAGCGGGTGGTTTGAATCGGTAGCTTAGGAGTTTAGGACGCTTAGGCGCCTGCCCTCCGCCCCCACCCAACCGATATCTCCTATTCTTACGCGTCTACATGTCACCCCATCGCCCCGCCCGCCCACGCTTCCATGCTCTTCCTCTGCTGCCCCCTTCGCCCCCCCAACCGTTCCCTTTCCTTCCGACGCTCGCTGGATTGGAAGACCCGGGGCCCCGCGGCCCCGCGGCCCCGCGCTGCCCGCCTGGCCCGCCCGACCCGCCTGGGCCTTCGGGCCCGGGGCCCGAGGGCCAGGAGGGGGCCCGAGGGCGCGTCGGCACGTCCCGGAGCGAGGGGGGCCGGGGGGCGGGGGGAAAAGGGTGGGGCAAACGTCTCAGCCAACCACGCCGACCGCGCCGACCATCGCCGCCCCGCCCCGCCGCCCCGCGCCCGCAGCGCCTGGCCAGCCTGGCCGGCCGCGCCGCTGAAGGCGAACTGGAAGGCGAGGCGGATGCACGTGAGCTTCGCCTGCAGGGCGGATAGGATAGGGTGGATGACGCGATGCTCGAGAGAGCTAATGAGCTAGTAAGCCTAGTAAGCAGACAAGATGGGAGCAAGCGGGGGGGCCTGAGAGCCAGCTGGAGAACTGGAGAGATGGGGGGGGGGGTAGGCGGAGAGGCGGAGAGGAGGTGGAGAGGTGGGTGCGCGTAGAGGCGCGACGAGTTGGCGGCGGCGCAGGAGCAAATCGCAGCCCCGACCCAGCGGGGCGGACGATGGGGGCAGGGGGGCCCGGCACAGCGGGGGCGAGGGGGGGGGGGGGGGGGAGCATAACAATCACAAGAACAATAATAAGGAACGGGAAGGAGGGAAGGAGGGGGAAAGAAGACGAGGATGCAGACGCGACTTGGCGGAGGGGCGGAGGGGAAAGGAGGGGGGGGAGGAGAGGAGAGATAATGAGATGATGATGAATGAAGAGTGGGCATGCAAATCAAGGGGCGTTTACACCCCGCGCCGCGAGCCTCGTCGACTCGCGCCGCCGTAGCTGCCCAATCCCGCTCATCTGCGGAAGTGAACGCTCGGGGCCCGAGCGCGTCGACCACTGCTGCCGACATCCCAGTCCACATGCACTCTGTACAGGTGATGGACATCGACTTCTCCTTGGCCGCTGTCGACATCTGGGCCGTCTCGATGTCCTTGACGAGGACAGCCTTCGGAGACGCCTTGGGCAAGCTCTTCCTCTTGGGCTTGGCTGCGCCGCCGGGCGTAGCAGTCGACGCCGACTTCTGGCTGTCATCCTTCTCCCCATGAGGCGCGGGCCCGTCGGTGATGTCAGAGGCCGTGGCAGCCCGGCATTCAGCGAGGCGCCTGGCCAATCGCTCCTGGGCCTGGTCTGGAGTCTTGTTGCCAGGGCGACGGCGCTTCGAAGGCGGCGGCGAGTCTGCGGGTGCTGGTCGAGTTTGCTGCTTGCGCGCGGCACTGGCCGCAGACTCCTGCTTCTGGGCAACAGCGTCTGCAAGCGACTGTAACTTCTCAATATTATTGCCAGCCTCCTCGTACACCTCCCCCGCGCTGACGTCCAGGAAGAGCAGCTTCATCGCACTGTTGGCGACAGCAGGCGTCGTCAAGTACCAGGCCACGTTCGCGCACTAGGCATTGAGCTGCTGAGCGCGAGCACCGTCGACGCCACCCCCCAGGTCGACGACTGCCCGATCGTCGTCGCCAGCCCGCCCGGCAGCGGCATCTCGCATCTCATCAATGCTGGTCGCGGGCGCCTCGCGGCGGCGGGTGACTCATCCAGCCTGCGGCCTCCTCCTCATTTCCCCCCCTCCTCCTCTCCTCCTCCTGTCATCCTGCCCTTCTCCCCCTCCTCCCAATATCCGCATATTATCATGATCATGCTCCGCATTATCTCCTCATCCTCCCCCCCCGTCTTCGGCGCGATTTAAGCCCTCTTGACCAGCCCCCATCAACCCCGCCCCACCGCCTCGAAGGCTCGAATTGGGGGGGGGGGGGGGGGCGAGGAGGCGGGGGATGAGGTGGGCGGTTCGAGTCGGGGCCCGAGGGGCCATGAATTTTAAAGCCTCAAGTGCGAGGAGCTTGACATAATTCTTGGTGAACGCGACGCTGACACCCTGGAACTTGGACTCGTTGGTCAGGTCCTGGAGCGCGCCCAGCATGACCTGCATGCTGGACAGGAGCGTCTCGTTCTTGAGCTGGCCGCCCCCGAGCGCTGCATTCTTGTTCGCCCACTTCCTGATCGAATCGTAGACGCTATGTTTGCCCGCCGGGCGTGGGCGAATTATTGTGTCGATGAAGTCATAGAGCTCGAGCGCGGTCTGGTTGGAAATTGTCCCGCGCAAGACCAGCTCCATGAAATGATCCTCGACGGACGTCCAGCGCTTGATGCGGTGCTGGCTGCTTGTGGGCCCATCGCCCTCCCGAGCCTGGATGCCGTTGTCGCGCGCGTGCGCGCGCCGCCCCGCCGTGACTTTGGCAGCCCAGTCCAAGATTTCAATGAGCGACTGGCTTGATGTCTGACCGAAATCAAAGCTGCCGAAATCACGAATCCACGCGGCGATGTCAGGGCGCGTGTGTGGGGGGGTATCTGCAGACCGCGACGCGGGCGAGGCCGTTTTTTGAATGCGGCGAGGACGTTGCTGCGCCGAGGGTTCCTCTGGAAGGCGATGTAGAATGCAGTCGCCAGGTGGGCATGGGCGGAAAGGCGATGCGGGGGCCGGTCGCCCTCCGACAATTGCGCAAAGGGCGCCCCGCGCATGTCCTCGACCAGGCCGTAGTCCATGATGGTTTCCACGTGGCGCCCCAAAATATTATGCTGTTCTCTGCCGTTCAAGTCGCGCCGCGCGATATTCAGCGTCTTGGTGGCCTTGTCAAACCACGGGATTGCGCTGCTCAGCATCATGGGGGCCCCGCAGGCGCGGCGGTGGAGGAGAGGAGCGGATGAAGAAATGAATGGGGTGAAAGGGTGAAATGGGGGCTGGGGCAACGAGGGCCGGCAGCGGTGAGTCGGCAAATCCAGCGCGTCAATGGGAACGGCGAGGCGGGCCCCGCCCCGCCTCGCCCGTGACCCCGTGACTCGCAGCATCTGCGGTTCACCGATCCCCCACTGGTTGGGTCTGGCTGGGGCGCGGGCTGGAGTCGGGCCCCCCCCAGGGCCCCGGGGCCCGCGGCCCGCAGCACGGACGCGCATGGATTCAACGCACATGGACCCCAAAGGTCTTCTTGCAGAGATCCAGGCGTCGGGCCCCATGAATATTCGGAAGGCGTGCGTCGATGCTTGTCGCTCTCGAATCGTGTAAGAGCGCCAACTGATCGGGCGCGAGCCCTTGAGAGGGGCCATCCGCGCCCACGCCCATCGGCTCATCGTCGAACAGCGAGATCTGATCACCAGGAGAACCGGCCATGGACATGGCCGCGACAACGGCCGCCGACGATAGCGGCGCCGAACACTGAAGGCTGGGGTACACGGGCACGCGGCCGCGCAATGCCGAGGGTGATTCTAACGAATGAGCAACTAAGTTACCTGCTCGAGCTTGAATCGCAGCGGCTGGCGTGGAAGCCCGAGCCCCCGAACTCGCCCGAGCACGCCTCGGCCTTGCGAGCGGAACCCCGGAGCCCGACCGAGCCCCAGGAGTAATCCGACGCGGAGAGGGGAGGAGGAGAGGCTGAGAACGGCTGAGGAGAGGAGGAGAGGAGGACGAGGAGGAGGCAGAGGACGGGAAAGCGGGGCCGCGGGAGAATCAGAAGCTCGGAAGCTCGGGACAACCGCGCAACTACTTGCGAGTCTCGCGAGTCTCTGCAAACCGCCCAGACAGCCGACCCGCGCCATTGCCCCCGCCCGCCCCCCCGACCCAACGGCCCGACAGCCTGACAGCCAAGCCTTTCTAGCGCCCGGGGCCCGCGGGGCCGCAGACAATGGGGGCAATGGGTCGGAGGGTTCGGGGGGTCGGAGGGGCGGGGGCGCGGGGGCTCGGGCCTGGGGCGCGGGGGGGGGGGGAGGGGGGATGGGGGGGGGGGGTGGGGGGGGGGGGGGGCAGACATGCCATGCTGGGGCACAGACGCACTTTGCCCTGCGGCCACGCGGCAGTCATGTTGTCACGCGGTGCTGAGGTGCTGAGATGTTGTTGATGCTGAGGGGCCATGGTTCGTGAGGTTGATGCACGTGGCAGTGTTCGACCTGATCACGCATGGGGCGTCTCACCGTCTCACCCAAAATGTCGCCTGCAAACTACAATGCCATGGTGCGATGGTCGGCGGGTCGGCGGTAGCCAGCAGCAATATATTATGGCATGGGCACGTGGTCACATGGACGCATTCACCGCATGGTACATTGCTGTTGGAATGATGTTGATATTGGTAGCATAATGCTGATATACTGATATACTGATACACTGATATAGACATATAGACATTGAGTGTTGTGATTGCGACATCCGAACCACATCCCACATCGCCAACCCAAGGTGCCGCGCGAAGGTTGCCCTCGACACGGCGATGGCGCGGAGCTTCGGCAAGTCAGCGGCGACAGTGACCAAGGCCGGGCGGCGTCTCTGCTACTCTGTGGCGACGCGACGACGCCCCTCTCGTCCTCTCGTCCTCTCGGAGGTCCCCTCGTCCTCTCGTCTGTCGTCTGCAGAATGATCGGGCCCGATGGCCATGGCCCGACGCGCGCGATGCGCGCGCGCCGCCTGCCTGCGCGCGCAAATTCTGAGAAAAAAGACAAGCAAACTAAACGTGGCGCGCAGCCCCATGGGCCTCGTGTGACCAGGGCGCCCAGGGCGACCATAGCCGTAGCCCCAATTGGCATTATGTCAATGGCCCTTGGCCATGTTGCCCTCAGTATCCCAATTATCCCATCATGAACCGACGTGCTCATCATGGCACATGGTATCATGTTCTCATGCCCCTACCGCCGCCCCCGCTCCACCTCCTTCCCGCCCCCCGCGCGCGCGGCCCACGGCGTGCCGCGCGCGCCTCGGCGAGGCGAAAGCCAGCCGCAAACGGACGCTACCCGCCCTGAACGCGCGCAACCTGCCAAGCTGCCTTGGCCCCGTAGGGCCAGGGGCCCAGGGGCCCAGGGACAGGCGGGGAGGTAGGGGCGGTAGGGGTAGGGGGGAATGGGAGGAGTGAGAGAGCGAGAGAGTACGAGGAGGGACCTGGCCCGAGGTTGGGCTGTCATGCAATATCATTGCGGGGATTGCGGAGGGGGGGGGGGGGTCGGACCAGGCGGTTGACAGGTTGACAGGTTGACGGGGCGGCTCGAGGCGGGCTGCGCGGATTGCTGAGGGGCTCGGGGGCCATCGGGGCCATCTGGGTCATGGCCATCCGCAGTCAATGCGTCAATGCGCAACAAAAAGAATTAGTCATAACAGTCTCGGCCAATCCTAGACACACAGCGATTATGCAGCCAACGACGTGAACGCGCATTGTGTTTCCAGATTGCTTCACAAGTGCTGAGCGAGACCTATCTGCAATATTATTGCGGTGGAAGCTGCAGACGTTCCCATGCGTGCGAGATTCTTCTGACGAGTTAAAGACCACGTCTGTCTGATCCAAAACTGGGAACCCCTGGGCTACCATGAGTTCCATCGGGGTCATACACCTTCCCCTCTCCTTCACCCGCTGCATGCAATGGCAAGTGATCGCTTGCAAGATCTCCGCAGTGGACTTCGCCGGCTTCTCGTCGGGGCCCTCGCGGGGCGGCGGCAATCAGCGAGTCGGCGTGGCATGGGCAGCGGGAAGGCGGGCGGAGTGGCGGAGTGGGAGTGTAGGATGCGACGATGCGACGACTGCGGGGCGGTGGGGGGGGGCTCGGAGGCTCGGAGTGTCGGAGGGCGCCGAGGAAGGAGTGGGAGGAGGCAAGAAGGGGCAAGGCAGGCATGGACGGAACGGCGAGTCAGCTCAGGAGGTGATGGGGGGGGGGAGGGGGAGGAGGGAGAGGATCGTCGGCCAGACAGGGCGCGCGGTGCACGGGGGCAAGGAGGGATGGACGGGGTCAGTGGAGGGGCGGTGGGGGGGACTCGAGAGTAGAGTCTATACGTCGCGGCTAGGGCGATGACGGCAGCAACGAGAGTCCGAGATCGGCAGTTGGAGAAGTTTAAGGACATGGGAACGGGGAACGGATGAGTAGAAGAGTAGAAGAGTAGATGGCGAGAAATGAACACAACATGTGTCGAGTCCAGCCCAGCCAGCCGGGCACGCCGGGCGCGCCGGGTACATGGGGCGCAGGGGCGCAGGGAGGAGTGCATAGGTCGTGCCTAACAACGCTGCGCATTATACATATATATATATATATATATATATATGAAAATTTATGACTATATATATATATATGTTCATATATATATATATATATGTATATGTATATGTATATGTGTATATATATATATATATATATATATATATATGTCCGCATATCCCATGCACGCGCAATCGCAATAGGCAAGCCTCAACATTTGACATCGCCGACAACGAGATATGGCATGCACCGCGCCCCCGATATCACACATACATTTGGACGCACGACGCACGCGATTGCATGCGCGCAAGCATAAGACCAGACCCAAGACGCCATGACGCTATGACGCACGCGCCCACGCACGCGCTTCAACGGAAAGACGGAAAAAGTGAGATTGGGTCATGCGCGAGGTTGTACACAATGCTCCCGGGAAACAATGTCTCGTACCGATGTAAGAACGCAGCCTCCCCAGCGTCGAGGGCGCGGCGATGGTCGCCAGGCTGAACAATGTGATCGACGGAAGGCCGTCCACCATCCCAGGAGGTTGTCGCGCGAGATGCTGCCCGCAATAACTCTCGCTTGCCTTTGTGCTGCAGGCGACTAGGAATACCCGCCACGTGCACCGCATCGACTGGTGAAACAACTGGATCACATTATCGAGTGGCGAAAAATGTGCTGTCACTGTCCTCCGATGTAGCAATATTGACCACCTTCGTTTCCGACGGACTGGCCAACCAAGGTTTGTTGGACAAGCGATCGCAGCCATGCCCACGCAGGCATATCCGAACGCATGTTTCAGGAACGACACGTCAAAGAGGTGGCTGTTCTCGTGAATGATGAACATGGGCACGACTAGACGCATCAAAGCAACCCAAGCGATGAACAGTGATTTCGTCTTGCCCTCGGCGCCGCCGCGCGCGCCGAGCGGTGCGAAATCCCAGCGCGGCATACCTGCCACGCAGATCTCCCCTTCCTCAAACTTGCAGCTCACGCCATGCACTAGGCAGTGGCAGTGCCCCTTTGTTACCGACCGAGCCCTGCCCGTCCAGAACGAGTCCAGCTTAGTCAGCGATACCTTACCAGACGCATCGAGCTCCTGTAGGCGGCTCAACGCTGACGTCGATAAGAAACCAAAAATATCTGAAAACAGGCAGCCTGGCGGACTTGCATGAACGAGCAACTCGCGTTGACATGCTGAACTGTGCTCGACCGCAGCCGCGACAGCATCCTCGGCTGCCTTCTTGTCCTTCTTAGCCTGCATCGCCGCGGCCGCGGCAACATCCTCGGCGGCCTTCGCGCCCTTCTCAGCCTGCATCGCCGCGGCCGCGGCCGCATCCTCGGCAACTTGGCCCTTCTCAACCTGCCCCTTCGCGGCAGCCGCCGCATCCTCGCCGGCTTTCACATCCATCTCAGCCTGCTCCGCGACCGCCGAATTCTCTGCGACTTTCTCACCCTCCTCAGCCTCGGCCTTCATCGCCGCGGCCGCCGCCGCATCCCCGCCGGCATGCGAATCCCACTCAGCCTGCTCTACTGCCGCGGCCGCCACATCCTCGCCGGCATTCTCATCCTTCTCAGCCTGCCCCAATGCCGCAGCCGCCGCATCCTCGATTGTTTCCTCATCCTTCTCAGCCTGATCCCCTGCCGCAGCCGACACATCCTCGACAGCTTTCTCATCCTTCTCGGCCTGCTCCGCTGCGGCCCTCTCCACGTCATCGGCAGCTTTCTGATCCTTCTAGGCCTGGCCCGCTGCGGCCGCGGCCGCGCCCTCGTCGGCCTTCTTATCCCCCTCAGCCTGGTCCGCTGCGGCCACGGCCGCATCCTCGTCAACCTTCTTATCCTTCTCAACCTGCTCCGATGGGGCAGCGGCCGCATCCTCGTCCGCTTTCTTCTGGGCCTCGGCCTGCTCCGCTGCGGCAGCCGGCTGCTCGGCCTCGGCCTCGGCGGGCCCCGCGGGCACCAGCGGCTGGCGCGGGGCGGGCGCCCCGAACTTCCTCCAGGCGTCCACGGCTTGCTCGAGGAGGTACCTCTCGGGCACCTTCGAAGCGCGCAGCGGGGCCAGCGAATGGCGGCGCGACGGGGCGCGCAGGGGGTCGTCGAGTAGGGCGAGGGCGGGGGGGTGGAGAAGGGGGGTGGAGGAGGCTGACGGGGGCGACGACAACGGAGCGGCAGCACGAACATCGCGACCACGACGCCCACGAAGCACGTTCTGGAACTTGTCGATGGCCATGCAGGCGGCCTCCGCGGCCCTCGTCGCCTTGCCAGGGTGAATGTCGCCCGCGCTGGTCCTCTTGGGGCCGCCCGCGGCCTTCGCCCCCGCCGACTTGATAGGTGATGCCCTTCCTGCCCTCCACTTCCCCCCCTCCCCCCCCCCCATTCTCCCGTGCCCCCCCTGCCTCGTCCTTTCCCCCCCTCCCCCATGTGAAGCACTGCGTGTTAGTGCGAGCGTCAGCTGATCCCCCCTCTTCCCACTCCCAGAGGGCCCGCCGCCGCCCCCGAGCGAAAGGGCGCCAGGCCCTGGGCCTGAGAACGCTACGAAACCAACAACTTGAATCGGGGGCCGACAGCGCGAAGCGTGAAGCATGCGATTGTTGAGCAGACGTCGCGGCGAAGCGCCAAAGGCGCGGCCGGCGCCCTGACGCCCGCGGAAGTGGATGGACAGCGCCTTCTCCGCGAAGACGATGCCCGCGGGGATGCGCATCATCTCCCGAAAGCATTTGGCACGCGGGGGGCCGGCTGGTAATTGTCGTCGCACGACCGCCAACCCGCGCTGGCATCCCAAGCAAGGCTAACCATGAACAAGAAAACGGTGAAAGTTGACCCGCTCTGAGCTGCGGACGATGAGTTACGCCAGGGAGAACCGCGGGTCCCAAGATTCCTGGTGACCCCTTCAATACAAGCGCTGAATGGAGGACGCGGGAAAGAGCTGCCCGCCCCCCCCCGCCGCCTGCGGCTGCTGGTCGTGAATGAAGGGTTCGAACTTCGAGGCGCCCTCCATGTCGAAGATGCCGCGGATGGCGGTGGAATCCTGCATCGCTCTGTCGCGTTCGATGGGGGTGCCAGCGGCGCCAGCGGGCTCGCACTTCAGCGCGAAGTTCGCGAAATCCTGGCACCGCGGAAGCGGGTGGGGAGGGCGCAGAAGTAGAGGAGGATAGCGGAAGCGCCCCATGACCACTTTGCGAACGCCCGTGGCTAGGTAACGCAACGCGGGCAGCATTGCCGGCTCGGCGCCAAGGAACTGGCCCCCCGCGCTCGCGTAGTACAGGCACGCTTTATCGCGCAAAGCCTTCAACTCAGCGGGGCAACCTCGGCCGCGACACGACGGCATCGCACGCGGGACCGTGGCGCACCGCAGCAAGAGACGGCGTCGCATGCTAGTAGAGAAGCGCCAACCAAGATTGGGGCGAAGAGACATATTTGGAACGACGCCGCGAGATGCACGCGCCGCGCTCTGCCCCGCGATGCCCTGTCCACCGCCATCTACCACCTCGGGCTAAGCGAGCTACTGGCTGTCTTTCGGGCGTGCTTTTCGGACTCAACCAACTCAACCTCGAAAACATGCTCATTAGCAACATCATTATTCTCATCAGCGTCATCATCATCGTCCTCGTAATCGCCCTCGTCATCATCATGGTTTTTCATCACCATGGTCATCGTCATCGTCGTTACCGTCACCATCACCATCGAATATTACCCGCATAAAGCATGACATGCATGACGATGGTGACGGCTTGGGAAGCGATGACGTTACTGTTGACGACGACGTCAAATCTGACGATGACGTTGATGATGATGAAGATGGCGTTGATGATGATGATGGAGATGACGCTCATGATGACGATGATCTTTTTCACGTGACCTGCGTCCGAGTGAGCTGTTCCAGCCAAGCTGCGTCCGAGAGGCCTGGGGCCAACACGTGTGCTGGACTGCGTGCGAACGCACCCTGGGGCGCCAGGTGCGCATTGCACGCGCAAGTACCAACGCGCGTCCGAGCGACTCGCGGACATTCGCCATGGAGACAACATCCAGGGCCAACAGGCCGCCAACAGTATGCACACCATACTCGTTCCCCAGGTCGGCGGCCGCGCAGGTCGGTGAGCGTCGGGGCTGACGTGGCTCCCGCTAGCGCTCGCGAGCCCAAGGACTCCCCTCTCCGCAGTGTTTTTGAAGCCATCGAAACTCGAGATATCCGTCAGAAATGTCTAGGACTGTTACAGTCGAGCCGCCAACGGTGCCATGTCGCCATGACCAGCCGCAGCGGTGGCAAGTCGCTGCCCGATGCGGTCAGCGCGCGCAAGATCGGTCAGCACCTCGGTCAGGTCAGGGAGCGCCGCGGGGACATCGGACAAGTGCTCGGCCACGGCGTAGTTGACAACGCGGAAGAACTCCTTAGAGCCCGGCGTGGAAATGATCTTGCGCGCCCTGAAGTCGCGGAACACGTCGGAGCGGATCGCGACGGCGATCTGCAGGCGATGGTTCTGGTCGGCCGCTCCGTCGTCGCCCCTGGCTGTTGCGGCCGCTCCGTCGAAGGTGTGATTGCACTCCTCGCGGCGGCAGACGCTGTGCTCGAGGGCCGAGAGGTTGCCCGCGTAGAACGGGCCAGGCACTTGTTCAAGGGTGACTTGTGGTTGGCCCTCAACCTTCACTTCCACGGAGCGTGTCCCGAACAGCGTCACCGACGCGTGCAGAAGGCTGCACCCGCCGTCGGTGTACCACCCATCGCCCCGTGCACATGGCTGCATAAGCTGGATGGAGGCGTGCGCGAACGCGTTCTCGGCGAAGTTATCCTTCAAAATGGGCGCCCCGTTCTTCTCGTAGATCTCCGATGGCATATGGTCGTGCTTGATTGCCTCGCGCATCTCGTACCCCAGCTGTTCCAGCCAAGGGCGCCACCTCTTCCAAATCGCCCGCGCGAGGGCGGCGAAGCGCTTCGACAGGATCAGCTGCAAGTTCGCGTCGTCGTTCATTATGCGGCTTTTCGGGGGGTCATCTTCGTCCGCGACGCCTGCGATCTCGGCTTTCAAGCCCAAGGCCGCCTCGTCCTTCCGCGCGCATTTCGACCCGGTAGATCCCGACTGCAGGCGCTTCTCGGCCAGGCTGTTCCAGCTAGGGCACGTCTGCAAGAAGTCGAGCAAATCTGGGTCGAGGTCTGCCTCCGCGATCGTTCCGAACCCGTTCCTGCCTTGCTGCTTGGCCGCGCGGACGCGCAGCTCTTGGCCAGGCGGCTGCAGGAAGCTCTGGGTTCCGGCCCCGGCGACGGCCATTCTGGCGGACGGGTGCCGCGCCAGACATTTTCGGACGAGCTCGGCGAGGCTTCTGGGGCGGCCTTCGAGGCGCGCAGGGGGGCGCGACAGCGCGAGCCTTCGGGGCGCGCTCTCGGGCGCCAGCCAAGCCTGGCCCGACTGATTGCGCCACTTGTTGAAGGCAAAGAATCCAGCCGCGTGGCCGGGCACTCTGGCATCCGAGCCGTTCCAGCCTCTTGGCCTGGACGCCCCGCGATCTCCGCGATGGCCTGCGCGACCTCCACGGGGGTCGGCCTCTCTGCGAGGAGGAGCGGCTGACGTGAATGAAACTCCGGGGCCGCGCGCCCGAGGGGCCACGCGTCGAACTCTCCTGCGAGGCGCTGGTTCCCTACGAAGACATCTGGAGGCCTGTGCTGAGGCGTGCCCATGCGGATCTCGTGGTCGGTGGGCTTCAACTTCTTGTTCACCCTGACGCGGTGGTCCGCCATCTCCACGCAGCCGAGATCGGATCACCACCTGAGGAGAGGGGTGAAAAGAGGAGAGGGGGGCGACGCTGACGACCTCCAGGGGGAAGGAAAGAGAGTTGCGGCAGGACGACGACCCCTGGCTGGGAGAAGGATGGGTTGGAGATTCGAGGTCCCCCCACGGCAATGAGAACTCACATCGAGGTCTAACGAGCGCAGTTAGGAGCACGCATCGAGATCCAACATGGTCGGTTAGAGCTCAGATGGGGATCTAACACGGTCGGTTAGAGCTCGCATCGAGATATAACATGGCATGTTCGAGCTCAAGTCGAGATCTAACGAGGGCGGTTCGAGCTCACATCGAGATCTAACCAGGTGGGTTAGATCTACAATCGAGCTCTAACCAACGTGGTTAGAGCTCGAAACGAAATCCAACAAGGTCGTATAGATCTCAAGTCGAGCTCGAACAAACCAGTGCGGTTAGAGCTCAAAAAGAAATCTAACAAAGCTGGTTTGATCTCCATCGAGCTCTGACCAAGTCGGTGGGAACTCAACCCTGGCCCCCCAACTGTTGCAACCAACGACGCCTCACCCGCGCGCATCGCAAGATCTTGGGATCTGGCACTGGAACTCCGTCTCGCGCTGGGGGGGCGGCGCCACTGGGTCCCATCCCCCGTGCGCCCGCTGTGTCAGCGGCTGTTTCTAAGCAACTGCGCAAGTAGATCGCCGCTCGCATGGAGATGTTTGCTGGCTCCAGGTTGCAACGAAAGCAGCCTTTCTCGTGGATGGACTGCAGCCCGTCGAGAACGATGGTCAGCATGCGTTGCATGCCGCCCTGTGTGAAGGCGGAATTGTGGAGAAACTGTCGCACGTCGATCTCGTGCAGCTCGAACACGAGGCCGATGTGGACCGACCAGTCCCAAGTGTTGCGCTGCGACTGTTGCAGTCCTGACCCCCCCGTGGCCGTCAACTGCGAACAGGCCCGCGCCGACTAACCGAACGACGCTCGGGTGCAAGCCCAAAGCAACGCGTCGGCTGACCTCCTGATCAGCCGCCCAGACTGCATCGCCATCGCACCCCTCCGCAGCAACCGCAGTCGGATCGCCCCGCAGCATCTCGGCGGCAAGGCCGCTCGCGTCGCCTGCCCAGAGACACCACGCCGCAAGTTCCCTCCCACAGCACCGCCCCCCAGTCCACTTGGTAAGTATGTGGCGGGCCCCCATGCTTACTCAGATCCTCGGCTCTGCACAACTGCGTCACCGATTCGAGCTTCAGCAAACTCAGATCGGCAGCCCTGCGGACCCCAGCCGTTGCAGCGCCCATGGCGGTCGCTCCCGAACTAGGCCCCGGCGGGGGCGCATCTCCGACGGGCAGCGCGTCCCCGGTGACGCTCTCCAAGTCGAAATCCGCGGCTGCCTCCTCAACTGTCGCAGCCCCCTGCTATGCACCTGCCCCCCCCCCCCCCCCCACGCGGGGTCCACTGCGAAGGTCTTCCAGTCGCCGCCCGCGGAAAGCCTCAAGATCCGAGCGCAGGTATCTACGGCAATTGGACTGGGCCAGGCAAGCTCCACGTCATGGCTCGTGACTTTTTCCAGCACCAGAGATTTTGTCCCATCCTGGCCTTCTGGCTTTGCATCGCAGCCATCAGCGTCTTCATGACATCAAGGTTATTCCCCACATGCTTCGTGGGGTTCTGGTTTTCTTCCCACCCGCGCCGCGCCCGCGTCTCACCCACGCCCGCCCTCCCCCCCTCCTCCTCCTCCTCCTCCTCCCCCTCCTCCTCGCGCACGCAGCGCAGCGCAGCGCAGCGCAGCGCAGCGCAGCACAGCACAGCACAGCACAGCACAGCGCACACAGCACAGCACAGCACAGCACAGCACAGCACAGCACAGCACAGCACAGCACAGCACAGCACACACACACGGCTTGGCACGTGCGGCACATTCTCGACGCCATAGGGGTCGTCCACGGCACAGCAGGCGCGGCAGTTTTGCACAGCACACCTGCACAGCACAGCACAGCATAGCACAGTACAGCACGCCGCAGCACAGCACGGCACGGCACGGCACGGCACAGCACATCGCAGCACAGCATAGCACACAGGGCAGGCGCGCAGGGCACGGCACGGCAGAGCGTGGCAGGGGTGGCACTTTCTCGACACCACAGGGGGTGCGCAGGGGGGGGGTCCCTGAGCTCGGCCGCTATGCACGACGGTTGTCCAGGCACAGCAGGCGTGGCACTTTCTCGACACCACAAGGGGTGCGCAGGGGGTGGTCCCTGAGCTCGGCCGCTATGCACGACGGTCGTCCAGGCACAGCAGGCGTGGCACTTTCTCGACACCATGGGGGTGCGCAGGGGGTGGTCCCTGAGCGCGGCCGCTATGCGCGACGGTCGTCCAGGCACAGCAGGCGTGGCATTTTCTCGACACCACAAGGGGTGCGCAGGGGGTGGCCCCTGAGCTCGGCCGCTATGCACGACGGTCGTCCAGGCACAGCAGGCGTGGCACTTTCTCGACACCATAGGGGGTGTGCAGGCGGTGGTCCCTGAGCTCGGCCGCTATGCACGACGGTCGTCCAGGCACAGCAGGAGTGGTATTTTCTCGGCACCACAAGGGGGTGTGCAGGGGGTGGTCCCTGAGCTCGCCGCTACGCACGACGGTCGTCCAGGCACAGCAGGCGTGGCACTTTCTCAAGACCATAGGGGGTGCGCAGGGGGTGGTCCCTGAGCTCGCCGCTATGGACGCCGGTCGTCCAAGCACAGCAGGCGTGGCACTTTCTCGACACCACAGGGGGTGCGCAGGGGGTGGCCCCTGAGCTCGGTCGATACGCACGACGGTCGTCCAGGCACAGCAGGCGTGGCACTTTCCCGACACCAGAGGGGGTGCGCAGGGGGTGGTCCCTGAGCTCGGCGCTTCCCGACAGGCCAGCACTTTCTCGGGGGTGCGCAGGGGGTGGTCTGCCGCTATGCACGACCGTGCAGGCGTGGCTCGACACCACGGCCGCTATGCACGACGGTCGTCCAGGCATAGCAGGCGTGGCACTTTCTCGACACCATAGGGGGTGCGCAGGGGGTGGTCCCTGAGCGCGGCCGCTATGCACGACGGTCGTCCAAGCACAGCAGGCGTGGCACTTTCTCGACACCACAGGGGGTGCGCAGGGGGTGGTCCCTGAGCTCGGTCGATATGCACGGCGGTCGTCCAGGCACAACAGGCGTGGCACTTTCCCGACACCAGAGGGGGTGCGCAGGGGGTGGTCCCTGAGCTCGGCCGCTGTGCACGACGGTCGTCCAGGCATAGCAGGCGTGGCACTTTCTCGACACCATAGGTGGTGCGCAGGGGGTGGTCCCTGAGCGCGGCCGCTATGCACGATGGTCGTCCAGGCACAGCAGGCGTGGCATTTTCTCGACACCGCAGGGGGTGCGCAGGGGGTGGTCCCTGAGCGCGGCCGCTATGCACGACTGTCAACCAGGCACAGCAGGCGTGGCACTTTCTCGACACCACAGGGGGTGCGCAGGGGGTGGTCCCTGAGCTCGGACGCTATGCACGACGGTCGTCCAGGCCCAGCAGGCGTGGAACTTTCTCGACACCATAGGGGGTGCGCAGGGGGTGGTCCCTGAGGGCGGCCGCTATGCACGACGGTCGTCCAGGCACAGCAGGCGTGGCACTTTCTCGACACCATAGGGGGCGCGCAGCTGTAGCATCATAATCGTCATCATCATCAAGAATTGTAGCCACCCTGGCTCATGCGGGCTCAGACTGCTGGATATGTGAATGCGGACGGCCGCCGGTGACTCTCCGTCAAAGGTACGGTCCCCGTCATGGCGCCCAAATGCGCAATGTCTGCTTTGCCACCGCCTTGCGAGCAGCTCAAGAAATCAATGCAATATATGGGCGCTGAGGTGAGCCTGGATGGTTTGCGAATATATGTTTTCCTGCATGGGAACGCCTTGGTACGCGGCGCATTTGATGCTTACCACCGACAGCTGGCAAACTGGTGGCCTGACACGCTCCTCACCAGGTACAACAAGTTGCCGCGAACAAAAGGCGCCGACGATGCCAGGAGGCAGTGCTTGACTAGGTACTTGCTGAACCCTTCGTCCGGCGGGTTCCCAGCTGATCAGCCGGGGGGGTGTGCGGAGGATGGCGATGGCTCGCCGTTGGCGAAAGTTCGGCGGGTCGGCGACGCCAGCAACGGGGGCGTTGCCACGCCCGCGCAGGACACGCCTATCAAGTCCACGCCCATGCAGCCTTTCACTCCTCAGCGGCCCCCAACACTTCTGCTTGCTACCTGTGTTCGTTCCACAGGCACCCCTCGCATTCAGCTGTCCCCTGAGCCGACTCAGACGGACCGCCGTTGGGCAGAAGTACCTTGGTCGCAAAGCCTGCGAGAATCAGTTCAGCTGGAGAAACTGATGACGAAAGCGGATGCGAAAGCAGTGAAATGACAGGCGGCATTCGCGGCAAAGCGAGCCTCTGATCCGGAATACTTGCCGTCGAGGAGGGGCGACGATGCCGACTTGTGGAAGGCGCTTAACAGATACTCTGCCAACGATGCGCCCGACATAATGGATGTTCCCAATCTTCGTCTGTTCGCATTGCAGCCCGACATGCTCGGCGTAGCTGGCGCCAAGTTCTACGGGGAGGTCAGCGATGTCGCCCCCTGGCGTTGGACCTTTCGAACCGCCGCAGAGCATCATGGCATCGACTCTCTGCTTGACGTGGAAGGCCCAGCGCGCCCCTCGCGGCAGGCTGCCATGGCAGAGCGGCTGGAAACGGTGAAGTTTCTCTACGCGGCTGACCAGGAGGACCCGCGCCCCGACCCGGTCAGGGCCAAGCGCATCACGCAGGTGCTCGCTGCTTGGGCGGACCTCAGACGCATGAGCCTCGCCCACGCGGATTCGTTCTCGTTCGCAAAGGAGAGAATTTTCGACGTCTTTGCTGGCGTCACAGACGACCTGTCGCGAACCACTGCCCGACGTCCATGCGCATGCCCAACTTCGGGAATACGTGCTACCTCAACGCCGTGGTGCAGGCCCTGATCCACTGCAAGCCTTGGAGGCGTCGGGCTCTTCAAATCCACACGAGCGCGTCGTTCCGCACAGTTGCTCCGGCGCTGCGAGTCCCATGACGAATCGCATTGCGTTTTGAAAAGCGGCCCTGGGCTACCGCTGAGCTCCCCGAAAATGTGCTCGGTTACCACGGCGAGCGACTCCAGTCGTTGGGTACGATATGATTCGGAAACACGCCCGTCCCCTCCCCCCTTGCCTTGCATTCATGGGACTTGGTCGCGTCGAGAGCAGGGTGCGTCTGCGTCTGCCAGGCTGGAGATTCTTCGCCGCGGCGAGGCCGACCTGATGCCGCTCGGCCAGTGCCTGTGGCGCTACGTTCTCTCGTATGCCCGGGCCTCAGACGAGCTCTGATCTCGATCCTCTCTGGCCCAATTCCAAAGGTCGCCGCCCTCGCCAACTCTCTCGGAATTGACGAAGAGAAAGCAAACGGCCTGTTCTGCTTCCCGCTCATGGAGGCGAACTTCAAGTGGACAAGCGCCAACAAAACGCACCGGGTCAAAAGGTATGGGTACGCGCTCACGCACGGGCGTTTCCTGACATCCACCGCGTCACAGGGCCAGACGATCCGCACCGGGGTGACCATCGACTGCGCGCAGGACACGAGCATTGGCATACCGGAGGAAAGAGAGGAGACCTGGTGGCTGCACCTGCACGTGATGCTCAGCAGAGCCACTTGCATGGAAGACATGCTCTTGCTTCGGCCGCCGCCACGGGAGCTCTTGCAGAAGGGCCCACCTCCGTCCGTGCTCAAAGCCCTCCAGAAGTTTGATGAGCGCATGGCCACGGAGACGCGGGAGATCGAGGCCCTCGCTCTGGAACGCAAATGGATCTTGCCGGCGGCGTGAGGTCGTTGGAGCGCACGGCCGCCAGAGTCTTTCCGACAAAGGCAGGGCTTTCCAGCCGCGTCGCATTCGCGCGGCCCGTGCCGTTCCTGGACGATTTCGGAGCGTCCGCCCAGCTTTGGTTGCCGTGGCAACCACAGTCCAAAGATTTTCCATCGAAGGGCACTCGCATATCGCACGCAGGCGGATCACGTTTGCCATGCAAGCTTTTTTTTGCGCGCGCACCTCAGAGACTCTCCGTCGAAGAGACGCGGCGACAGACGTGTGGAAACTGCATGAGACTCGGAAAAGTAGACCGACCGAGGAAAGAGAGGGAGGCAGGGGCGAGGGGGGGTGATTTGCACCAACTTCCACAGCAGGCCCCCCGACTACTCGAGCTGTTGGCAAATCGTTTTGCATCACCTCATTTGTTGTTGCGACCCTAGGAAACGGCCCTCGGTAACCACCTCGAGCTTTTTCCCGATGAAGGATAGAGAGCGGGGAAGAGGGAGCAGGTTCACTCAGTAGTGTTGGATGACAAAATAGGGAAACAATCGCGACGTGGGTTTAGAACGCAGGATTGCGCAGAGATGATCATGAGCAACAAACACATAATATTTAAATTACGTATGTGGGGTTCCTCGGTAGCGTAATTATTCTGGCTGCCTTTGAAATGGGGGCCCCACGTGGAGCACCCCGCCGCGTTCCGATTGCGAGCGAGGCCCTTGGCATCGCCGTTCTTCTCCTTGGGGGGCATCGCCGCCGAGGCCCGCCGAGGCCGCGTGCCCCAATGCGCCCTCATGGCTGTCAAAGCGACCTCGAGCCGGCGCGGCTGCGGGCCCTCCCCCCCGACCCCCCCTGAGGGCGCGCCACCCCCCCCCCCCCCCCCTCCCACTCGCCTGCCTCCTCTCCCTCGCCCGCCCGCTGCCCGACCAGCGCCCTAGCCCCTCCCTGCAGACCCTCCTGGCTGGCCCCGAGGCCGCGCCGCGAGGGTTCGAGTGCCTCGGGGGCCCACGAGGCGCAGCGCTACCCAGGTGCGAAACTTGAGGACGCAAAACCAAATTGGAAGATGCAAGGGCACCCTTGGGAAGGCTGCTCATCCATGCTCTGCGCGGTCCGCTCCGAGCCGCCCGCGCGCGCTGTCAACTCGCTGCCAGCCATTGCCCGCGGACGGCAGACCGCGCTAAGAAATGGCGACCGCCTCCATGATGTGCGGAGACGCCGACCGCGCGCGGATCTCTCGCGCAGCCTGCCGCGGCCTCCGCTCGGAAGCCCCGATGCCCCAGCGCGCTCTCAGGTAGCCCATGCTCGCGCGCAGCACGGCGCCGCGGAGCGCGACGCTGTCGTCGCCACAATCGCCCAGGGGCGTGCTAAACTCCTCCTCGGTGCTGTTGCAGATCAGCGCTTCCCCGTCGTCTTCTTCTCCTCCTTCTTCTTCGGCGCTGAGTCCGAAGGCGAGTCGGGGGCCGAGTCCTCGGACGAGTCGCCGTCGGCCTTCTTGGTCTCCTTCTTGGCATTCCTCTTCTTCGACGGCTTTTTCTCGTCGTCCTTCATGTCGTCCTTCTTGTCGTCCTGCTTATTCTCCTCCTTGTGGTCGCCCTTCCTCTCCTCCTTCGCGTCTTCCTTCGTCGCCTTCAACTGCGCGGGGCGCGCGAGCAAAGCCTCGCTAGCGAATGCCGCGGCATTGCTTCCGAGCATGGCCTCGACAGCCCACCCCGCGAGAAACGGGGCCAAGTGCTTCCTGTGGCTATCGTCGCAGCAGAAGGCCAGGACGCTGCAGCCCATCTCGACGCAACCGTGAACGCCCGCGCCGGACGCAGGCACGCCGAAACGCACCCACCGAGGCCTCCCCGCCTCGCGACGCAACTCCTCGAGGAGCTCGACGCCGTTGTCGCGGGGGAACCGCGGCACCTCGGCGCCCGCGATCTGACGGTAGAGCTTCCGTTTCCTCAAGGCCGCAGTCACGAGAGCCTTCTCGGGCGCTACTGCTGCAGCTCCCTCGGCCATCTCTGCATCCGCGTCCGCTGTTGCAGCTTCCCCGTCGTCGTAGGGCGGGCCCCGTTCCTCCGGGGGCTCGCGGGCCTCCACCTCGGCGACGTCGACGCCGACCATCGACGACAAGCTGGTCTCCCGAATTGCATGGAACGCGAGGGCGTGGTTCTTCTGCGGGAGGACAGGCACATCCCGCGCCCACGTGCGCCCTTGTCCTCGCAGGCGCCTTCGGCAAGCGGCCCTTGTAGCAAAAGAAACATGCGCTCGTGGCTCCTCGAATTGGCGATGCCTCGCTGTTTTTTGAAGTGACCGCGCCGCCGCATCTGCTTCGCGTTGCGGCACCGGTGGAACGGCCGCGCGAGGGAGTTGCGCTTGGACAAGATCCCCTCAGCTTCGCCCCGGTCGCTTCCGCGCGGCCCCCGAGCATCCGCAGGGCGTCCCGCCCCGCGACCGCAAGCGGAAACAGTGACTTGATGTAGCGCCCGAAATCTTCACCACCCAGCGCGGGCTCACGGCGGGAGAGGCATTGCCCCTCGAAGACGGTGCGCGACCTTGCATTTTCGACATCGTAGAAACCCATGACTGCTGCGACATCCGCTAGGTTTGGGCACGAACGAGTCTGCGTCAGCGCAGCATTGATCTCCACGGCGTCTCCCTTTGCCACGAACAGGGCCACAAGTCCATCGATCTCTTTTTGGCACGCATCCTCGCGCTTCTTCCTAAGGCTACTCACGTCGTTCTGCGCCGCCTCGGCTTCCTTCTGGTCGTCGGGCCCCGCCGCCTCCTTGCCGGCCCCGCTGGCGACGTCATCTGTTGCAGCGGCCGCCCCGCTGTCGCCTTTGTTTTCCTGCTCGGCAACCTCGGGGGCCCCCGCGAGGGAATCGCATGCGACCGTAGCCCCCTTTGGCTCAAGCCGCTCTGGCTCCTGAAGAACTCCCGACGGGGTCGGTGGTTCAGGGTCGTCTGGTCCGGGTTCCGCGGCTAAGCTGGGGACCTCGACCGGCTTGTCTGGGGAACCTGTGTCAACGTGGATCCCGGAGGCCGCTGCTATAGCCCCCGTCTGCCGGGGAGTACTTTTCCCCTCTCGGACCACCCTGTCCATCCTCGATGTCAGTCAACTCGGGGCCAGAAAGGGCACCAACTGCAGGGTATGTAGCAGGGTCAGCATCGGTTAACTGCGCGTAGAGTGCAACGCGGGATTCAAATAACTCAGCCATGTCATACTCAATGGCTCTGATCATTTCTGGTTGTCTAGGTTGATATGGCTCACTCGGCTGCGCCGATGAGTCCCCCCCGCTTTCTCGCCATCGATCTCGAATTGTTGTTCAGGGGCGGATGTTTTCTTCGCCTGTGGCGGTGGGGGCCAGGGACAGTTGGCAACTCCCCCTGCCATTCTTTACACTGCGTAGACAAATGATGTTCGCGCCCCAAATAAAGCCCCACGTTAGTTGGTGAGTCGATCTGTGTTCCCTTGGGGCAACCTTCGGGGGCTTCTCGCAAGAGTCGCCACCCCTGTTCGAGATTCGCTCTTGGTCCAGCAAGTTTGAAATCGTCAACATAAACGGGAAGAAACAAGCGCAGTTTCGTGCGACAGTGACCCCTACGCCAAGGATTACATCTAATGAAACCTTTGGAAATCACGTGTCCCTCACAACGCTGTTCCCAGTATCCACCAGAATCAGGATGTCCGTAAAGTGAAGGAATGAGGGGACATACTGGGTTCCTCATGTCTTTCCAAGCGGGCGGCCACTCGTCTCTTGGCAGGAAAATCCATGTCGGGGTTCCCCCTAGCTTGGACTGAGTGTAAGCCTGCTTGGCATCAGCCTGTTGAATGTCGCGCCCCTCAAACGGGCCATAAGTGCACGCTGCTTTGCTGGCCTGCATCGTTGCTGGGCTGCTGGAAAGTTCCTGAAATAAGGCGGCTGCTCTATTCTGATTTTTGACGTCCGACCCATCAAACACAACTCGTCCTTTATACTTGCGGTCTTTGTGTCCTACTGGGAGCTCTGAGTTCTGTTCTACCAAAATTGCGCGCAGGCATCCGACATGATTCGTTTGCCGTTTCGCTGTCGAACGAAACCATTGTATTCCATCACGCCTGACTCATCCCAAGTGCCAACACTGCGCAACCGATCCCATTCGGTCCGCAATGCTTTGCGGGCATCTGGATTAACCGCAGCTTCAACCTTGGACACGGGTCGAGCGACAGCCGCAGCAGTCCGTGGTTGGCTCAACTCAGCAGGTAGTTGATACGCTTGTTCAACAATTCGAATCTCATCAGCGAACAAATATTATGTGTCAGAATTCTCCTCTTCCCGATGTGCGGGAAGGGGTAGTTCTGCGGGGTGCAATGGCACGCGAGGCACGCTACGTCGCAAAGCGGCGGCCGCCGGACTCGGAGTCAGGCTGTCCCCGTGAGACATGATGGATCTTGGGAGTGTCAGGTCCTCTCCGGCTGTGTCGGGAGGAACCCCATCTCGCAGTATTGCCCCACCATGCCAAATCTGTTTCCACCATACTTCTTCATCATCGGAAATGCCGCGGTCACTCCCGGAGCCTGCGTCCGTGGAGAGTTCCTCTGCCGGTCCCGCAGGATGCAGTAGCGCGCGCCAGTCCACTTCAGTTTCGTCCGGCACAATCGTATATCCTCTCTTTCTTCTTCGGATTTCGGCACCAGGGTGCACATTGCCTTCTGGGTTGCATGGTCAACTTAGACGTGGAACTCTCGGGGATAAGAAGGGCGCGGGGACGGGCGCGTCGAAGGGTGATCGAACGGGTGCGCGAGCGACGCGCGCAGCGATCGTCTGGAACTTAACCTTTGCAGTTGCGGTGACATGTTCACCCGCACGTGCTCGATTTTAGTTGTTCTTTCGTTGTGATATTCAGTCCGCAGTTGCCGTGTATGTTTCCCACCCGCCACGGCGCCCCCGCCATTGGTTTTGGACGGCGGGGGCGCGGGATGGCAGAAGCGGCCGCCGCGAACGGCGCGGGGCTGCAAGGAAAGGGGAATGGGGGGAAGGGCGGGGGGCGGCACCGGCGGCAGAGCCGTCGCTTGCCGCGCGGCGGGCAACGATGTTTCTCCGAAGTCCCGCGCGGAGCAACGGGCGAACGCGAATGCAAGTGCGACAGGATGGAGGGCGCGCTCGCGTTACCCCATTTGCCGCCGCCGACTCGCCCCTTGCAGTCGCGCGCCTCCGCCCGAGGAGAAATCCGCCCTCGCGCCTGCACGGCGCGGGTCTGTAACGACACAAGTCGTTGGAAAGGCACTTACGATCCGCTTGCGAGCCTCATCCGTTGTCATCGCTCTACCCTGCGCGCGTCGGCCTTCCTCCAAGCGCCCTTTTGGCGGCCCGACGCCGCCCAATGCTCTGCGGGGTTCCCCGAAGCAACCGCGACGGGCACGATGCGCCGCCTAGGCCGCCAAGATGGCAGAACATCGCGGGAGGAGACAACGCGCGGCTTCCAAGAATGACCGCCGCGACCCGCCCAGTGCCCCGACGCGGCCCCCGCGCGCGAAAACAATCACGTAATACCGGAAGGAAAAATAAAATGCAACATCTCATTGGCTGCCTGCTCTTGCGCATCAAGCTTTCCGCGCTCGTCAGACCGATGTGGGTCGAAGGGCACGCCAGAACAATCCCCCCCCCCAGAAAAAATGCAATAGACGAACCCCCGCCGCCAAAAAGCGCGGCGGCCCAGGACAAACCCGACGGGGCCCTGAAACCGCCCGGAAAAACCATCGATCAACCAACGAAAACTGAGCCGAATCAAGCGCAGGAAAAGAAACGCGGCCCCCCATGCCCTATCGACGGCAAAAAAGAACTACAAACCCAAAGAATGCGAAGAACGGTTTGAACTGATCCCGCCGCAGCCCACGAACACCCAGCTAAGTCCCGATCCGCGGCCAGCGCGAACCCGGAACACCAAGCGGTCGGCCTAAGTAAGCCTCCGCCACGGGAACGCCCCTCGGAGGCCGCAACAACACCCACGCGCCAGAACGCAATGTCCTTAGCAGGACGCCACGGACATGAGCCAAAGGGGCGACGGACGGAGGAGAGGCACGCAAGAGGAAGAAGATGAGGAGGGCAAGGGGGAGGGGGGGCGAGGAAGGGGTGAACGTCGTGCGCTCTGGTTTCTCTGGTCAGCGGGGGCCCTGGGCTCTCGACCCCATGCCCCGGAGATCGACTTCGCCGCGGATCGCGCTAGGTAGCTACCAGTGCTCGAGACGGTCTTCCGTCCAAAAATCAATTTAGCCTCACGAAGGACCCAGACGCAGTTTGTGGAACGTTTTTTCAGGGAAGCACGTCGCGGCCACACCTTCCAGCTCCGCTCGCTTCTCTCTCTCTCTCTCTCTATCTTTCTTTCTCTTTTTATCACCCTCTTTTTCACTGTCTCCTCAGTCTTTCTACTTCCATGTCCAAAACTTTCAATTCAGATTGTTCGGCATCCGCTTGTAATCTCCATTCAATGGTTTCTACTATCCACTTGACCCCGTGAGCTTCGAAACATGTCGTCCACTTTGCGACCCAAACTCTCCTCGCGCTCGCGGGCGCAACGGACCAAGGTGCGGGCAGCTGCCAGCATTTTGACGCCCGAGCACGCTACTCCGTCCAGAACCCAGGGCCCGAAACCGCAAACCCAGGACCCGGGGCCCTGACACTGGGAAGGGGGGGCCCGCCCGCTCACCAAGATCGGCTTGGCTCGCGCGCAGAAATTCTCAGCGCCCTCAGGGGCTCTTTCAGTTCAAACGCTGCTTGGTAACGTAGAGCACAATACAAGCGCGACGCGCACCACCCTGCCGCGCACCCTTCCGCGCACCCATGTTTTCACCAATTCGGGAGCACGTTTGGGGTGGGGGGAAGCGCGTCGCCCTCGCTCCGGCCCCCCTTGCTTTCCGGGGAAAGCCGTGAACGCGCCCGGCCCGTGATCACGGCCACCTGGCCATGATCACGGCCGTGATCACGGTGCGTTAGCGGAAAACAATTGAAACACACATGATTATCCCGGCAAGGCAACCTAACAGCGATGTGTATAAGCATATCTGGAAGCATTCCCCTTAAGATTCAGGTGAGAATCCAGTTGTAGAATTCTGCTGTTCTCGCAGTCGCAGTCGCATTCGCAATGACAGTCACAGTGGCAACGGCCTTAGGATCCAATGGAATCCTATAGGATCCAATGGAATCCTAAGGATTCCTAAGTATTCCTGAGGCATCCTTAGGCATCCTCAGGAATCCATAGGAATCCTTAGGAATCCTTATGAATCCTGATTCCTAGGAATTCCTAAGGATTCCTAAGGATTCCTAGGGAATCCTAAGGATTCCTGAGGATGCTTAACTATGCCTACGGATTCCTAAGGATGCCTACGGATTCCCAAGGATTCCTAGGGATTCCTAGGATTCCCATGGATTCCTACGGATGCCTCAGCCTTCCTCAGTTTCAGCCTCAGCCTCAGCCTACCTCGGCTTGCCTCAGCCTCAGCCTCAGCCTGCCTCGGCCTTAGCCTCAGCGTGCCTCAGCCTCAGCCTCAGCCTGCCTCGGCCTCAGCCTGCCTCAGCCTCAGCCTGCCTCAGCCTCAGCCTCAGCCTCAGCCTCAGCCTCAGCCTGCCTCGGCCTGAGCCTGCCTCGGCCTCAGCCTGCCTCGGCCTCAGCCTGCCTCAGCCTTAGCCTGCCTCAGCCTCCCCTCCTCCTCCTCCTCCCCCCTCCCCCCCCCCCCCTTCCCCCCCCCCATTCACCCTCACCTTGCCTCAGCTTCGGCCTGCCTCGGCCTCATCCTCAGCCTCAGTCTCAGCCTCAGCCTGTCTCGGCCTGAGCCTGCCTCGGCCTCAGCCTCAGCCTGCCTCAGCCTCAGCCTGCTTCAGCCTCAGCCTGTCTCAGCCTCAGCCTGCCTCAGCATCAGCCTCAGCAAGGCAACCTAACAGCGATGTGTATAAGCATATCTGGAAGCATTCCCCTTAAGATTCAGGTGAGAATCCAGTTGTGGAATTCAGCTGTTCTCGCAGTCGCAGTCGCATTCGCAATGACAGTCACAGTGGCAACGGCCTTAGGAACCAATGGAATCCCAAGGATTCTTAGGGATTCATAAGGCATCCTTAGGCATCCTTAGGAATCCATAGGAATCCTTAGGAAACCTTAGGAACTCTGATTCCTAGGGATTCCGGGGGATTCCTAAGGATTCCTAGGGAATCTTAAGGAATCCTAAGGATTCCTGAGGATGCTTAACTATGCCTACGGATTCCTAAGGATGCCTACGGATTCCCAAGGATTCCTAGGATTCCCATGGATTCCTACGGATGCCTCAGCCTGCCTCAGTTTCAGCCTCAGCCTCAGCCTGCCTCGGCTTGTCTCAGCCTCAGCCTGAGCCTGCCTCGGCCTCAGCCTCAGCCTGCCTCAGCCTCAGCCTCAGCCTGCCGCGGCCTCAGCCTGCGTCAGCCTCAGCCTCAGCCTGCCTCAGCCTCAGCCTGCCTCAGCCTCAGCCTGCCTCAGCCTCAGCCTCAGCCTCAGTCTCAGCCTGTCTCGGCCTGAGCCTGCCTCGGCCTCGGCCGCAGCCTGCCTCAGCCTCAGCCTCAGCCTCAGCCTCAGCATCAGCCTCAGCCTGTCTCAGCCTCAGCCTGCCTCAGCATCAGCCTCAGCCTCAGCCTCAGCCTGCCTCGGCCTCAGCCTCAGCCTGCCTCAGCATCAGCCTCAGCCTCAGCCTGCCTCAGCCTCAGCCTCAGCCTGCCTCAGCCTCAGCCTGCCTCAGCCTCAGCCTCAGCCTGCTTCAGCCTCAGCCTCAGTCTGCCTTCAGCCTCGGCTCAGCCTCAGGCTGCCTCAGCCTCAGCCTGCATCAGCCTCAGCCTCAGCCTGCCTCAGCTCAGCCTGCCTCAGCCTCAGCCTCAGCCTGCCTCAGCCTCAGCCTCAGCCTGCTTCAGCCTCAGCCTCAGTCTGCCTTCAGCCTCGGCTCAGCCTCAGCCTGCTCAGCCTCAGCCTCAGCCTCAGCCTGCATCAGCTCAGCTCAGCCTCAGCCTCAGCCACAGCCTCAGTCTCAGCCATGCCTCAGCCTCAGCCTGCCTCAGCCTCAGCCTCAGCCTCAGCCTGCCTCCTCAGCCCTCAGCCTCAGCTCAGCCAGCCTCAGCCTGCCTCAGCCTCAGCCTCAGCCTGCCTCGGCGTGCCTCAGCCTCAGCCTCAGCCTGCCTCGGCCTCAGCCTGCCTCGGCCTCAGCCTGCCTCAGCTCGGGCATTCAAAATATGGCACAGGACTGGTGTTCTGGGAACACGAAGATCATGAAGTGGCCCACAGTTGGCTCCGGGCAATCAAAATATGGTACAATAGTGGTGTTCTGGGAACACGAGATGGCCTACAGTTGGCTCCGGGCACTGGCCTGGGTGTTCTGGGAATACGAAGAACACGAAGTGGCCTACAGTTGGCTCCGGGCATTCAAAATGTGGCCTGGAAATGGTGTTCTGGGAATACGAAGAACGCGAAGTGGCCTACAGTTGGCTCCGGGCATTCAAAATGTGGCCTGGGAATGGTGTTCTGGGAACAGAATCTGTAGGAATCCATAGGGAACTATAGGAATGTATAAGAGTCCTGGGGAGTCCCCGGATTCCCCGGATTCCCCCGGCATCCGCCCAGATCCCCCTGGGGAGTCAAGATGCTCTCTTGACCCCACTAGAAACCTATCAATCTTCGCTTTCAGGTAAAAATCAATGTTTTCAGCCCCGCGTCTAAATAAGAACGCGCCCGTGTTAACGGCCAGGTGGCCGTGATCACGGGCATGTGAACAGCTGGGCGGCCGTGATCACGGGCGCGTTAACCGTTAACGGCAAACCTTAAAACAAACAAAAGAAACATTGAAATTCTTGAGCCCCGCGCATGAGCGTTAACACGCCCGCGTTAACGGCCGCGCGGCCATGATCACGGGCGTGTAAACGGCCACTTGGCCGTTAACACGAGCGTGTGAAAGGCAAAGCATTAACAAGAAAGAAATTATCCCGGCAAAGCAACCTAACAGCGATGTGTATAAGCATATCTGGAAGCATTCCCCTTAAGATTCAGATGATAATCCAGTTGTAGAAGTCTGCTGTTCTCGCAGTCGCAGTCGCATTCGCAATGACAGTCACAGTGGCAACGGCCTTAGGATCCAATGGAATCCTACAGGATCCAATGGAATCCTAAGGATTCCTGAGGCATCCTTAGGCATCCTCAGGAATCCATAGGAATCCTTATGAATCCTGATTCCCAGGAATTCCTAGGAATTCCTAAGGATTCCTAGGGAATCCTAAGGATTCCTGAGGATGCTTAACTATGCCTACGGAGTCCTAAGGATGCCTACGGATTCCCAAGGATTCCTAGGGATTCCTAGGATTCCCATGGATTCCTACGGATGCCTCAGCCTTCCTCAGTTTCAGCCTCAGCCTCAGCCTACCTCGGCTTGCCTCAGCCTCAGCCTCAGCCTGCCTCGGCCTTAGCCTCAGCGTGCCTCAGCCTCAGCCTCAGCCTGCCTCGGCCTCAGCCTGCCTCAGCCTCAGCCTGCCTCAGCCTCAGCCTCAGCCTCAGCCTCAGCCTCAGCCTGCCTCGGCTTGCCTCAGCCTCAGCCTGCCTCGGCCTCAGCCTGCCTCAGCCTCAGCCTGCCTCAGCCCCCCTCCCTCCTCCCCCCCTCCCCCCTCCCCCCCCCCCCCTTCCCCCCATTCACCCCTCACCTTGCCCAGCCTCAGCCTCATCCTCAGCCTCAGCCTCAGCCTCTCAGCTCAGCCTCGCCTCAGCCTCAGCCTGCCTCGGCCTCAGCCTCAGCCTGCCTCTGCCTCAGCCTCAGCCTGCTTCAGCCTCAGCCTCAGTCTGCCTTCAGCCTCGGCCTCAGCCTCAGCCTGCCTCAGCCTCAGCCTGCATCAGCCTCAGCCTCAGCCTCAGCCTGCCTCAGCATCAGCCTGCCTCAGCCTCAGCCTCAGCCTGCCTCAGCCTCAGCCCCAGCCTGCTTCAGCCTCAGCCTCAGTCTGCCTTCAGCCTCGGCCTCAGCCTCAGCCTGCCTCAGCCTCAGCCTGCATCAGCCTCAGCCTCAGCCTCAGCCTGCCTCAGCCTCAGCCTCAGCCTGCCTCAGCCTCAGCCTCAGCCTGCTTCAGCCTCAGCCTCAGTCTGCCGTCGGCCTCGGCCTCAGCCTCAGCCTGCCTCAGCCTCAGCCTGCATCAGCATCAGCCGCAGCCTCAGCCTGCCTCAGCCTCAGCCTGCCTCAGCCTCAGCCTCAGCCTGCTCAGCCTCAGCCTGCCTCAGCCTCAGCCTCAGCCTGCCTCGGCCTCAGCCTGCCTCGGCCTCAGCCTGCCTCAGCTCGGGCATTCAAAATATGGCACAGGACTGGTGTTCTGGGAACACGAAGATCACGAAATGGCCCACAGTTGGCTCCGGGCATTCAAAATGTGGCCTGGGAATGGTTTTCTGGGAACACGAAGAACACGAAGTGGCCTACAGTTGGCTCCGGGCATTCAAAGTGTGGCCTGGGAATGGTGTTCTGGGAACACGAAGAACACGAAGTGGCCTACAGTTGGCTCCAGGCATTCAAAAAGTGGCCTGGGAATGGTGTTCTGGGAACAGAATCTATAAGATTTCTTAGGAAACTAAAAGAATCCATAGGAATCCTGGGGAGTCCCCGGATTCCCCCGGCATCCGCCCAGACCCCCCTGGGGAGTCAAGATGCTCTCTTTTGACCCCACTAGAAACCTATCAGTCTTCGCTGTTAGGTAGAACAACGCATGTTTTTGAAACCCGCGCGCGAGCGTTATCAGGCACGCGCTGACAACCTTTTGATCGTCAACGCACCAATGTTAACGACCACGCGGTTGTGAACCATGCCTCTTGGGGACATCGCGGGGCTTTCGCCGGGCCATGTTGGAGGCTTCTCGGCCCGTTTTGGTGCCCATTTGAAGCCCTCTTGTGCTCTAGGGGCCTCTCGGGGTCATCCGCAAACCACCTAGTGGGCGCCATCTTCTATCCCACTAGGTGGGATAACCTCTCTGGCACCATCTGTCGCCAGACGGCGGTAGCTCGCCTGGACGATTATCCCACTCAATGGGATGACATATGGTGGGCAATCGTCTATCCATCCTTGTCGGTGGGCTATCAAGCTCCCCGCAGAGCAACTGCACTCTTGGGTTGGTCTTGGGGCCTCCCTGGGACCCCGCTTCGGGCCAGAATTAATCCCCAAGTATGAATGCATTGTTTTGCTGCCAGAAATAATCCCTGAACAAAGCTTTCACTACTGCGATGCGCACGCCGACTGGAATTGAACGCGGCGAACGCTAGGGGGACGGGCGCGCGCGGGAAACGCAGCAAGACACGTTCCGTAGAGCGCGCAAATATTCTGGGGAGCCTAGCGCGGGCTTCGTTTCAGCGCCGCATTGACTTCTTGGTTGGGGCTAGTCGTCGCCCCAATGCCAGGGGAACCTGCGCCCGCCGATCTGAGGAAACATGGCGGTTCCATCGCCCGCCCGTTCATCAATCAGCCTGGGGACCGCCAAGCTGGCAGGTCACATACATCTATCACTTTGCATGCCGAGCCCCGCCGATGCCTGGCAATTCGCCCGCAGTTCCCGCGCGGTGAGCCTTGGCGAACAGCGCAGCATCGGCGCGCTCGACATGCAGAGCGGTAGATATTGTGCTCCACGGGCTCGGCGGTTCCCTAACTGGTGAACGGATGGGCGATGAAACCGCCCAGTTCCCCCAGATCGGCGAGCGCAGATTCCCAAGTGATTGGAGCGACGATTGGCTCCAGACATGTAGACAAAGCGGCGCTTAGACGAAACCCCCGTTTGGTCCACACAAGACTTGCGCGTTCTCGGTCGAGGCGCCTGCTGCATCTCTCACGCGAGCTCATCCCCGACGCGCCCGCAACGCGATTTCTCTGGCGATGCGCACAGCGCATTGATGACGGTTTTGTTTGGGAATTGTTTCTGGCCGCCGAATTTCGCAACGATGAAAACGCCCTTTCAATCGCCCCTGCTCTCACCGCGAAATGACCTATGTAAATCCCACGTTAAAATTGGGTATACAACTTTTGGGTGCTCAGTACCTGCGTCGCCGTTTTTATCATCTTGAAAAATCGATTGCGTCGATTCCAATGCCGCGGAGAAGGGCAATGCAAGGTCCCGGGTCCTCAACCCCGAAGAAACCTCTTTGTCGAGTCGGAACTGCTCCACTGCTTTCCTCCGTTCAGCATGGCTCATGTTGAACCATCGGCTTGGGTGAATTCAAGGGCCGGTGGAACTAGGCAATTGCTTAAGCCATTGGGCGCCATATCGTAGGTCTGGGTCGGTGACCCAGACTCTTGTGACGGGCGCATAGTCTGGATCGTAATACAACGCGTCTCTCATGTTGCACGTCTTCCGTCTGCCTTTTCAAGGGCAACTTCTCAATTAGTTCATCCTTACCGAACCCGGCAACAATGCGTCGGTCTTCGTAATATTCCATAGTGTCCAAGTGCTGTGCGGTTCGGGCGAGGAGTTCCCCTGGTCAAGGCGCTCTCGACCTTGGCTGAACCATCGAGAAGTTAGAATGAAGATCCAAACTATATTCTATATGAGCGAGGCCGAGCTTTTGTCTGGCATCATCATCTGGTCTCGAGTCTCGCCGGGGATCCCGACCGTCAGGCACTGCAGGCGCGTCGCCCGCAATGATTCCCCCCGGACCATCGTCATCGGAGTCATCATCATCATTCGGTGGTGTTGCGGCCTCGCCTCGAGCTGGAGGCGGTGGCATCGGGGCGCCTGGATCCCGGTCACTGAACGGCCGTGCCGTTTGTGAACCTAATCGGGCACCCTGACCGGCTGGGCCGTCAGCGGAACCGCCTGGAGGAATAACGACGGTTTTTAACCTTCGCCTGTGCTATCTGAGATGCTTCGCGCATAGGGAACTTAGGTTCTTCGTCTTGTGCAGCGCCATCTAAAATATTACTGTAGACTTGATCGGACTTTTCAAAGATCGGGCGCTTGCCTGCGGGCGCCCGCCCAAGGTCCATGTTAAGTCCGTCAAGTTGTCTTAACGGTGCCACGTAGCTTTCAGGTCCCACCATGCCCCCCGCATCATGTACATATCCGACGTAAATCCCCGCGACCATCGCCGCGCCTGTCTTGGCGATCCGAAATCGAGATTCAGAAAGAGACATGAATCGAACAAGAATCCCAAACGGAAGAAGGGGTTGTGCAAAGTCGTGTCCGAATATGCGCTTCCATGCTGATTCACCTTCGTCAGGGTCCTTGCGTAATAGCAAAGAAGTAGCGGACAGCATGCGTCCAAAAAGCATGCGTCCAAAAAGGTGGGGGATGGCCGGCCTGCATTAACGGGGCTCGAGTCCCAATTTGAACGATTCCGTTGGATCGTTCAGCGACAGCCATAAGCTTCCTATAGCCATTATGGTAGGCCCATGTGCAATCTGCAACTCGATGCACGCGCGTGCAAATTTTCGCACCGTCAGTAAAACAATATTATAACTTTTCCCCTGGGGCTCTGAGGTTAATCAACAAGTTACATACGTGAATCGCAGATTTGTCGTGCACACCCTGTGCTGATATGAAATATGTTGCCCGGTCGCGAAAAGTCACGCACGCGGTCTCGTCCCGGGGCCCCAGCGATAGGTCATCCATCGCAAGCCAGTAATCCATGGTGGTCAGGTGTCCGAACGTCGTGGGATTCGCGTATGGTCTCGGTACCCTCAGCCCCTTATTATGCAATTTCCTTGGCTGGCGCCGCATAGCCTTTGCCCAGTTACACACCGAACAAACAGGGTTCTTAGGAGTGTGGGTTAGCAAGTGTGAGAGGGAGGCCGCGCTCTTTTTGAGTCGCTCAGTCGCCGAGACTGGCACCTCGACCTCAACACCATCTGGGTCGACTTCGGGCGGTGCGTCGATGTCAACAAGGTCAACCCCACCCGAACCCTCATCTGCATCCGCGTTTTGGCCAGGTGCAGCAGTCACCGTGATGGAACCCAGCCCGCGATCCGCGTCGCAGGGGCTCCAGAGACCCCGCGCCACCAAGGGTTCTCCCCAACTTAGCCGCGCACCCCCCGGCTCAGCCGTGGTGCGACGCTACGCAACCAACGACTGCGTCGTGATTGGGAGCGGACGGGAAATTTACAAGACTCGTGACGCCTGCGGGTGTTTTATCCCAGCCGCATTCACGAGTTGTCTGAGGCGAATCTTCGAAATAAGTGATTGTATACATGGAGTCTATGGCGGACGGACATGGGCACTTGGCCGCGGTTGGCCTGCCGTCCGCGTAGCCATGGTTACCAATCATTTCATGCGCGTGCAAGTCTATCACTACGCGACTCTGACTGGAGCGGGGCGGAGGACCTCCCGCAGATTCCACGTCATCCAGAAATGTCTTGGCGCCTGACGCCACGCAACAACACCGCTCGGGAGTCGCAAGCTTCCCGGCGGCAACCGCGCGCATCCAATGACACAGCGCCTCTCTGCCAGATAGGGTCAAATAAGGTATCTTGCCCTCAGCGATGAGGCTACTATGTGACCGTTGGGCAGAAGTAAGCAGGGTCGCTGGCCGGCTGGCCAGGGAAACTAAACCCGTGATCCATCCACCACTCTCCTACTGAGATCGCCGCCGGTGTCTCCGGCATGACCAATGCTTCAACATTCCCATCCCTGAGGTTGGGGCATGCGACGCAGACTGATCCGAGGGCCCGTGATGAAGCTCCAGCAGTATTCAGGGTAATTGAATCTTCTAATCTTTTTATCATGCCCATCGCGCCTGCAGCTCGAATGCGCCTCTCTGCAATGAGGTTGTGTCCACAGCCTGTGTCGATTATGAACCTAAGCGTGCCGAGGTGCACCACTGATTTCCCTCTGCGCCCCGCAGCGGCTGAGCCACCTTGGGCAGCCTCTTCATTTCCCTCAGACGCTAACCAAAGATGCCAAAATTCGTCGGCTAAGTCAGATGCTCTGAGCTGGGCATCCATCAACGATGCTTCCCATTCAATCTGCATTCATCGATATTCTTCTTTAGGAAATCCCAACCTATCGTCTACACTCGAAGGCAGCTCTCTTAGCTCTCTTAGGCTGTGGCGACGCACCTTCCTTCGAGTGACAGATGCTTCGCGAGTGAAGGGCGAAACTGGACGCTGACTCCGCGTCTACCCGTCTTCGCAGGTCGGACGCAACTTTTTCGGCGGGGCCCATCTCAAAAAGGATGCGATGCCCCCCCCTTGGAAGAGGATGCAGCTGAACGAGGATAGCGACGAAGTTTGTCAACTTTGATGTTCGTTCTTGTTGCGTCTCGGAAGCGGGAACAGCTTCCTCGGATAATCTGTCGAGACCAACTGAGCATGCATTGCGCGTGTCAACCAGTTGGTTGTCCATCTGAATTGTTCTGTAAACCGCGAGATCCCCTAGCCAGCGGAGAAAGACACGCAAAAAGGGCTTGGCTGGCTGTGCCAAAAACTTATGCCTGCCCTTCCCTTGTCGGCTTAGCCGGTGGAAATGTTGCGACCGCATTCCCACGGGGCAAATAAGCGCCAGCAAGACAAAGGAGAAAGATGCGACGATCATCTTGGCACTGGCCAATAAGACGCCAGTGCCTTGCCATCGTCGCGGATGGTTCGGCGTGTTCTTCGCGAACTAACAGTCTTTGCCTCGTGAGCAAGCTACTGTCTCAATGAACATCCAGCATGGTTTGTCTTTTCCTTTTCCTTTGCCATTGGCTGAATCAGCTTGCCTCGAGGTTCTCTGATGGCCGAAGGAATTGCCAGCCTTGAGAGGTGCGTCTTCGTATTCGTCACGCTTGACTTTCTCGGCCTCGGACAAGCCTCTGCGCTGCCTGTGGCGCCCACTCTGAGGGCCCTTGCAGTTACGATGGTCACGCGACCACGCGCAGCACGCCATCTTACTCTGGCGTTCTCGCGAGGTCTCCGACTTACTCCTCGTCCGCGACTGTGCCGCATTCGAATTGCCGACTTTGTCCTGTCCCTTCCTTTCGGGCCTTTACTTCCAGACTTCTCGCTCCTGCCTCCGCGGTCGCTCTTTCCGCCGGTGGCCCTATGATCACCGCCCGCTCCCGGATGCGCCGGCGCGGCCGGTGTTTTCGGCTTCTTGCGATTATAGGGGCGACCTTGCCCTGCTTCGGGGCAATTCTTCCCTTGCTTCGCAAACTTGCAACTCGTCTCGCCTTCAGTTCTTCCGCTCGCCGTCTTGTCCGTAGGCAATCCTAATCGATGGATTGTCGCCGCTATGGCGGGGGCTCTTCGTCCGCCCCCGCCGCCCTCATTCGCCCCGCCTGCCGGGCGGGCCTGTCTATTCCTGGAATTGAGGGTCGATTCATTGTCGTATATTTTTCACGGTTCTCTGTTCCGCAACATAATTGATTCGACCTGAAGCCAAAGCCAATGATAAGTGCGCATCCCCGTGCCCGGAGCATCAGTCGACAATTCATACCACTGCAGTGCGTACTCAAGCCTCGGAACCTGTCTACTCTGTTCGTGGAAATGCGCATTTATGGAAGTCTTCATTTGATCCGACGGTTCCCTGGCACCACACAGATCTTGGAACCGTTCCATCAATTCACTATAGAAGTGGTTGGAATCTTGGTTGGGCTTCTGTCGGTCAATCGTTATTTAAAACAAATCGCGACATAGCCAGTGTTGTCCACTTTCAGACCTGACAGAGCACCAAACACATATCGCGCGAATGATTTCTCGGCCAGTGAGAAGTCGCCCCTCAATCTGGCCGGAATGCTCCACGCGGTTGATTTGTGAAGGGAAATGAGCATGCTGCACTGACAGACGTTGGTTGCGCGTCACCTTGGCGAATTTATCACGCAGATTCGTTGCGATCATCATGTCAACGCACATCAGTGACCTGGAGTCTCTAAAGTTTTCCTTCGGCACGTCGGGTTCCATGGCTTCAGTGACACATGTCTGCGCCGCCTTAACGTCGTGCCATGATCCAACTACCGCTCTTATGCAATGCTGTCCCCATTCGCGGAGTGTCTGGACACTCGGTATGTCCAGCAAGTTTAGCTCTTCATTGTTTCCAAAGCTTCTCCAATTCACATCCACTTGGTTGGCATTAAACGGCTGCCGGGTTGAGTCAGCATGGCCATTCGGCCCCCCGCCGCCGTCTCCGTCTGGGTCGCCGCCACGGCCGGGTCCCCCTGGGGGGCCTTCCGGTGGCTTGGGCGCGCCTGTCTCGTCAAACTGTATTGCGACGATCATGCCCGCGCTGGGGGCTGCACTCTGATCATCTCTCTGGCCATCGACATGTCCTCCCGGATCTCAACCTCCTTCACCAGTTACGGCTGAGTCGATGCTGCAAGGAAGTTGCCCAGGCAAGTCAGAGTTGCCAGGGGCCCCTGAAATCTTGATGTTAAAGGGAGCACTCCCAGGATTCATTCCCTGGACACACTCTCGCATCGAACCGTCACTCGCACCGGGAGACTTCTCGACAGCCGGCCCAGGAATGAAATGCGACTTTGCGAGACGAAGCGCGGGTGCAGACGGAGCGGTCAACATTGGCATTTTATCGAAATCCAACTTGAGATCCAACATCCCCCGGCAATTCCGAATGTCTCGGTGCCTGCTCATCATGGTCGCTGATAACGCGGTGATTATCAGGCACGCCGCGCGTGCCCCCCCTTTCCCGAGATCACCCTGTCGCCCAAACTCTTTCTTCCAGGCGCACTCAGTGCACCGCTTGGCACCCATGCCCACGCGATCCCTACGCGTGCGTTTCGAACAACCCACGCATACCTCGATTGAAGGTTCGGTGCAAAGGTGACAGATCTGACTCGGATTGCCCGTTCGTGTCTGAGCTTGCACATTGCCATGCCCACGAACGGGGCGAGCAGCGATCGGGCGAAGGGGGCGGCTCAACACGCGCCGGCCGCGCCGGCGTCGATCCGAACTCTTCCTTGGGGCCCGCTTCTGCCGGCAGAACCGCAGTGCTAGACCCTACTCTCGGCAAAACTTCTGTCGCGGATTGCCCGGCTAACCGGGCCTTACCCCGCGATTCTTTGCCCGTCCGACGTTGCTCCAGATCAGACCTCAACCTCATGTTTTCCTCGCTCACGGCCCGAGTGGCAATAACTTTGTGTCTTATGTGTTCATCTGCGTGCCCTTTCAGACGACCCCATGCAACGGCCATTCTCTTTTGGTCATCATTTCTGATTACCTGGGCCTTGTTTGCGTTCTTCTCGAAGGGCTCGCAGAGCTTCCGATTATACTCTTTCGGCCTCGAGTCTAGCGGCATCAAATTGATTGCGGAGCGCCTGATTTTCTCGCGCCGCTTGTTCTCGGGCCCCTTCTTCTTCCCTCCAGGCGGCATCAGCAATTTCTCTGCACTCAGCTCTCTCTCTCTCTCTCTCTCTCTCTCTCTCTCTCTCTCTCTCTCTCGTCTCTCTCTCTCTCTCCCTCCTCCTCTCTCTCTCTCTCCATCTCTCTTCTCTCACCTCTCAACATCTCTCTCTCTCTCTCTCTCTCCGTCACCTCTCTCTCTCTCTCTCTCTCTCGTCTCTAGTCTCTCGTCTCTCTCTCTCTCTCTCTCTCTCTCTACTCTCTCTCTCTCTCTCTCTCTTTTTCTCTCTCTCTCCCTCTCTCCCTCTCTCGTCTCTCTCTCTCTCTCTCTCTCTCTCTCTCTCTCTCTCTCTCTCTCTCTCTCTCCTCTCTCTCAGCCTTCTGCTGAGAGTATGACGCCAGTTGTTCAGCCATACTCTGGATTCTCGATCTGTCATTCTCCTCGCGAGCATGGCGCCGCCGGGCTTCGCCTGCAACTCCTGCTGCGCTGGCCTCAGCTTGCTGCGTCCGTTTCCGCGCATTTTCCACAGCGACAGCTTTCATGTTCCACCTTCTGCGCCATTGCCTGCCCCTCTGCCTCGGATTCTGCAAGCATGCGTTTAGCCTCTTCGGCGGCCTTCTTGTCTACCTGCGCCTCGAGGATGATCCTGCTGTATTTGTGCACTCGCCGCTCTCAGCTGTTCTCGTTCCTGTCTTTGTCTTTCCGCCCACCCTCGAATGGCGATGCGATGGCAACTGTGCTCTTTCATCGCAGCGTATTCCTCGCAAAGCCATGCTAGACTACACTTAGGACAAACATTCGAACATTGTGAGCACACAGGCTTCGACATGAACCCCCCAGTTTGCGCGCCTTCCCCACGAATCGATTCCCCGCCTGAGTCGGACACGTGGGCCCGGCATTCCAGCAACTTCCCCGCGTCGAGAAGCTGCCGGTGGTTCTACTCGACGACAACCGCGGTGATGCAAGGGCGTCGAACCCCCTAGAACTGGAACGTCTGGCCCTGGGGGCCTCGCTGGAACGTCCTCGCGCACTGCTGGAGGCAGGCGCGTGTTGCTCCCTTGTTCTTACATCCCTATTACTGAAATCGGCGTCCCGACTCTGTGCTGGTTCGTCTTTTTCGCACTGCATTGCAAGCTCGTCAAGCTCTGGCGCTGCCCCTGTTAGTCCGGGCCAGTGCGAAGCATGGGCGGTGAAAGCCTTGCAAGAAAGGTGAAAAAAAAAAAAAAAAAAAAAAAAAAATAAAAAAAAAAAAAAAAAAAAGAAAAAAAAAAAAAAAAAAAAAAAAAAAATAAAAAAAAAAAAAAAAAAAAAAAAAAAACAAAAAAAAAAAAAAAAAAAAAAAAAAAAAAAAAAAAAAAAAAAAAACAAAAAAAAAAAAAAAAAAAAAAAACAAAAAAATAAAAAAAAAAAAAAAAAAAAAAAAAAAAAAAAAAAAAAAGAAAAAAAAAAAAAAAAAAAAACAAAAAAAAAAATAAATAAAAAAAAAAAAAAAAAAAAAAAAAAAAAAAAAAAAAAAAAAAAATAAAAAAAAAAAGAAAAAAAAAAAAATAAAACAAATAAAAATAAAAAAAAAAAAAAAAAAAAAACAAAAAAAAAAAAAAAAAAAAAAAAAAAAAACAAAAAAAAACAAAAAAAAAAAAAAAGAAAAAAAAAAAAAAAAAAAAAAAAAAAAAAAAAAAAAAAAAAAAAAATAAAAAAAAAAGCCTTGCAAGAAAGGTGAAGAATTTAAGTCGTCATTATCGCCCTTCGGCTTCTTTGTCATTGGATGGGGAGTCATGCCTGTAGATTCTCGTGCATTCCTTATCGCGCGCATGACATCGGGAGAGCTCGACACCGGCTGTGCCGACGAGCGTCTGCCTCGGTCGGGGCTTCCTCCGTCTTCGAGATCGCCATCCGAATCAAGAACGGCCTGCTGAATTGTCTCAACCGTTGCACGATCAACTGTGACGTTCGCTAACGGGTCTGCACCTGAGGCGAGCCCGACGCATCTATCGGGGAGAAGATCGAGATGATGCGATGGGCCGGGCGTGGCATGGAATTGGGCATGTTCTTCGCCATTTTCAATTGAGTGCGAACTGCCCCCTTCCGATTGCATGTCGCTCACATCCTCGCTCGGCCCATGCAGCGCGAACCGCGCTGCGCGTTCTAAGCAATGATTCTCGACGCCTGACATTCCCATGGGAACGTGATCTACAACTTCTCCATCTCAAGATCTGGGTCAATCGATGGCTGGGAGCCCGGGTGTACCGACACCAAATCAGGTGGCCCCTCGGCGGAAGTTTTGGCTGTGCCACATTTTCCGCCCAGGATTTGCGCTCTAGACCTGGTCACCGAGTCAACCGAGGAATCCCCTGTCTGTCAAGTCCAACGCAGTCTCTGATGCTCACCTTCTGGGAAGATTAATAGAGTTTGGTCGTCTCGTAGAGGCGGCCACACCTTCGCTACGCTCGGGAAGGCATAGATCTTCTGTTCGCCCGAGCGCTCCTTCCTGTGATCCCATGCTGTGCGAAGCTAACGACTGTGCCGTCGTTTCGGTTGATAACCAATCATTTGCCTGGATATTCATGATCCCTGCGATATGTTCCGTTGATATATCATGGTCGGTGGGCTTCGCCGATGACATGGGGGAGAAGGGATAATGACGTCAAGCATACACTAGGGTAGCACTGAAGGGAGGAGGCTGGCCCGCCGGCCGACGCACGCGCGCGCCGCAGGCTCGGTCCCTTTCCGTTTCCTAGAGCCAAAGTGTAGCTGCAGGAGAGAAGCAGTCAGCGCAGCAGACAGTGCATGCAAGGCTAGAGAGCAGGATGGGTAACAGGATGGTGGTGCGGAAGGGGTGCATTGACTCATCTGCCTTGAGCAAGTCATTGTACAAGCGCGTCAATGCCGTCAATAATGTTTCCCCGCGTTCCGTAAACATCTCCCCGACGATGCCTTGGCTATCCGCGCAACGTCTCCTCTCTAGCTGCTTCAAGGCTGTTTTGATTTCCTCTGCTGAGAATCCGGCACAGAGCCGGCGTGCTCCACGTCTGCCAAACGAGATTATGGTTCCACAACAACCTTTGAGCCATAAAAATCTCCATAAAAAATCTGCAAATACGTTGGCCATACCGATTCGAGACGTGATGATGCTGTCTCCGTCCACCATGCACGGTACCATGCGACGCGCCACCTGAGACTTAACTTTCTGCATGTGCTTCACGCCTGCTTCACGCCCGACGGACCGCGTGGAAACCTCGACACCCCAACCGACCTCACCGCGCGGTCCGCCACCGCACAGCCTTGGGACTTCGGAAGCTCCGGTCGCCAGAAACGCCCTCGGAAGCCGGCCCGACTCCCAAAACAGCGTGGTGACTCTGTATCCACACTGACTGACCACGCGGTGTGGTTACCACACCGTTCTGGGGGCACCCGATTTCCCTCCTCTGAACAACCCTTTGTGCTCGACAGCTGCACTAGCGCGGCGTATCGGTTCAACGGTGCTCGCATCAAATCACCTACCCACGCAAGCTTTGGAACAGAAAACAGGCGTCGAAAGAACTGTCAGAGGCTTCCCGCAGTCCGTTCACATCCCCAGACGGCCGCGGGAGCCCTCAAAGGCAAGGCTCTGTGAGCGAACTCCAAGAGATCGCCCTGTGGGCCGACGTCCTCTTGTATCAATCTGTCCCTCCTGTGCAAAAAAACTGTTCGTGCTCGAGCACCTCGAGGGTCCAGGGCGGGACCGCGGCACAGGCGCACAAGAAATCCGGGTGCCCTGGGAACGTCAGCCGCCCGGCGATCTGCTCCGCCGCGCTGGCACCGGGCGCGCGGCGCCACGCCAGGGCGCAAGCTGCGGGCGCGCAGGCGGCGGCGAGGGGCCCTGCGGACGCGAGGTCTCCTCCTTCCTCCTCCTTCTCCTAACTGGTTCTGTTCCAGGCGCGGTCGTACAGCAACCACCGATCCCCGATACCTGGTCCCCAAGTGCCCCCTCCCTCCCACAGCTGAAGGACAGCAGAATCTGGCTCGGAAAGGGTCGTGGCGAATATCCCATCCGAGCGGACCGCCGAAGTCGGTCCAAGCTGCAGGCATCGCCCATCTGCAGCGCTAATTGTCTTCCCGCTGGCTCCCCTCGTCGTTCATTCCTTAGTTCCCATAGTTCCTCCCTCCTCCTCGCTCCCTCCTCCTCGCTCCCTCCTCCTCGCTCCCTCCTCCCGCCCTTCCCTGACATCCTCGCGTCGTGACAGACATCACGACGGACAGGTTTTGGACAGTATTGGCCCCTGACGGCCTCTGCGGGGCGCCAGTCGAAAAACTACCCAGGATGAAAACCTGGTCCCCGAGAAGGGGTCAAGATCTCTGGGGAGCCACGCTGCGAACAGAAACATGACGACGGATGTCGGGGTCGCTCTCTCTGATCCTCCCTTTTCCTCCTCCTCCTCCTCCTCCTCCTCCTCCTCCTCCTCGGAAGCCGAAGGGCGGCCTTACTCACCCGGACACGGCGCTTGCGTCCGTGTCTGCATCGCGCCACCACCTCCTCGCTCCCTCCCCCCCTCCCCAAGCGCCCCCTTCCTCCCGCTGCTCAGTCTCCGCTCACAGAAGCTCCGGCCACGAAGGAGGCTGCTGCAATTACCACAGCCCCCTCTTCCACGTCAAGGTTGGTGGGCAAACAGGGGTGCCTCGAGAACCCTTCCGCCGAACGGACTCACCACGGCGCGCCCCGCCGCCGCCGGTGCGCGGCGTGGCGCTGGCCGCCGCAGCGGGGGAAGGAGAGGCGAGACCGGCAGGCACAGCAGCTGTGCCAAGGAGGAAAGGGGGGGTGGCGGAAGGAGGACGCAGCCAGCAGTCGGCGGCGGGTAGTGGCCCAGGTCCGGCGTGCGTCGGGCGTCTGTCGGCGACGGGACGTTGTCGCATGTTGGTAGTGCCAGGGTTGGTCGCTGTCGTGGCGGTGCACTCGGTGGTAGCAGCGGGCGTGATCAGTGCTGGTATTGCTTGCAGCGGCAGCAGTAGGTGGCCGCCGTGGGTTGGGGTTCTCTTGGGACCATCTTGAGGTCTCGAGTCTCGAGAGACTATCGGGAGAGACCTACTATGAGCAGGCGTCAAGGCAAAATCGCTGGAAACACTTGGATGTTCGAATGTTTTGTCCTCTCGGGCCATCCAGGGGAGGCTCCGTGGCCACCTCGGGCCGTTTCTGCGGCGGTCTGGGGACGTCTTGGATGCCTGGCGGAGGCCGTCGAGTGGCGGATGGAGGGTCCACCCGTCCGAAAACTTCCCTAAGACCTATCAAAGCCCGGAGCTCTCAAAGACCTCGCCCAAAAAGTCATGTGAATGGCATCCACCGCCGAACCCGACGGCGGCAACTAGGATATACCAAACCGGTGCGGTGACAGACAGTGCGGTGAGCTCAGAATCCCCAGGAAGACCTCACCACACGGTCCGCCATCACACGGTCTTGGGCCCTCGGAGGCCCCAATCGTCCGAGACGTCCTCGGAGATCGTCGCAAGTCCCAAAGCTGCGTGGTCTCCCGGAATTCCCACCGGAAAGGCTTCTGGTTGCGCACAGAGAATCCCTCCAGGTAGTCCCAGCTGGCCTCACCATGCCCACCGAATAACCCAAGGCGGTCTTAACCGGTGGGCCTGTCGAGGCCAGCCGGGACTGCCTGGGGGGCTGTCTGTGCGCAGCTCGAAGGCTTACCAATCCCCACTGACTCTAAAGGAAGAACAAACTGCATAAACATACACTTTCAGAGCTCCGCGCGGATTTCTTCAATTGGCGCTGGGCCCCCCAGGGGCTGCCACAGGCGCAGCCAGGGGTGCCCAGCGCGGATCCAAGTGTGATATATGGATATCGCTGATATCGTTTGTCGAGGAATCGCGCGGCGAAACTCTCTGCGTAGCTCTAAGGCCAAGGGCCCTAGTTCGAAACAAAACGGCAGCGACAAGGCGGGCGTGAGAGATAGAGCGGGGAAGCAGGGAAGGAGCAGGAAGGGCACGGGGAGTGAGCGGGAATCACACTCCTCCTGATTGACGCTCGCGGCGCCGTCGAGCGACGATCATCGATCGCAGCTCACTTCATTAATCAGAGCACTCCAAAACAAACACAGGCAAACGGCCTTGTCGGCATGCTATCCGGCTGCCCCAGGGCATTTAACGGATGCTGCTACACGCACCGGCAAGAAATACATAAATTCTCAAAGCGAACAGCAGCGCGAGTCCGATCGCTATGCGACAAAACTCAAATAGCGCTATCTTATCAAGATAAAATCTCAATAGTGTGGTCGTCACCACATAAGAAAAAAACTGTGCACACTGAATGAAGCTTCGAACAATGCGGACTAGCGTAATCTGCCACAGGATGTGGCGCCAAATGTAAAGAAAACGAGCTGGTAAGACAATTCGGACTAACGTAGTCTGCCACACGATGTGGCTCCAGGTGTAAAGAAAACGAGCTGACAGAGCGATGCGGACTAACGTAATCTGCCACAGGATGCGGCGCCAAATATAGAGCGACGGCGTGCGTCACGAAATCTTATTTTGAGCTTTCGCCTTGCCGGGCAGTCCTTGTAGCTGCCTCCATCTATCTGTAAATCCCAGCGCAGACTATTGTGCATCCTCGAAAAATCTGTCTCATGGGTCATATGATTCCTGCGAAGCCATGACGCATGCTTCCTGCACGTCCTGCAGGTGATGTAGACACTGTGTGTTGTGTCCCACGCGTATGTTGTGCTCGGCGGCCACACATGCGTTCATCTCTGATGGCGAAACCGTTGGCGTCGATCCGTTCCACGAAACCACGCTGGCTGACGAGGAACTGTGAACCGTCATCGGGGATAATGGCGCCGAGCTCGCTCCCTGCGCGAAGCTGTCCGGTGATGGGGGCGGTGCGGCTGGCGCTGCCGATCCGCTTGCTGATGATGAACTCTGGGCTGCGACGGCAATCATCGGCGGCTCCATGTAGACATCTCCGTCGACGTATTCGGGAATGGTAGGCTGTACGTTGTTACGACGTCCAAGGTATCGTCCATCCCATCCTGGATATACTCCGGGCAAGGGAGTGTCCGCGTGCCCGGTGTGGTCGGCCTTGGACCCATTACTGGTGTTGTTGATGGTCCCGATCTGGATGGGATTGGGGTCGCCTGGCCCAAATATCTCCTTTCGCACCACAAACCACAGCGCTGCGAACAATGTAAATCCAATCATGATCCCACTGAGCATCGCAATTAATGTCATGTAGTAGATCCAATGTGACATCGGCACTTGCCATTCCTGTGGGGGATGCTGTGCCTTCACGCGTCCGAGACATGTCATCAGCACTGAGGCAAGCATGGCGGCGTGCGGTTGCCTAGTGCCAAAGTTGTACTTCTTGGCCCCGAAGAAAGCGAGGAGCACTCCGGTCTCCATGATCTTGGTGAGCGCGTCGGCGACCATGCTCCACGTAGGTATCCACGAGAGCTTCAGCTGGCTGTTGGGGTGCACCGTCTCTTTGATCATTGATGCCACGATGCGGAACCGCTTGTCCGTGGATTGACCCACGTCAGACTTGATGTGCGTCACCAGGCCGTTGCTGTCGCTATAGATCTCCCCGGATCGTTTGGTGCTGAGGTCGTCGATCTGCTTGAGCGTCTTCCTCGGGTTGTAGGCCTCCGTAAGTAGCTGGCCGAACCACGTGCTCGACTCGGCGCCCTCCAGAGTGGCGTAGCCCTCGGCGGCCAGCGTCGACTTCACGGATCGCTTGACCGTGCCTGAATGCCAGGCCACAGGCAGGCACAAGTCATATCGTCCAGCCACGACGTCCCGTGGCTTGTGGGTTAGCCCGATCGCCATGCCCCACTGGCTCTTCACCCCGTCCACATTGGCGAAGGCCGCGTCGCTGAAACAGACGATGGTGCAAGTGCGCAGGTCGATGATGTTGCGCTTGATGACTATGGCGAAATCGGCGGACCCGTGCACATAAGCGACGGTCTTGTTCAGCGTCTTGGCGTCGGCCACGGTGGCGGTGTTGGTGCGGCGAGCCGCAAGGCTCACCGGGCAGGCGATGTCCACTCGCGTCTGTACTGCGAGCCAAAGCAGTTGGCCGAGTGTGTGGCGATATCCTGAGACCTCCGAGGTGGTAAGACGAAACTCTGGTGATCGTCCGCGTTGGGCGTTGAGTTCGATGAAATCCACCTGGGCGGCGGCCGTCGCCTGGGTAATGCGGAACTCCTCGTTGGTCTTGTTGATGGTCCGGCCGCAGTACTTGATGATACCCTCTACCTTCTTGAGGTGCAGCCTTTTCTGCAAGGAGCTAATGACTCGCTTCCACTCGCTGGAGCTTCCACGCTGGGCGATGAGGAAATCATCCACATGGGAGTGGATCATAGCAGCGAGCCCTTTGTCGTCGTAGAAGTAGTAAAGGCCCTTCTCGAGCTTGCTCTCGATGAGGCCGTGCTCCTGGAACACCCTTTGGGCGTGGAGGTGCCACTGGCGTCCGGCATCCCGGGTGCCATAGATGGCGCCAGTCGCCATCGCGATCTCGCCGGGCAATGTACCTGGCGGCGGGTTCTTGGCTGGCATGCGCAGCAATAGCAGCCTCTCGACGTTGCCCGACTGCAGGTAAGCCGTCATCGCGTCGTACGACGTGAGGTCCCAGCCAAGCTGGGCGGCGGCAGCAAGCGTGAGGTAAAGCGCGCCCCTTGACCCGGTCGGCGCGTCCGTACGGATCTGGGACTTGTCCTCTTGACAGCCCTGGACGACAAGGCGGGCCTTCATGAGGTTGGCGGCCTTCTGCGTGAGCACCCAGCGGGTACCAACTGGTCGTATTCCAGGGTGTCGCTGGAAGATCTCCTTCAACTCTTTGGGCGGTAGCTTCTTGTAGGCCCCGAACTCGGTCCACTTGGACCACTCAACCTTCATGGCCATGTCCATGAGCTTCTTGTCCTTGGCGGAGAGCTTGTCGTACCTAATCTCCTTAGCAGCGGCCTTTCCGGTGAGCATCACCTCCCGGAGTCGGATGGTCGAATGCGAATCGTCGTCGTTGATCTCAAAATAGTTGTCCAAGTAGAGGTCGGTCCTGAGTGTGTCCTTCGGCCTCTTGAAGCACTTGGGTAGGTCGTCCTTGAGACTCTCCAAGAATTCCTTGCGCTTAATGGCTTTGCTGCGGTCGTCTGTTTGATCGTGCCTGTCACGTTCGAGGGCGCGAGGTGCGTCCTCTTGTTGAGCTTGGCGCTGAGCCTTGTTGCCGCGTTGTCCTTCAGGATGTTGTGGTCTGCGGGCAAAGGCTTCTTTGCGAACTTCCTCCTCCGCGGCCTTGCTCCAGTCGCGTAGACCTTCGGATCCGGAGCTGTCGGCATCCGATGAATGTCCATCAGCTTCTGTGCGTCGAGCTCCTGGTGTTGGAAGTCGTGTTCCATCGCGTTCTTCAGGCTGTTCGTCATGTACTTCTGGTTGCACGATGGGTTCTGGAGCTGGATCTTCAGCGTGATATGGGTCTTCTTGGGCTTGTATTTGGGCATGAGCAGGGTCATGAGCGGGGTCATGAGCGAGGTCGGCGGCAGCAGCTGAGTCAGCAACAGGCGCTGGAGGCGCTGGCAGAAGATCTCCCCCCGAAGGTGCTGGTGCTGAACCGCTGCCTGAGGCGCCCCCACTGGTCGCATATTCTCCATCTCCTTGCCGTCGGCGAATCCACTCAAGAGTAGCATGGGCGCGGCGATTGTGTGGAGTATCTTCGATGTTGCCGAAGTTGTGCTGCTTGATGGCCGGTGGCGGAGGTGGTAGTGCTGGCGGAGCGTTGTCCACTCGCGGGCGTTTCTTCGGCGTTTCGCCCGTGAGGTCGATGAATGTATCTCCATCTCCTCCTTGATCTGATGGTGGTAATCCGCCTCCACCGCAGTCTCCTCCTTTATGTGGTGATCCTTCGTCCCCTCCTCCTGGTCCCGGTGGCTGTGGTCCGTCAGGAGGTGGGGGCTGGTCAGCTGGTGGTTGTCCTGGCGGTGGTGGTGGCTGATTGCCGTTCATGGCGTTGAGTACCTGTCCCCAGGGCACGAGCTCTGAGGCAGTAGCGCGGCGTAAATGTCCTCGGTTGACCTTGACGGTGGTGGAACGATGGCTGACCCATACGTTCGAGGCGCCCTCGAAGCCAATGATGATGCCGGGTCCATGCCACTGCAAAGCCCATTCGCGCTTAGGCATGCCGTTCCCCCTCCAGTAGTATATCTGGTCCCCCGTTTGATAGATATCCGACGCGTGCTGAGCTCCATCCGCACGCGATCGTGCGAGTAAGGCCCGGGATAGGGACTGGTTGAAACGCAGATGCTGGATTGACGTCTGGGCGGCCTTCACGAGGGCAATCCTCTCTGAGAAGGACTTGTCAGAGACCACTCTCTCGTGTAGCGAGAGTCTCCCAGCGCTATCCAGCAGGCAATAGGGTAGTTGAAGTCCACCTCCGAGTACCCACTGTGCCGGTGAATACCCACTGGCATTGATTGAGCTATTCATAGCCCAGCAGACAGCGGCGAGCAGCCACTGGATCTTGTGGGCGTTCGCGGGCTGATCGAACCTGATGCTGAACTGGTCGATCAGCTTCCTGGCGTGGACCTTCCACATGCCGCCGTGCCTTTCCACGGTGGCGTTCTGTTGCGGCGTAGCTGCGGCAGTAGTCATAAGGCGACAGCCCATGTCCTCGAGTTCCTTTGAGAACTCCCTCTCAAACTCGCCTCCTCCATCGAAAAGTACCCGTTGTGGTGCCCCAAACGGTGTAATCCAAATCTGCAAAAGCCTCGCGAATACAACCGAGGGATGTCTTGAAGAAACTGTACCACATAATGTAAATCCAGAAGCGAGGTCGACCACATTGAGAAAAACCAACTGATTGCCGGCGTAGTCGGCGAGAGTGAACAAGTCCACTCCAATGGAATCATTGAAGTCCCTATCTAGCTTGATTCTCCCAGGTAGATGAGGTAGGGGTCGCCGATGGGCGGCGCAGACTTCGCAGCGCAGGTTGAGTGCCATCTCGACCGCTCTTTGGGATCCACCCGTCACTCGGATGGCCCGGGCCAGCGCGTCGTTGGCAGGGTGCCCCGTGTTGACGTGGAGCTGCAGCATGGCGGACTTGAGCGTCCGCTCCTCCGCTGCCGTCAAGGCTGGCTCTGCGGGGGCTGCCGGGGCAGGCACTGCCCTCCTCGCGGCTCTCCGTCTCGTTGGTTCCGCGGGGTTTGCCTCGCGGTGCTCGGTCATGTTCGTATTGCGAAGCTGCTTGACCAGCATGGCGACGAGCTTATCGGTGTAGTTCTCGCTGTCCTTGGCGAGCTTGCCACGGGCCTCGACGTGTTTGTGTAGGCCGTCGCAAAGCTTGTGCAGCGAGTTGTCGATCCCGTAGTGGTCGGTGATAATCCTCCACGGCTTCTTGATCGCGTCCCCGTTCCTGGTCTGAAGGCCGTAAGCGCAGCCATCGAAGTCGATGATGCGCGGGAGCTGATGCGCGGGAGCTGATCATTCAGCTTCTTCGCGGTGTAGTTCTTCCTCTGATCCCAGCCGTCGCAGTAGCGCGGCCACTCGAAGGAGACCGCGAGCTGGCCGCCAAACTCCTTCCGCAGGCGGCTCATTGACGTCAGGAAAAGGTCGATCATCCTGGCGGAATACTTCCGGTCCTTTTCTAGCTTCTCAGCCTTGCGGGGGTCGATCTTCAGGGTGATGCGCTGCAGCGTGGTCCATGGCGTGCATGGAAATGCGGCATGGACCCTTACACTCTGGCCCTTCCGCAGGTTCTTCCGAATCTTGTCCTCGAGCTTCTCGACGATGGGCTTCCGAGAGAGGTCGTATCCAGGAAGACCGCAACGTACAGCAGCTCCTCCACTCTCAATCCACTTCGCACTGAGCTTGCTGTCGGGGTTCCAGCACCACTCGTAGAGGATGGCGGCGTTGCTCGAGATTCCGCTCGAGCTCGTAGTTGGCTTGGCCAGGTCAGCCTTGAGCGCCTGGCTGACTGTGTGCGGCTTAACGCCGCTCTTGTTGGTGACGATGGCCGACCGCTTGCCGGCGGTCAGCTGCAGCCTTGTCCCTTTCCTGAGCCGACGCGCCTTCATCTGCTCCTCCTCCACGATGTTGACCTCCTTCGGGTCGTTGTCGTTCTCGATGTCCAGCGCGGCCGAGTTGCCGAAAACACACTCGGAGCAGAACCCGAGGTGGCAACAGTCTGTATAGGACTTGGCGCCGCAGGCCACGCAATCGTCGAGGGGCTCGGCGATGCAGGTAGTAGCCGAAATCATTGTTGGAGCAAACGTCGGCGGCGCGACCGCCGTCGAACAGCAGACCAACGCAGAGCTTACGGCGGCCATGGGCCTTGAGCTGCCGCCGCGTCGCTGTTGAAGTCGTCTCGGTACATTGAGCTCCTTATTGGGAATGGGTCTCGTGATATTCTCGAGCAAGTTGCTCGCCTTCGTAGTGAGGTTGACCGTGGGCTTCGGGGCTGTCCGCTTGGCGATGCTCTTAGTACTAACAGCCTTCGGTCCAAACTCGTGGCCCGCGCCCTTGATGGCGAGCCAGTCCTCCGGGTGGAGGTCGATCGCGGGATGTCCTGCGCTGCTCGTGATGAGCTTCTGGGAATGGTTCCCGATGCGGATCTGTTCCCGCCAGAGCGAGATGTCGATCTTGCTCGGCTGAATGAAGTCCCGGCCGATAAGCAGGCCGAGCGTGGGGCTGTCCACGACGCTGAATATTATGCGACCAGCGCGTCCACACAGGACGAGTGGGGCTGTGACGCGCAGCTTGCTCGGGAGCGTGCCGCCGTTCCCGAACCTGTAGACTTCGTTCTCTGGCTCCTCCAGGATCTGGTCGGCCAGACCCATCTTGGCGAGCTTCTCCTTGTACTGCTTGTACCAGCTGAGCCCGCCAACGCAGAAGAGACAGGCAGCGTCGATCACGCCGACGCCGTCGTCGTTGGGCTTCTCGCCAGCGTTGGTGGCGTTTATGGTGGGCAAATCTGGTACCACGCGCTCGGAGACCAGAGTCTCGGGGGGCGGAGTAATCGGACCTTCTGGATGAAGAATCACTTCTTCGTCACCGAACTCCACGTGATTCTGGTCGTGGACCTGCTCGGTGATGTTGGCCTGGCGGTGCGAGCGACCTCCGCCGCCTCGTCCTCCGCCCTTTTGCTTAGAATGTGGGGCGAACTTCCGAGCGCCTGGTGTCGGGCACTCCTTGTCACCGGTCCAGCGCCCCGCCTCGCCGCAGTCCCAGCACTTGGAGTTCTTCTTGCGCTGGTCCACGCGGCCTTGTAGCTTGCCCGCGGGTCGGCGCTTGGGCGAAGCCTTCCCGCGGCCCTTGATAGCCTCCCGGGCCGACCGCATGGTCGCCATGGCCTCGGGAATCGCGGCGAGCTCCGTCGCGGCAGCCTCCACCTTGGCAGAGTCGCCCCGATCGAACACCTCGCCGAGGTCGTAATTGGACTGCTCCAGCTCGGCGCTGAAGGCCTCGAGCTCCTGGCGCACGATGTCCTGGACGTCTGCCTCCGTGTCGTTGTCGTCGCCGTCCTCCGAGTCCTCATGCTCGTCTTCTGGCTCGTCAGCGATGTTGGTTGAACGTGCTCGGATTGGCGGTGAGCGCTGCCAACTACTGTATGATCGCTGCGGCCACGATCGTGACGGCAAGCTTGCGTGTCGTTCAGATGTGTGGATATCGGGGAACATGCGCACCAGCAGGCCCCTGATGCGCTGAAATGAGTAGTGCTCGTCCGGCAAGTTGCCCACGACGCGCTCACGGCGCTCGGCCGTGAGCCCAGCCTTGCGTAGCAGGAACCAGCCGGCCACGTCGTCAAGCGTAGTGAGGTCAACCTCGTTCTCACGTAGTTGCTGTAATCCCGCCTCGAATCGCACGAGCCAATCCGTCATGCGTTCTCCACGGCGGCGATGGTGCTGAGTCGACTCGAAGAACTTTTCTAGCGTCTCTCCCTTCTGCACCGGCTTCTGCTGGCCTAGGTTTGCCTCGAGGTGCATTAGCACGTTCTCGATGCCCTTCTGGTTGCGATCGCGCTTCTTCTCGTTCGCATCCTCGATGCCGTCGTCCGGCGGCGGATGGAGTTCCTGCTCCGTCATATTGAGAGCGGCCGACCTGGCTGTACCCGTCAAACGCAGGACTAACTTCGATGCCAAACTTTGTGTCACTTCCAAATTCTCACTGAGCTTCCACAATTGTACCTCCTGTTTGTAATCTCGCCATTTTGCTGGATCTCCACTCCAGCTTGGTATCACTGACTGGTTGTGTGTGAACTCCGTCATCTTGACACCGTCGTAGGTGAAGTATGTGGCGTCGCTGACACCGTCGTAGAAGAAGTATGTGGCGTCGCTGACACCGTCGTAGGAGAAGTATGTGGCGTCGCTGACACCGTAATAGGAGAAGTATGTGGCGTCGCTGACACCGTCGTAGAGGAAGTGTGTGGCGTCGCTGACACCGGCGTAGGGGAAGTAGCTGTCGTCGCTGCTGAGGGTGGGAAAGAAGATGGGGTTGCTGGCGTCGCTGACGCTGGCGCTGGAGCTGGCAGGGATGTAGGCGTAGTAGGCGTAGTCGCTGGCGTCGCTGACGCTGGCGTTGGTGCTGGCGTCGCTGACGCTGGCGTAGATGCTGGCGTCGCTGACGCTGGCGTAGATGCTGGCGTCGCTGACGCTGGCGTAGATGCTGGCGCTGAGCAACAGCGCGAGGAGGCCGCTGGGCCTCGATTCCAGTATGGAGTGCGACGTCGCGGACGTCGTCTTGGGTATACGGCCCCGCGGGCCGGGATAGCGAGCCTCGCTCCAAGCTACCACTGTGATATATGGATATCGCTGATATCGTTTGTCGAGGAATCGCGCGGCGAAACTCTCTGCGTAGCTCTAAGGCCAAGGGCCCTAGTTCGAAACAAAACGGCAGCGACAAGGCGGGCGTGAGAG
>CAUYUJ010002170.1:0-35000 GCA_963575745.1 Prorocentrum cordatum
GTGAGGATGACGTGAGTTCCACAGAAACTCCCTCAAATGATGGGGATACTGATGGGAATGATGATGATAATGATGATGGGGATGGTCATGATGATGATGAGGAGGAGGAGGACGAGGACGAGCAGGATGGGAATGAGGATGAAGATGGTGATGCGCATTCTGACCATGATCAGGATGGTGGATGATGTCGATGATGCTCATGGTGATGATAATGATGGCAATGAGGATGGCGATAAGGATGACGATGATGCTGCTGATGATGATGCGTGACGACACTGCTGACGGTTGTGATGATGATGTTGATGTTGATGATGATGATGATGATGATGATGATGATGATGATGATGTTGATGTTGATGTTGATGATGATGGTGATGATGATGATGATGATGATGATGATGCCGATGATGATGATGATGATGACGATGATGATGATGTTGATGATGCTGATGATGATGATGACGACGATGATGATGATGATGATGATGGTGGTGGTGGTGGTGGTGGTGGTGATGATGATGATGATGATGATGATGATGATGGTGGTGGTGGTGGTGGTGGTTCTTCATTTCCCTTGTCCTCCTCCCCTCCCTCCCTCCCTCCCTCCTCCTCCCCTCCCTCTTTCCTCCCTCCCCGTTCTCGCTCATCCTCCGCCTCCTCGTCCTCCCTCCGGCGCGGCAGGCGCTGGAGATCGAGATGGTGGAGGACTCGCTGTGCCCCCCCCATCCCCGCCCCGCGCGGCTGGCGCGCACCTCGTGCAGTGAGAACAAGAGATGTACACATGGTTCACTATTCCCTCGAGGTCTTTGTGTTTTTTTTGGGGGGGGCAAGACCCTTTCGTCTAATTCCTTGAGGTCTTTGATTTTTGTTGGGGGGCCAGGATCCTTTCGTTTCTAATTCTTCCATCCTGGGCCTCTTCCTGACCACTAGGGGGCCAGGAACAATTTCGGAACGAGCACACTTAGGAAAAGGAGCACGACTAGACATGGACGACGTGCACAGAAAAACACACAATCGATCAAGAGAGAGAGAGGGGGAGGAACGGCGGGAGAAATATGGTAATCTAAGACGCACGCGCGCACACATCTTGAGCGTCCGCGTGCTGGAGCCACTCCAAGCTGGGTGATGTCGGCCGACGCGCGCGCGCGCCCATCAAAATGAAATTTCGCAGGGCCCCCACGAGGCAGCGGCGAGGCAGGCCCGCCAGCCCTCTTGGGCCGTTTTGGGCGCCGCTTGGGCCGTCTTGGGGCCCTCTTGGGCCGTTTTGGGGGGCCTCTTGGGGGCCTCTTCGGCCGTCTTGGGGCGGTCCTGGGGGCCTCTTGGGCCGTCGGCAACGCCGTGAAAGCCGAAAAGCCGTGTGTGCAAACAATGCACGTTTTCCAAAGAATTTCAATGCTTTTGGCCTCTTGGGGCCCTCTTGGGACGCCCCGTGGGCGCCTCTTGGGGGCCTCTTGGGGGCCTCTTGGGCCGTCTTGGGCGGTCTTTGGCTCTCTTGGAGCGCTCTTGGGCCGTCTTGGGGGGGAACCCGAAAAACATGCAAAAACCCTGGGGAAAATCCGAAAACGGCCATTACCAACCCTGCACCCGGCCTTACCCCCTCCCCTGGAACCCCTCCTTTCAGGGCTTCGCCCCAACACAACGCCATCACTCGTACCTCGCTCTTTCCGTTACCTATTTGGATTGCTTAAAACTTCGACTGGATGTTTAATGTTGTGGTCCTGGTGCTATTTCTTAGCCCTCGAGGAAGGTCTGGGTAGGAGGACACGCCCGACTCAAGGGTGGCTCGAGGGGGCGCCCCAGCGCAGGGGCCGCCGGCCGCCGGCAGGCCGGCCGCCATGGCGCCCGCCGGGCCCCCCGCGCGCGGGGCCGCACGGCGCGCCGCGCCCGGGCGCCGTGGCGCCCGCGGCGCCGCCCGCCGCGCGTTGCCGCTCGAGCGCCTTGCCGCGCGGTGCCAGGCCGCCCAGCGTTCCCCCCCGCGGGTGCCCACCGGAGGATCGAGGGGGAGGAGGAGAGTAGGAGGAGAGGAGGAGAGGAGGAAGAGGAGGAGGAGGAGAAGGAGGAGGGCGGAGGATGAGAGAGGAGGAGGAGAGGAGGAGGAGGAGGGGAGGAGGGTGGAGGGGGAGAGGAGAGGAGGAGGGCGGAGCGGAGAGGAACGGCGGAGGAGAAGGAATGTAGGAGGAGAGGAAGAGGAGCGAGGGCTGCGGAGGAGGAGGAGGAAGGAGGAGGAGGAGGAGGAGGAGGAGTGGGCGGATGAGGAGGAGGGCGGAGGAGGAGGAGGACGAGGAGGAGGAGGAGGAGGAGGGGAGGAGTGAGGAGGGCGGAGAAGGAGGAGGGAGGAGGAGGAGGAGGAGGAGGAGGAGGAGGAGAGGAGAAGGAGGAGGATGAGGAGGAGGAGGATGGCGGAGGAGGAGGAGGATGAGGAGGCTAGGAGGGAGGAGGAGGAAGGAGAGGGGAGGAGAAGGAGAGGAGGGCGGAGGCGGAGGAGGACGGCGAGGAGGAGGAGAGGAGAGGAGGAGGAGAAGGGCGGAGGGCGGAGAGGAGGAGATAGGAGGAGAGGAGGAGGAGGAGAGAGGGGGAGGAGGAGAGGGCGAGGAGGAGGAGGAGGAGGAGGGGAGGAGGAAGAGGCGGAGGAGAGGAGGAGGAGGAGGAGGAGAGGAGGAGGAGGAGGAGAGGAGGAGGAGGGAGGGGAGGAGGAGAGGAAGAGAGGAGGAGGAGGAGGAGGAGGAGGAGGAGGAGGAGGAGGAGAAGGATGAGGAAGGGGAGGCCCTACGGGGCTTTCTCACCCACAGCCGTGTGAACGAATGAGGGCTCTGCCAACCTCGAACCTACACTCTCTCCTGGCTCACCTTCTTGCAGCCTCCTTCCCCCTGCTTCCCTTCGCGAACCTCCCACCATCCCTCCTCGTGTGGTGGCGGGGAGGGTTAAGTTAAGGGTTTCGATGGCATGGGCGGGGGCGGGAACATGGCCGACAGCGGTCGCGGCAAGGGCCGCGGCTGCCGCGGGGCGCAGCCACCACAGCCCCCCTTGTATTGTCGCACCGCCGCATTCCTTCAAGCGTCAGTTGCACGACCTTCTCACCTCCTCTTCTCCCTACTAGCGTCACGGCGGCTGAGGTTGGGTTCAGTCGGCCGGGGCGGTATAGGTGGACACCGACGGCGGTGTCGGCAAAAGCATGGCCGCCCCGGACACAGCCAACATAGCCCGACCCACCGCCGCAGTGTTGCTGCGCCCGGCTAGCTCTCATTATCACCCGAGGGGGAGATACAGGTTCTGCGGAGGCCCAGAGAACCAACGACAGTCGGCTTTTCGGCGTTGGCTAGGAGGCCTCGGACACATCGCCGCCAAGCTACCACCACTGGCCAACGCTTTCTGGCCACGCTTTCCTTCAGCACACCCTCTGGCTTAAGCTGCTCAAGCTGCCATGCAACGACCTCTGCCCAAGCTTCTGGCCAAACCACCGCCCATGGCGAGAGCGGGCCGCGGCCATTGTCACTGTGGGGAGGGGCGGCTTCATCATGGATGGGATAGGTCTTGGTTTAGACGGATGGGGACGGACACAACACTTACCAGCACCTTGCAACTGCCACAAAAGGCACCCCCCCCCCCACGCGCGGTGGAACGCTCCCAGGCGGCCACCACCCCCGCGGTCTGGGCACCCTACTCTTGCGTGTCAGGGGAGGGTACCAGTCGCGGGATGGTGGACGCCTCGGGGGGCTTTTGTGCGCAGGGGGAGAGGCCTGCCTGCCTTCCACCTGGGCGAGCGTGGCCGGCCACTCTGGCGAGTGTGGTCACCCCCGAGACCTCGACTAGACGTAAGAGTGACCTTTCGCCGGAGTGACCTTTGGTGCGGGCACAGAGGGGTCCCCGGATGGCTAAAAACGAGGCCGTAGCAGCGGCTTGCGCGCCCAGGTCTGGTTCCCCCGCGGCCCCCAGAAAGCCGCGCAGCAAAGGTCACTCTTGCCCAGGGTCGCTCCTGCGTGTAGCCGACCGCCTGGAAGGCTCAAGTCTACCTCGAGCTCGGTGGACCCCCCCGGGGGCGGCCCCGAGGTCACTGCGTTGGGAGGAGCCTTACGCTGGGTCGCAGTTGAGGGGTCCCGTCTTCGACCTCGGGGGCTCCCGTGGAGGGCTCGCGCGAGCAGAGGGACAGGCCCGTGAGCCTTCCCACGCGGACGAGTGCGGCCGCGGGCCGCCGCGGCCACTCTGGGCACCGCACCTCCTCAGCGCCGCCACTGGCGCCGCCACGGCCGCTTGCGTGTCCCACTACTCCTTCCCTTTTTTCCGCATGTTTGTTTTTTTGTTTTGTTTTGTGTTTTGTTGTGTGTTTTTTATGGTTATCTTCTCTCTTGTTGTTTTTTTGTTTCTCTCTCTCTCTCTCTTTCTCTCTTCATTCCCTCCTCGGTGCCTGCCTCGCATGCCCTACCTTTGCTTGCCACATCGTCGCCACAGGATCCCCCCCCCCCAGGGCCGACCAGCCCTGGGGGGGGGAGGGTTCGCCCGATGGGATCCCAAGCCACCAGAACCCAGGAACGAGGAGGAGGAGGAGGAGGAGGAGGAGGAGGAGGAGGACCACTGCACACTCAAGACGCATCAACGATGTTGCAGTAAACCTTTCCTCCAAGTTTCTCCTGCATGGGTCCCTACGAAAACGTTCCATCGTTGCAGGAAGTGCCCCATTGAAGAACGACCATGTGATAGTCGTCAACCGTGTCAAGGCACCATTCCTGGGACACTAACGCCTCGCATCAACTTGATTGTCGCGTCCTGATGATCCTAAGCCGTGTCAGAACACCATTCCTGGTAATGCGACGCCGCGAATCAGAATATGATCGCATCCTGCCACTCCCACACCGTCCCAACATGTTCCTGGGATTTTACCCCTACGGATGCATGAAATCGTTGCGGACGTTGGAGATGAATGCGCCGGGCGCTCAGGCGAGAGCCAACGTTTGAAAGCGACCCACCCTCCAACCTTGAAGTTGCAGCAAGAGTGAAGACGAATGTGCGCGGCGCTAGGGCTAGAGCCACATGTTGAAAACTGCCCTCCCTCCATCCGTGAAGTTTTTTTGTAGATCAAAAACCTTGTGATGGTGGTAATAGTGAGGATGGTGATGATGATGATGATGATGATGATGATGATGGCGATGGTGATGTCGTTGATGATGATGATGGTGATGGTGATGATGATGATGATGATGATGATGATGATGATGATGATGATGATGATGATAATGATGATTATGATGATGATAATGATGATGATGCTGATGCCGATGATGGTGATGATGCTGCTGATGACGATGGCCATGAAGAGTAGGAGACGGAGAGGGACAGGGATAACGAGGAGTACAATCCACATTAATATACAGCAATACGCAAGCAAATGCCGATGTTACCTACAGCAGCTCCAGCAGGTGAAAACAGAAGTGTCAACTCGGCGGACGCAGTTTCCATGGGCTCAGAACCGCCTGAGAGCATTGACTTAACTGGAACCGATGCTGTTGCAAACACGCCTCTAGCAGTGGCTACTGTTGCAGGTTCTGTTGCAGACGCGACCAATGCATTGGACACGGGCCTCTTGGGGGCCTCTTGGGGACCTCTCGGGAGTCTCTTGGGGCTCCTTGGCGGCGTCTTGGGGGCCCCCAGGGCCTCTTGGGGGGCTCTCGGGGGCCTCTTGGGGCAGGGGCGGGGGTAGTCGATTGCGCCCCCCCCCCCTCGGAGGCCACGATCCTCGTGAGAGGTGTCGAGAAATTGCCCGGTCCGGCATCTCTGACCCCCACCCTCCCGGGGACCTGCCGGGGTATTTTTCGCCCGGGGACTCCTAGGGGCCGCCCCGCGCGCGCGAAGTAGAAATACTGTTTACCTGTTACCAGAGATCTTAGCACGCCCTGGCCCGTTGGGCCGGCGAATTTCTGCCACAGTCCTCACAGTCAATAGTGTTAAATGTGACGTTTCAGTTCTTCACGTCGCGCTACATATGGCCATGTTTTGCTGTTGGCCTGGCACACATGCTGTCACGACAGTTGTCTTGTGTCACATGCATGGTACGCACACCATTCATCTCGCTCGTTTGTTATCTCACGGCCGCTCGTGCTGTCTTGGCAGGTGGTCTTGTTTAACATGTGTGGTACGTTCATTTGTTCTATCGCACGCGTATGTTCTGTCGCTGTCACTGATTTACTTGATGGTTTATGTTGCTCCTTGCGCTCTTTGTCACTCTTGCTGTCTCGGTGGTTGTCTCCTGTCACATGCGTGGTGCGCACCGTGCGGGGAGAGAAGCCGCCGGCACCGTCGCTGCGCTCCCTGCGGCGCGCATTCGGCGCGTCGCCTCACGAAGGATGGGTGGTGGGCAGAGAGGAGGAGGAGGAGGAGGAGGAGGAGGAGGAGGAGGAGGAGAGGAGGAGGAGAGGAGGAGGAGGAGGAGGCGGAGGAGTGAGGAGGAGGAGGAGGAGGAGGAGAGGAGGAGGAGAGGAGTGAAGGAGGAGGAGGGCGTGAGGATGAGGAGGAGGAGGGGAGGAGGAGGAGGAGGAGGAGGAGGAGGGAGGAGGAGGAGGAGGAGGAGGAGGAAGGAGGAGGAGAGGGGGAGGAGGAGGAGGAGGGAGGAGGAGGAGGAGGAGGAGGAGGAGGAGGAGAGGAGGAGGAGAGAGGAGGAGGAGGAGGAGGAGGAGGAGGAGAGGGAGGAGAGGGAGGAGGAGGAGGAGAGGAGGAGGAGGAGGAGGAGGAGGAGAGGAGGAGGAGGAGGGAGGCGGAGGAGGAGGAGGAGGAGGAGGAGGAGGAGGAGGAGAGGAGGGCGGAGGAGGAGGAGGAGGAGGAGGAGGAGGAGAAGAGGGAAGAGGAAGAGGAGGAGGGAGATGAGGAGGAGGAGGAGCAGGAGGAGGAGGAGGAGGAGGAGGAGGAGGAGGAGGAGGAGGAGGCGAGGGAGTGAGTGTGCCTCCCTAGCTGCCCAGGCCAGGGACTCTCGTGGAGGGCCCCTCGGCAATCTCTAGTTCTGTTGACAAAGGCGGTGCGACTGCCTCTGGCGGCGGTGCGGCCAGCAAGCTCGTCAGGGAACCTTGCGGAGGCCTCGAGGGCGGCGCGGGGGGCCTGGCCGACCAGCGGAGGCGAATTGGGCAAGGAGGGGGGAGGGGGAGGGGAAGGGGGAGGAGGAGGGGGAGGGGGAGGGGGGAGGGGGAGGAGGAGGAGGAGGAGGAGGAGGAGGAGGCAGGAGGAGGAGGAGGAGGAGGAGGAAGGACGAGGACGAGGACGAGAGGAGGAGGAGGAGGAGGAGGAGCCGCCATCCTCGCCCGAAGCAAGTCTGGTCCCAGTTTCGGGGGTGTTGCGACCGAAAAGGATCCTCCCCCGGGAGGAAGGCTCCGGAGGAAGGCCTCGACGCCGGCCCCGACCCCTCTTGGAGAGGGAGTCGCGGTTCGGCCGCGTCCGATCCCATCAAATCCTGGACCGCCTGTGGTTTCTCTGGCATTTGTGCCCAACAACCGCCCTCCTCATACCTCGTTCTCATCCCCTCTCCTCATCCGCCTCCTCCTTCTCCTACTACCTCCTCTCCTCCTCCTCTAGGTCTCCTCCTCCCCTCCTCTCATCCTCCTCCTCCTCCTTCCTTCCTCCTCCTCCTCCTCCTCCGCCTCCGCGACCTTTCTCCCCCCCCCTGCGCCCCCCCCCCCCCCCCCCTGCATCCTCCTACTTCCCCTGTTCCTCCTCCCCCCTCCCTCTTCCTCCCCCTCCCGATCCCTCTCCTCCTCCCTCCCCCCTCTCCTCCGTCTTCCCCCCCCTGCTTCCTGGCCCCTCCGCTCTGGCTCGCAGCGCCCCCCGGCGGCGCCACGCCCCGCGACGCGGGGGCCCTCGCCTCGGCCCCCTCGCCGCGGCCATGCCGCACAAGTACGAGTCGCTGGCCGAAGCCCGCAGCGGCCGGGGCGTGGGCCAGGGCTCCTCCTCGGGTCGTGCACGAGGAGGAGGACCAGGAGGAGGACGAGGAGGAGCAGGAGGAGGAGGAGGAGGAGGAGGAGGAGGAGGAGGAAGAGGAGGAGGAGGAGGAGGAGGAGGAGGAGGGCTCTTCCTCGGGTCGTGCACGATCGCGTCACCCTCGCTCCAGGGGGGGACCCGAGGTCCTTGGGCCCAAGGCCCCAGGCAACTCCTCCTCCTCCTCCTCCTCCTCCTCCTCCTCCTCCTCCCCGCAGCGGCCGGGGCTCCTCCTCGGGTCGTGCACGCTCGCGTCGTGCAAAAATCAGGACGGGAGGTCTGGGGCTGCTTTTGGCCTCTGCAGCTTGCCGGGCCTCGGGAGCGTGGCAGCAGCGACTCGGGACGAGAAGCCGCTCCCGGGAAAAGGGCCGGGACTGCCAGGGCCCTCGATCGGGGAAGGGCAGGGCTCGAATAGAAGCCTGAGCTCGGGCTTGCCGATGTTTTTTGACGAGCGCGCCCCGGATTCTGACGGGCCCGGCTTGCGTGGGATGCCTGCAGCGGGAGCCCGCGTCAAATTTCAGATTGGGTCTCGGCATTCTTATGATGGCCCCCGTCAGGCAAACCCGAGTCCCCCGTACCCGAGTCCTACGTCTCCCCGATCGGGGCCCGCATGCCCAGACCTGTTCGTGCCGGCGTATCGAGGATCGAGGTTCACAGTTTTCGTTTTTTCATTCGGGGGCTCCCCTCGTCGCCACAACTGGGCGCAGCTCGGCAAACGGGTGCGCGTCTCGACCCCGAGGGGCGACCGGGGATTCAGGCGGAGCGGCTCTTGACAACTCTTCGCGTCGTGGGGACTGGTCACGACGGGAGGTTCTTGGCCATGTTCGGTCTCTGGGGGCCCTCGCCAGGGCCCCGGACCGTTCAACGACGGTTCAGGACGGTTGACTGCCCGCCTAGACGCGGCACCGTCGCAGCGCACAGCCGCAACGGCCAGAGGCAGCGCCCAACGCGGGCCGCTGCAGCGACGAGCATGCATTGCACAGCTCTTTTGCAAGAGAGGCCATGCCACTCGGAACTTCGGTGTCGTGTGGCGTCCAGCGCCGATCGAGGAAATCCGCGCGGAGCTTCGAAAGATTATGTTTATCTGCAGCGCTTCTATGCGACGGGGATGGGCGCCAACGGGGTTTAGCCAGTCCACTCCAAAACCCTCTGACTGGCTTGGGCCTCGGATCTCTGGCGATGTGTTTTTTGTTTGTCTTGGCAGTTCCCCTCGATTTCGGGCCCTGGGGCACAGTATCGATGCGTCGGTGCCAGGAGACGTTTACTCTGGATGAGAAGGGCTACCACCAGGGAAGGGGTCGGGACCCTTGGGGGCCGCGCCTTGAAACATCGCATCGTGGGATGCCTGGGCCTGGGGCGCCACATCGTGGAGTCGGTCCTCCCTTGTCTGGGCCGTCTCGGTGACTTCCTGGAGCGCTTCGGGGCCGCCTTGGGGCCCTCTTGGGAGCCTCTTGGGCGGTCTTGGGGTCCTTTGGGGCCGACTTTTGGGGCCCTCTTTGGGGCCCCTTGGCTGACTCGGAGCTGCCCTCCGCAAGGTCGCGGACACGAAGTTGTTTCGCTTCGGGGAGGAGGATGAGGAGGAGCAGGAGGAGGAGGACCGAGGGGGGAGGGAAAAAGTACGTAGGAGCAGGAGGAGAAGGAGAAGGAGAAGGAGGAGGAGGAGGAGGGGGAGCAGGAGGAGGCGGAGGACCGAGGAGGGAGGGGAAAGCACGTAGGAGGAGGAGGAGGAGGAGGAGGAGGAGGAGGAGGAGGAGGAGGAGGAGGAGGAGGAGGAGGACCGAGGCGGAGGGGTCTCCCTCCCTCGAGGCTCTCGGGTCGCCCGGCACCCCTCGCAGTGCGACGCGCTGGGGGGAGACGAGTCCTGGGACGTGCGCCGCTGGGGCTGGTGGCCGTTCGGCGGCAGCCACCGCAGGGGCCCCAGTGACGGCCTGTCCGTGGCATCCGAGAACGCCCTCGCCGAGGATCGGGAACGAGAACGGGGAAACATGATACGTCGGAGGTCCGCGCGGATTTCTCGGATCGGCGCCAGGGCCCCCTGGCGGCGCCTCTGGCGCCGCCCCTGGCGCGCTCCGCGCGCCTGGGAGGGGGGCTAGCGCGGATCCAAGAAATCCGCACGGACCTCAGAGTCTTTACGTTTATGTCATGTTCGCTCCCCTAGAGAAACCTGCGTAACCCTGAGATTCGGATGTCTCATGTCTGTGCCGCAGCGCGCGTTGTCGTACAATCCCGTGTCGATCTGACCTCGCCCCAACAAAAACAGCTCCGAAAGATGGGGTCTATGGATCCACTCAGTGGTGATCGTTGTGCGATGTTGCATTTTTTCTGCGACGTCAGTGCGTGCAAGACTCATATCCATATCCAGTGCCTCTAGGACTTTTTTGGAAGCGGCGCCACAAGACCGAAGCGCACTGGATATGAATAAAAATCGAGCCTCTAGTGGGCAAATTTATCCATATCCAGTGCGCCTCGGGTTTCTTCGGAAGGGAGCCCGAAACTCCATCCTGCAGTGGATATAGACAGAAGTATTGCCCGCAGTCAGATCTGGTGGAACCGCGACGGAGCAACACTTCAGTTCGCGGCGCTGGCGGCCGCGAGCGCGACTGCAGGGCCGGCAGGCCGCGCTGGACACTGGGCGCACTGTAGAGCGGTTGAACAAGCATAGAGCAACCGCGGAGGAGGGGGGGAAGGAGGCTCGAGACGGAACACGCGACGGACATTTTTGTTGAATTCTCATTTCTGGAGAATATTTGTTGTTGATCCCCCCCACCGGTGCATACTGTTTGTTCTCAAACAAAGTGTGCCCCTCGACGCTCGCACCCTGTTTTTTGTTACGGACAGTCTTGATGCTCAAACTGGACCCCTGGCCCCCGGGTTACAACAACAACAACGGCTCCCGCCTGAGACTTCCTTACAATTCAGCCAGGACCCCCGCTCCCGCCCGAGACTTCCTCGCATGTTATTCAGGAGTCGCGCTCTCACTTGGGACTTGCTTGCAATTTTTTCGGGGAATTGCTCTCCCGGCGCTCTGGAGTCGCGCTCTCGCTGGAGGCTTGCTGGCAACTTACTGAAGAATGGCCTTGCGTTGGAATTTCCTGCGATTTTCACAAGCGCCGCGCTCCCGACACCCAGGCACCCAGGAGTCGCGCCCGTTGTGGTCCCATGTGCATGCCCTTCGTGGCCCCGCTGTCGCCATTTGTGTCCCCCTTCACTGTCCTACGTGGCCCAGTTGCTACCCTCAGTAATTCCATAGTTGCCTTCTGTGGCCTCGCATTATCAGCACTTCGTGGCCCCCGCTCGTTCGCGCTCTTCGTGGCCCCATACGCAGTCCCTCCGTGTCCCCGCTGTCGCCCTTCGTGACCTACTTCGTGCCCTTCGTGGCGCTGCTGTCGTTCTCTCTCGCTCTCACTTTCGCTCGTCGTCGCCGTCGTCGTCGCCGTCGCCGTCGTCTTCGACGTCGTCGTCGTCGTCGCCGTCGTCGTCGTCGTCGCCGTCGTCGTCGTCGTCGTCGTCGTCGTCGTCGTGGTCGGTCCCCTGTCCGTCCCTCTTGGGGTCGGGTCGACGGTCCGCGGCCGCCCCGCCGATCAGCGCTGCCGCTTGCCACGCCGACGGTCCGAGGCCGCCCCGCCGCTTGCTGGGGCCCGTTCTGCAGGGAAGGCAGGTCTACCCCCCAAAAGGGGTTCGATCGAAGACGAAGAGGGCGGGTTTCGAGGGTATGGGAAATACGCGTTATTGGACACTCGAGCATAGATTTATAAGGGCGAACAGTCTTAGAATTATTGTTGCTGTTGTTGTTGCTGGTTTTGTTGTTGTTGTTGCCGCTGCTGTTGTTGTTATCTTCGGCCCTGGGGGCCCTCGCCGAGCCCGGGGGCTGCCCAACGACTGCTCAGGATGGAGAGCTTGCCCCAGGAGGAGCAGGAGGAGGAGGAGGAGAAGGAGGAGGAGGAGGAAGAGGAGGGGGAGGAGGAGGAGGAGGAGGAGGAGGAGGAGGAGGAGGAGTAGAGGAGGACGGAGGGATGGAGGAGGAGGAGGAGGAGGAGAGAGGAGGAGGAGGAGGAGGGGGAGGGGAAGCGGAGGGGGAGGAGGAGGAGGAGGAAGGAGGAGGAGGAGGAGAGGAAGTGAGGAGGAGTGAGGAGGGAGGAGGAGGAGGGGAGGAGGAGGAGGGGGAGGGGAAGCGGGAGGCGGGAGGAGGAGGAGGCGGAGGAGGAGGAGGAGGAGGAGGAGGAGGACAGGATGGAGGTGAGGAGGAGAGGGTAGGAAGCGAAGGAGAGGAGGAGGAGGGAGGGTGCACAGAGCACGCAGAGACAGGAGGGCAGATGGTAAGGAGGAGGAGGGGGAGGGGAAGGAGGAGGGGGAGGAGCAGGGGTCGAGGCCTCTGGGATTCTCGTCATGAAAGCGCCATGGCGTCCAGGGTCTATGTGCGAGCCTCGCCCCCGCGGGTCCAGCTGGCGCTGAGGTATCAGACACCCCCGCTGGCTTCTCTCGTGCCCGCAGGCGTCTTCTCGGTTCTGAGCTCCGGCGGACGCTCCGACACTCTGACGTGCAGGGGTGACCTCACAGGGTTTTTTGTTGTTTTATATCATGGGGAAGTTACAACCTCTGGCGCAGGCTTATTGGCGGATTGGGAGCCCCAGCCGCATTTGGATTATGATGATTCCCCCCTCGGCGACCACCGCTCAGGCAGCCGCCGTCGTCATTGCCGCCGCCGCCGTCGTCATCGTACTTGCAGAAGGCCGTCGGAGGGCCCGAGAAGGTCACCCACGCAAGCTGTCGTGGGAGGGTTCCACCTGACACCCCCTGTACGCACAGCATGGGGCACCAGGACGAGGGGGAGGACTAGGGGGGGAAGGACAAGTTGAATTGCCAGCCGAGAGGGGGGTCTGAGGTCACAGGGGTCGCATGCGGTTGCCTCGAGGACGCGGCAGCGGAGCTCGCGCCCGCGGGGCACCTGTCGCAGGCCCACCAGGCCTACCATGGAGGAGGAGGAGGAGGAGGAGGAGGAGGAGGAGGAGGAGGAGAAGGAGGAGGAGGAGGAGGAGGAGGAGGAGGAGGAGAAGAAGAGTATGAGGAGGAGGATCAAGAGGAGGAAGAGGAGGAGGAGGAGGGGTCAACGTTGGGATGGACTCGGGCGAGGTTCGAGGTCTTCGGGGATTCGGATGGGGTTAGAAGATTCAGGCAGTTCTCGTAGGTTCTCAGCGGTTTTCCAGCCTCGGGGTGCCTTCAGCAGCTGCGCCTCGCCGAGAGCGTTCTGGGGGTGCCAGGATCGCCTCGCACAGCTGCCGGAGGGAGCCGAGGCATTGCCCGAAAGTGGGTCAGGGAAAAAGTTAGTGGGGGCATGGGGGATCAAGAGGAGGAGGAGGAGGAGGAGGACTAGGAGGAGGAGGAGGAGGAGGAGGATGGAGGAGGAGGAGGAGGAGAGAGGGAGGAGGAGGAAGGGAGGAGGAGAGGAGGAGCGAGGAGGAGGAGGAGGAGGAGGAGGATAGGAGGAGGAGGACGGAGGAGGAGGAGGAGGAGGATGAGGAGAGGCAGGAGGAGGAGGAGGAGGAGGAGGAGGAGAAGGAGGAGGAGGAGGAGGAGGAGGAGGAGGAGGAGGAGGAGGAGGAAGAGGAGGAGGAGGAGGAGGAGGAGGGAGGAGGAGGAGGAGGAGGAGGAGGCAGGGGCCGAGGACGGAGGGAGGAGGAGGAGGGTAGGGAGAGAGAGGAGGAGGAGGAGGGGGGGAAGGAGGAGGAGAGGAGGAGGAGAAGGAGGAGGAGGAGGAGGAGGAGAGGAAGAGGAGGAGGAAGGGAGGAGGAGGAGGAGGAGGAGGAGGAGAGGGTGGAGGAGGAGGAGGAGGAGGAGGAGGAGGAGGAGGAGGGGAGGAGGAAAGGGTGGAGGGGGAGGAGGGGGGAGGAGGAGGAGGAGGCAAGGAACGGAGGAGGAGGGAGGAGGAGGAGGAGGAGGAGGGGAGGAGAGGAGGAGGAGGAGGAGGAGGAGGAGGAGGCAGGAGGAGAGAGGGTGAGAGGAGGAGGGAGGAGGAGGAGGAGGAGGAGGAGAGGAGGAGGAGGAGGAAGGAGGAGGAGGAGGAGGAGAGGAGGAGAGGGTGGAGTGGGAGGAGGAGGAGGAGGAGGAGGAGGAGGAGGGAGGAGGCGAGGAGGAGGAGGAGGGAGGAGGAGGAGGAGGAGGAGGAGGAGGAAGAGGAGGAGGAGGAGGAGGGAGGAGGAGGAGGAGGAGGAAGAGGAGGGAGGCGGAGGAGGGGAGGTATCGGCATCGCTCCTCTGAGTCCAGGGTCGGATGGATTTGGGAGCAGTTTGGGGAGTACCCCTCATAGCAGGCTCTCGAACTGGAGCTCGCCAGCGACGGTGCCCGACGGCAGACGTCGGCGCACGGCCGAACTCCTGAGGTTGCTGCGCTCTCCAGAAGCAATCATCCCTCGCCCCTCGAGTGCAAGGAAGGTAGCCCGCAGGCCGCGGGCCAGTGAAGTCAGCGGCCTCTTCTCTCGAAGAGACCGACATCTGGACAACCGTGGCCTCCAGAACGGGATCGATGGTGGCAACCATAAGCCTTCGCACTCTTGAATCGAACCTTTTTCCGTGCGGGAAAAAGCCTGATCAAGAGCTGTGGGACTGCTGATCGCCGGCAACAGAAGTATTCAGAAACTTGCGCAGCACTGCCTGCTGATCTGGCGGCGCGCGCTGCACCGCTGTGACTACAACTCCTGTGAACATGAAGCCGTTCTGCGCGCCCAGGCCGTGCCCCTTCTGGCCCTCGACATGGGGGATGTACTCAGTCTCGAGTGCTGACTTCATGGCTTGGTAGATTGGACCGGCAACCTTGACCGTGAACTGCGTGGTGCACCCCGCCCCAGGGAGGCGGTTCCTCCGGGCGTTGATGACACCTGGCTTGAGGGCGAGAGCGGCTCTCTTCTCCGTGCGGCCATCTTCAACGGCAGTGCGCTTGCGAGCCTGAACACTTGGGTCGGCAGCATCGGCAGAAGGCTTCGCACCCACCTGGCCGAAGACAGAAGACCATTTGTGGCCGGGACGTATGCTTACAGTTCTGGAATATGTTCTTCCAAAGGTACGTGTTCACGCAGATGCCAGTGAGCCTCTGGATAGCTACAGAAAGGCACCCTGCACTTCAGACACTCGTAGGGGGCAGGAACAGCTTGATCGAATACCGTCGTAGAACCTCGGGACCTCGGGTATTCGTTATTAACCAAACTCCGCAGAAGATGTTCGCTAGCGAGCCTTTTTGTGGCCTACGTATTCCCACCGTATACACGCGCTAGATACAGTAGCCACACGAGCAAGATCTCTGATACCAAGTTTAGGAAGCAGAGGGTTGCCTTGATGCAGGAGGAGCAGCCGCCCAGTGGGGTATACAGCACTACAGATACCTTTCCCCTCCCCCAAACTGAGGCCACAGACGAAGCCAGGGGCAGGAGGGGGCTGAGGAGGCGAGGGAGGAGAGGGAGGAGAGGCACCCAGGGACACGGAGGGAGGTATCTGTTGACCTAGGTGTTCACAGGCGAGAACACGAGGATCAGTGGAGAGGAAATCATGTCGTACGTCTTCGCCGCAAAAGATCGCAACGGGTCGCGCACGTACATGTTCAACGTGTTGTAGGCATTCGCCAGTACGAAACAGATCAGCAAGATCGGCTTGAAACTGCTCTCACCAGGTCCGAACAGGCCCCACACAATACCCTTCCCCTATCCAAGCTCCTGAACTCCGTATCCTCCCATGAACCCTCTCCAAAAAACGCCCCAGTAATTTGAAAAGTTACGGGGAGGCCGCCTCACAATGGCTTGCATCCACTTCAGACTCTGCACTCGAAGCGCAAGCGAAGCATGAAGCATGAACGAGCCTTAATTGAGAGAGGACCGTCTTATTAGTCACGGCGCCGTACTGGATCTCCTCCCCCTGCTTCTTACCGCTAGCCTTCCCCCTGCACAATCAGCGTGCCATGGCTGCACGCGCGCCGTCCAGCTTATACTCACTTTGGCTACGTAAAACGCAAGCAGCCAAGCCAGACATCAGAGCTCCATCTACCACCGAACGAAACACGATACTCTTTCAACGCTTGTTGGAGCAATGCTGCCGGAATCCTTGCAGAAGCTGATATCCCTGCCGGGCTTTCTGTACACGCCGTGAGATGCCTGAAGCTTGGCTGCCGTCGGCCTGAAGAAACGGCCCGAGATACTTTCAAGCACGCGCGATGTTGCCAGACATCTCCTCTCTGCTCCTCAGTCTCCAGATGCCTTTCTCGTCCACGTGCCTCACTCCAAAAAAGCGGCGCCGAGCAGCAGTAGCACCTCTACCTTCCAAGGTGCACTGAGCAGTCCTGCTTGTTCGAGTTGGCCTGAACGTTGGCGATACTTAGTCTGTCTTTGAGATGTTCAGCGCTACTTTCGTAAGGCCTGATCATATCTTCAAGCGAGCGTACGAGCTGAATCCTTGCCAGATCGCCAGCGAACGCAGTCAGAGACACATCGATCGACTGGTGCGACCAAAAAAAGAGGCGGACACGATCGTGCACGTCATCGGTCAAACAGTGCTATGACCAAGGAGCAGAAACGCTAAGCCCAGGGCGCGGGTACACACAACCCCATCAACAGACCAATGATACGGACCCAGGAACCATAAGCACGCAATAGAGTCCCCAGGAATATAACCGCATCCGATCCCCATCTCTAGAACGCCGTCGACGCACTCCAGGCTGACGTGAATTTGCACCTATGTATCTGCAAAGATCGCAGTAGCGAGCTCGTCCGCTTGCAAGCGGATAAACATCATCAGCATATCGCGCGTTCGTCGCGTCGTAAAAATCCGCGTTGGAATTTAGAGCCGCTTCTCTTACACGTTCTTGCACAAGGCTTTGGACTAGTATAGCTCCTTCCCTCCGCCAGTTCCTGAGGTATCCATACGCATGATGTCTGGAGGCTTCGTACGACAACTTAGGATTAGCTTTCCAAAGATGCTTGTAGAACGACTCCCCGAAAGGCTCTAAACTATGAAACAGACGAAGTCCTGCACAGTCAGCTTTCCCGTTAGCCTTACTGAGCGCAAACGCTTAACCGCAATGCCAAATCAGTGGTGCTTCTTCATGTAGTCCAACAACTACCAACATCGCGAACAGACCGTGCCTAGTCGCCAGCAAGTCCAGCTCTCTGCCTCCGCACCTAGACCTGCTCTCGCACGTGGCTTAAGCCCCTTAGGCCAAAACAACATGCGCCATGCGCCAGCAGACATGAACCACGACGGAAGTGCACGGCGCAACCTGACACGTCGAAGACCCGGGATTTTTCCGCACACCTCTTTCGCGGCGGCACCGACATCTTGCAAGTTGCCCTCGCGCGGCTCGAGGGTGAGACGGTCATCCAGGGAAGCATCGTACTTAGGAACGCCAGCTTTTTTATAAGCACCAAAATCACCTCCTCCCCAGGCCTCTACAGGAAGTCTGGTCAACCCTCGCAATCTAAATGCATGTTAGAGGTCGAATACGGGCGCAGCTTGGACCCGAGCGTCTTCCAGCTCAGCTTGCGAGTTAATTCCCAAGAGACACTGCAGGACCGCTCGCCCCAGGAATCTTCAAGCTCTGACGTCAACCGATTTCTGTCACGTCGCGTAACATATCTCACAGCACGGTCGGAACGCCGACACAGAGTTCTATGCTTAGCAAGCCACAAACGGTGAGACACAACGAGCGTGCCACAACCGAGCGTGCCACAAACGGTGAGAGGGAGTACATCAAGCACGACAGAGAACGAAACAGGAGGGAAGGGAGAGGGAAGGGACGGAACGGGACGATATAGCAAGGTTCTCAATTGCAGCTTGCGCTCGATGCGCAGCAGCGAAACATCTGTCGTGTCGCGCGGCCTCTCAGTTTTCTTCGGCTTCGCAAGACAAACACCTGGGCGATTGGCATCGCTGCGCCGTGGATCTCGAGGCACATCGAGTCCGCACTCTGCCTCGTCAGCGTCTCCGCGTCGAACGCCACTTGGCCGACCGCACGGTTGACTTCGGACAGGAAGGCATGTTGCTCTTCACCAAACAGCACAGCCCGACTCAGCTTGGTGTGACTCCACCTTACACGATCCTCATTCGGCGGAAAGAAAGGCCCAATCTGCAGGACAGCCACAACAGGGTAATGATCTCTACGCGTCCTCGTGTTGACGAGTTGCAGCGCATCTCCAGCCCGTTCCCAAAATCTGCATGCAGTAGCACTCCCGCCCACATCTCTCGCACTGCAAATGTAATCGACTCTGGCAGTTGCAATCCCATCCCCATGATAGTACGTCGGGTTGCATTTTTAAAAAGTGTTCACCGCGCACATGTGCGGTTCCTCCAGCGCTTCTCTGAAGCAGGTTCCATTGGTATTATCCTGATCAACACTGTGTGCCCCCAGCGCCCCACTCAACTCGCTGCCAACCGTCGCGCTCGCGTCCAAATGCATGACGGGCACCGCACGCGCAGGAAGCTCGTTGAGAATCCCCTTTCAGCGCGTCCCAGAACTTCTTGCAGAACTTGACAGCAGTCGCACGCCCTCTACCCCCTCGGTGGTTCCACAGGGGCGTATGCCACTATGATGGTAACGTCCGAGCTTTCTGACTTCATCCGAACAGCGCCGATGTGTCCAGCAATGTCAGCTGGAAGCGTCCATATACGTCTAACATGCTTGGGCGAAAAAAAATGTCACTCGCGAGCAGCGCCACTCCTGTAGGCCTACCAGCATTCCCTCCGCCGCGACCCCATTGGAAACGAAGAAATCGACCACGGCGATCCTGCGCACAAGGAGTCCCCGTAGCCACCTTTGTACCTCCTATGCCCACGACGCCGCAGTTCTTAGGGTGAGGAGGGGGAGGAGGAGGAGGAGGAGGAGGAGGAGGAGGAGGAGGAGGAGGAGGAGGAGGGAGGAGGAGGAGGAGGAGGAGGAGGACGAGGAGGACGACGAGGAGGGGGGACATGCATCGACGCCCTGTCGCCCACCCGGCGCCCGCAGGACCCCGCCCAAGAGCGCGCGGCTTCGCCATCGGGGGCCCGCCGCCCATGTATCCGCGATGTTTCGTCGTTTCCAGCTCGACGTGAGCCGGGCCTGTCCCTCGACAGGAGGAGTCTTCAAACATAGAAGACATATGTCGGGGCGATGCTTTTTAAGTACATGTTGTTACTATTTCGGGACTTTGTTTTTTAACGTTTTTCCATTTTTCGCCCAGCATCCGCCTGTATGTAGGAGGACGGGCCCGACTTATAGCTCGACGCGTCCACCACTGGTCCCCCCCCCCAACGATGCCCCTCTTAAGAGGGGAGGGGGGGAAAAGAAGAAGCAGCACAGACCCAAAGCGTCGTGATTCATTCGCAACGTCGACCTGGATGTCGCGACCCATTCCCTGGAGCAGACTTTTCATCCTGAGTCTCTGTGTTGACGGTCCCGAGGCCCGGCGACGACCCCCCAGAGGCCGAAAATTGCCTAATACATCCAGCGTTGGGATTCCCATGACCCGAGAGGCTAGATATTTCCCCTTTACGGGCGATGCCTCGTCGATTTCAGCTCGATGCTCTCCCTCCAGCTCGATGCTACCCTTCCGAGCCAGTCCTCTGGTGGGCTTCCCATCATGACTCGGGCCTCCGGCGGCCGTTCGAGACGACGTGGGCGCCCCAGCAGCGCTCTGGAAGGCGCCCCCACTGCTGGAGAGCCGCAGAGAGACGCAACGGGAAGCCCACGAAAGCCTGGAGCCCCGCAACTGCGAGGCCAAGCCGGTGCCTCCTCGTCTCCAGTCGGGCATGTCCCTCTGCAGGAGGAGTGGTCGAGAACATTCAGGAAATAGCCTGGGGATGACTTTTCGATCACTCTTGAATCGTATTCTCGTTGTCACTCTTCGTCCAAAATCCGCCCGCAGGAGGACACGCCCGACCTAATTACGGTACCGCTTATGATTGATAAACCTCGCCCCGAACAGCTGGCCCAGCGTTTCTTAACCAACTTTCTGGAAAGCTGGCTCGGCTTCTTAAGGGGATCGGTAGCCTTGGATCCTAAGAATGAATCGTGTATGTTCCTGACTCCAAAAGCTGGCCCAGCGTTTCCTTAAGAAACTTCTGAAAAGCTGGCCCAGCTTTCTTAAGCAACATCGTCTGGGGACGATTTTGGGGGTATTGGGTATCGTTGGGCTATGTTAGTGAGTATTGTTGGGGTATGTTTTGATTTCTCGTCCGAAATCCGCCCGTAGGAGGACAAGCCCGATCTAATCCTCGTTGCTCGCAGGCCTAGAGGTTGACACCAACACCAATATCGGCGGTGTGCCTCCACCGAGGGAAGAAGATCCCGATCTCGGTGATGGTGGTCATGTTCTGGCTCCTCAGGTGGCCGGAACATTGCCACCAGCACCGGAATCTAGGATCACCTCTCCCATGTGGAGGCAACCCCTTGTGCTGGTGTTCGTGCCAATTTCCAGGCCTCCAGCACAGCACCACCCCCTCCCAGCTGGGATGGGGTGGCAGTGGATTGGTACACTGGTGTACATATGGCGATCGGCAGCCGCCGTTAGTCTGGGGAGCATTTCGCCCCCGGGTCGCGTGTTCTCGGACCCTCAGGTGCCGCATGGTCTTGTGTGTGCAGGACAAAACAAACACCCTCCCAGCTGGGCCCCCGTTCCCAGACCCCCGACGTCATGTTTTTTTCATTTCGTCGACCCCCAGAGGTCCCGACCCTTTCCCCATGACCGGCTTTGCATCCCGAGTCGATTTTGGACGCTCCCGAGGCCCGGTGGGGGCCCCCAGAGGCCGAAAATACCGAGAAACCTCCCGTCGTGATTTTTTCATGGCGCGAGGGGGTCTGGGTTTGGGTCGCCCCGATCCTCGTCGTGCCCCCCCCCCCCCCCTCGAGGCCTCCCGCGGGGCGCAGGCGGTGGGGCCCGCGCACCCGCCGGGGGGCGCGGGCGGCGTGCCGCCCGCGGCCGAGCCGTGGTCGAGCGTGCACGAGAAGCGGTGGATGCCGGACGAGAAGTGCACCGCCTGCTTCCACTGCAAGGCCTCGTTCCTTCCTCCTCCTCCTCCTCCTCCCTCCTCCTCCTCCTCCTCCTCCTCCTCCTCCTCGTCCTCCTCCTCCTTCCCCTCCTCCTCCCTCCTCCTCCTCCTCCTCCTCTCCTCCTCGTCGTCCTCCTCCTCCTCCTCCTCCTCCTCCTCCTCGTCCTCCTCCTCCTCCTCCTCCTCCTCCTCCTCGCGAGCGGCGAGCCCGGACGGGACAGCTCGTCGTAAAAGGATCACGGCGGCGAGCTTTTGTCGCCCTTTTCGGCCCCTGGAGGCCCTCGCCGGGCTCCGGGGCCGTCAAAGAACGGCTCAGGACGAGAAGCCGGTCCTGGGGAAGGGGTCGACCCTTCCGGGGACCCCGTATGGAAAAAATCAGGGCGTCGGATCTCCGGGCTCACGAGCGGCGAAGGCGTCCTCAGAGCCTTGAATCCTCAGGGGTAAATCTCGGGTCAGGGCCCACTCGCGCTCGTTTTTTTTGTTCGAGGGGCCGAGCCCGAGTTGCCCCGGGCCCGAGCTGCCCCAGAGACTCCGGGCGTCCAGAGCCCCGAAGCATCAGGGGTATAGCTCGTCGGGCGAAGAGAGCTATGCACATGCACCGATCCTGGGCTCGGGATGGGCCTGGCCAGAATCGGTGTATGTGCATAGTTTTTTGTCGGGCCTGTCCCCCCTACAGGGGATTTTCGACGAAAAATAAGAATCCCCCCAAATACCCCAAAAAGGTCAAAGATTATTCAAAAATAGTCCCCAGACTATTTTGGGAATAGTTTTTGGCTTTTATATATATATATATATATATATAACATCGAAAATCCCCCTGTCGGGGGACCGGCCCGACTTAAGCATAGTTCTTCTTCCTCGAGCTCGGGTCGGGGCCGACGCGGGTTCGTTTTTTGGGGGGGGAGCCGAGCCCGCGCTGCCTGGGGCCCGAGCTGCCCGTGGATAGCTCGGGCGCCCAACGGGCCGTGCGGCAGGTTTGCGTCGTGGGGGCCCGCACGGACGGCCCCGCCGCGGGCGTTTTGAGGGTCGAGCGCCGCCAGGTGGCCCCGGAGGCAGCCACGGAGGCTCGAGGCTTCGTGGCCTTTGTTGGAGGAGGAGGAGGAGGAGGAGGAGGAGGAGGAGCAGGAGCAGGAGCAGGAGCAGGAGCAGGAGCAGGAGGAGCAGGAGGAGCAGGAGGAGAAGGAGGAGGAGACGGAGGAGGAGGAGGAGCAGGAGGAGCAGGAGGAGGAGGAGGAGGAGCAGAAGCAGGAGGAGGATGGGAGAAGAACACAACACACAAGCATAAACTGTTGGCGCTCCGCGCGGCTTTCCTGGATCCGCGCTGGCCCCCCGGGCGGCGCCTCCGGCGCCGCCCCTGGCGCGCTCCGCGCCCCAGGGAGGGGGTCCAGCGCAAGTCCAAGGAATCCGCGTGGAGCGCCAAAAGTTTATGCTTACGTGGTGTTTTCTTCTTCTTGTTTTTTCTTCTTCTTATTTTTATTTTTAGTATTAATATTATTGGTATTAGTATCATTATTATGCTTATTATTAGTATTATCATTATTAATATTGTTATGATTATTATTATTAGTATTATTAGTATTAGTATTATTATGATTGTTTTTATTAGTAGTATTAGTATTATTAGTATGATTAGCAGTAGTATTATTATTGGTATTGTTATTGTTGTTGGTATGTATCTATTATTATTATCATTATTATTATTATTAATAGTATTAGTATTATTATTAATATTATTATTAGTAGTATTAGTTTTATTATTATTAGTATTACTAGTATTGTTATTGTTATTAGTACTACTATTATTATTATTATTGATATCATTATTATTATCATTATTATTATTGTTATCATTATTATTATTATTGTTATTGTTACTCTTCTCCTTCGACGTAATGAAGCGATCTGGCGATCGACACGCCGCCGATCGTTACGCGGGGTGTCAGAAGCCAGCGCCGGGGTCGTCACGACACGATCCTGCCGTCATCTGCGCCCTCGCGGTGGGTATTCCGGGGCGCGATCTTGCGGATCCGCGCTCGCACGGGTGCGTTCCGCGCGGGGAATCCCTGGGGAAAGCGCCCTGCATCCACGGGGTCGCTTCCCAGGGGCCTGGCCCGCGAGGCCGCAAGGGAGAAGGAGGAGGAGGAGGAGGAGGAGGAGGAGGAGGAGGAAGAGGAGGAGGAGGAGGAGGAGGAGGAGGAAGGAGGAGGAGGGGAGGAGGAGGGAGGAGGAGGAGGAGGAGGAGGAGGAGGAGAGGAGGAGGAGGAGGAGGAGGAGGAGGAGGAGGAGGAGGGGGAGTAAGAGGAGGAGGAGGAGGAGGAGGAGGAGGAGGAGGAGCAGGAGGAGCAGGAGGAGGAGGAGGCCCAGGGGATACAGGAAGGCCCGCGAGGCCGCAGATACGGCTGCGCGTTGCGCTTACGACAGGCACGGGGGAGATGGAGAGGGCCAGTCCCCCTTGCGTCGCGAAACAGAAGCACGACGGACTGAGGCTCGAGGCTTCGTGGCCTTTGGTTGGAGGAGGAGGAGGAGGAGGAGGAGGAGGAGGAGGAGGAGGAGGAGGAGGGGGAGGAGGGGGAGGCGGAGGAGGAGGAGGCCCAGGGGAATAGAGAGGGCCAGTCCCCCTCGCGTCGCGAAACACATGAGCACGGCGCACCGAGGCTCGAGGCGTCGTGGCCTCTGCTGGCCCGCCTCGTCGCCGCCGCCACGGCTGGACGCAGCTGGGAAGATCTAGCGTTAAATCGGGCCTGTCCATCTACAGAAGGAATATCAAAAAATAGTTCAGACATGGTGTGGGGACGGCTTTTTGAGGATCGTTTGACCATCTGGGGGTATTTTTGGGGGGTATGTTTCCTTTTTCGTCCCAAATCCCCCAGCAGGGGAACAGGCCCGACTTAAATATAGCGAATTTGGACCCCAGGCAGGGTCCGGGGATTGATTTTGAGCGGATGTTGAAGTCTCTTCGCGTCGTGGAAAGAGAACGGCGGGAGGTTTTGGGCACTGTTGGGCCTCTGGGTGTCCTCGCCGGGCCCCGGGGCTGGCACGAAGCGACTCGGGAGGAAAAGCCTGCCCCAGGGAGTGGCTCAAGCCTTCCGGGGGGCCGACGTGACGAAAGAGTCGTCGCGTCGGGGGCCTGCGGGGGCATCAAGAGCACACATTGCCGGGGGCTCCGCGCGTGGATGCCTCATGGCGCCAACATCGCAGAGCGGAGTTCTTTCGGACAACACCAGGCTGGGCCTGGAGTGTCCTGGAGAATTTCGCTATGGATTTCGAAGTGAATTACGCGCGGGTGTTTTGGGGCCAGGAGTGAGGACTAAAACAAATCCTCATGACATTAACTTTTTGTTCGCCCGTTGTTTCGGGGTGCAAGATGCACCCCGAAACAACGGGTGCAAATCTGCGACTTTCTGCCCATCTCCGATGCAAGATTTGGTGGAGCAGGAGGAGGAGGAGGCGTGGATGAGGAAGAGAAGGAGGAGGAGGAGGAGGAGGAGGAGGAGGAGGAGGACGACGACGAGGAGGAGGAGGCGGGGGCGAGGAGGAGGTGGAGGAGGAGGAGGATGAGACGGAAAAGGAGGGGGAGGAAGAGGAGGAGGAGGAGGATGAGGAGGACAAAGAGAACTGCCATCTCCGATTAAGTTGGGTGGACGTGACCAGGTACTTAGAAGGACACGACAATCGAGAAGAACACGGCTGCAGAGCACAGAATAGTATGTTGCGCCGTTCTTTCCCCCTCCGAAGGTGCAGTTCAGCGTCGTCCGCCGCCGGCACCATTGCCGCTCGTGCGGCCAGATCTTCTGCTACAACTGCTCGTGCCACCGCGTCGAGGGGCACCTCGTCGGCAGGCCTCGGGGGACAAACGATGCCATAGGTCTACAAGCTCTGAAATCCGAGGGGATCCCTCGGATCGGCGTTGAAACCCCCTCCCTGGCGCGCGGGGCGCGCCAGGGGCGGCGCGGGAGGCGCCGCCAGGGGGCCCCAGCGTCGATCCTAGGAATCCGCGCGGGCCTTTCAGTTTTTGTGTCCGCGGGCCCGGCCGGGGCCACCAGACTAGATTCATTTATTCGGTGCACCTGCTCCGACCTCCCCCTCCTCCTCCCCCTTCCTCCTCCTCCTCCTCTCCCTCCTCCTCCCCCTCCTCCTCTCCTCCTCCCCCTCTTCCTCCTCCTCCTCCTCCGCCTCCTCCTCCTCCTCCTCCTCCTCCTCCTCCTCCTCCTCCTCCTCCTCCTACTCCCCCTCCTCCTCCTCCTCCTCCTCCTCCTCCGCCTCCTCCTCCTACCGCCTGCCGCTGCGCTTGCAGCTGCCCACGCCCTGGTGCAGCGCTAACTCGATAGCGGGACGGATGGGCATGGAGGGATTCTCTTGCCGCTGCCCATTCCTGTGCTCGGTGGCGCGCATCGGAACAGACTTGCGTCCCCCCAGGGTACCCGCACTCCTCCTGCTCCTCCTCCCCCTCTCCCATCGGCCGCGGGGCGCCCTGCTCGCACGGCAACGAGGTGCCTGTGGAGTTGCTTGGGCCCCCTGAGGCCGAAGGAGCAGCTGAGCCGAGTCTGCCTCGACTGCGCCAAGCGGTACGAGGACGTCACCGACAGGCAGAGCGCCCAGCGCCAGCCGCCGGGCACGCCCCTCGAGACCTCCCGCCCATCCCGAAGGGGAAACGCGGCGCAAGCAAGAGCCTTCGGAGCCCCGCGCGAAGTTTTGGGATCGGCGGCCGCAGCCGCCGCCGCCGCCGCCGCCGCCGCCGCCGCCGCCGCCGACGACGACGACGACGACGACGACGACGACGACGACGACGACGACGACGACGACGACGGCGACGGCGACGGCGACGGCGGCGGCGGCGGCGGCGGCCTCGGTGAGCGGAGCGCCGCCAGGGAGCTCCAGCGCCCGTCCAAGAAACTCGCGCGGAGCTCCATAAGTTCATGCTCGTGGCAGGCCCGCGCGGTGTCGAGGCGGCGGCGACCCCGCCGCGTGCGCTCAGGGCTGAACGCCTCCTCTGGCCAGGCGCCGGCCCATGCGGAACGGTTCTGGCTGGTGGAACGTGGCCGATGTCGTTCGAGGCTGAGCGGTCCACGCGGCCGAAAGCCAACGCCGCGGCCGAACCTGCCGCATTCGGGGTTTGATAGACCCCCTACCCTGACACGTCGATTAGCGCATGGGCCGTTTTCGGCTCGCGAGAGGGCGTCGCGGCCGTCATTTTTGCGGGCCCAGGTCCGTCGGTTTCCGTCCAAGGCCGTTTTTGCGAAATGGTGGTTTACTCAAGGGAGGTTTGTCCACCGCCGCCGTATGCACTTGTTCCCCTTCTGCCATCCTCGGGGCTTCTCGAGCCGGCCGTCGACAGCTTCCTGGACCCCGGCGCGCTGCCGCAGGGCGACAATGCCAGCATCGGCAGCGACCGCGCCGCCGACATGACGGGCAGCCCGAGCGGCGACGAGGCTTGGAGCCGCCTGGGGGGGCTGAGGTGGCCCAGCATTGGGCCAGGCCAGCAGAAATGCAGGATAAAGGGGCCTCCTCCTCCTCCTCCTCCTCCTCCTCCTCCTCCTCCTCCTCCTCCTCCCTCGTCGCCACGGCTGGACGCGGCTCGACAATTTGGTCACTCTCGACCCTGGGCGGGGTGCAGGGATCGATATCGAGCGAATTTGCCCTCATCCCCCCCCTCTTGGCCGATGTTCTCTTGGCCTATCCAGCTCAGACCCCCCTGCCGCCTCCCCGACGAGGCCACCTCCTCGGACGGCGGCGAGTCCCCGAGGCTGAACCCTCACGCCTTGTCCCGCGGCCACCAGGACGAGATGGGGGAGACGCTGTCGTTCCGGTCGGGGTCGCTGCTGAGCGACACCGACCTGGACGAGAACTCGCGGGGCCACTACGACTGGTATGGGGGCCTCGGCTACAGCGGCGCCGCTGGCGACGGGCGGCGGCGGCGGAACGAGGTCGGCATCCCGACCGCCGCGACGCTGGCGATGCTGCAGATTGGCCGAGAGCCGGACGTGGATCAGAGAAGGGGGAAAAATCATATGAACATACGCTGTCGGAGGTCTGCGCGGATTTCTCGGATCTGCGCTGCACCCCCCCTGGCAGGCGGAGCGCACTACAGGCGGAGCTGGAGGAGCCGCCCGTGGGGCCCAGCGCCGAGCCAAGAACTCTGTGCGGACTTCCGCCAGTTCATGTTTAGATGCGGCTGTTTGCCCTTCTGGATCAGCCACCTGCCAGCGAGCGGCGGCGCAACGCGCAGACGGCGTGGAGGCAGATGACTGAGGCGAACGTGAAGCACTTCGCCCACTCGGTGCGTGAGCGCTGCGCGCAGGTTGGCCGCGGGCTCGAGGACCCAATGCATGTGCTCATGATCTGCGAGCTGGCGCAGAAGGTGGTGGAGCACATGCACCCCTCCAAGGGGGACCACATGGACATCATGAGCTACGTGAAGGTCACGACGGGAAGGGTGAGTTGGGACTGCACCTCGCATCCGGCCACTCGCGCGGCCGCCCCCGCAGCCCCCGGTGCTTCTCGGATCCGAGGCGGGAATTTCTACATGACCACCGCCTGGGGGGTCAGTTTTCGGAGCCTCGGCAGGCGGTGGATGTGGACATGTTCGGGCCCCGGGGGGCCGAAAGACATCCATGTCCACCGCCCGCTTGGGCACCAGGACGTCGGCTCCCGGCGGAGGAGGAGCAGAAGGAGGAGGAGGAGGAGGAGGAGGAGGAGGAGGAGGAGGAGGAGGAGGAGGAGGAGAAGGAGGAGACGGAGGGGGAGGGGGAGGAGGAGGAGGAGGAGGAGGAGGAGGAGGAGGAGGAGGAGGAGGAAGAGGAGGAGGAGGAGGAGGAGGAGGAGGAGGCGGTGGACGTGGACGAGTCCCCGCCTCGCATCAGAGCTGCTGCGGCCCGAAGCGGTGCGGGTGCCCCCGCGCGGGCACCGGCTCCCCCCGCGCCCGCGCCGCGCGCGGGCAGGCGTGCTGCCGCGAGGAGCGGCCTGCCCTCCCGTCGGTGGGGGCCCGTGGTTGCTGAGGCCACCGCCCGCCCGGCCCCGGTCCGCAGCCGCGCGCATGGCGACGCAGGCAGCGGCGAGGTAGGTAGAAGTCGGGGGCGCCCCTCTACGGGAGGGATATTCAAAAATGATAGGGAAATGCTCTGGGGAGGATCTTTTCCCTACCTAGGCTCTGCCTAGAAGGGTTCTTACTCGCTAAGCTGAAAGGGCCGGGCAGTGTTCTACGCCCCGGGCGGTTCCCCCGGCATCCGCCCCGCGGTTCCCCCAGTATCCGCCCAGTTGCGCCCCCTTAGCTTAGCTTTGCTTATCTCATCTTAGCTTAGCCTAGCTTAACTTAGCTGAGCTTAGCTTAGCATAGCTTAGCTTAGCTTAGCTCAGCTCAGCTCAGCGTAGCTCAGCTTAGCTCAGCGCAGCATTAGCATAGCATAGCATAGCAGAGCGCAGCATAGCATAGCACAGCATAGCATAGCATAGCATAACATAGCGCAGCATAGCACAGCGTAGCATAGCATAGCATAGCATAGCATAGCGCATCATAGCATAGCGCAGCATACCATAGCATAGCATGGCGCAGCATATCATAGCATATCATAGCATAACATAGCATAGCACAGCGCATTCTACCATAGCATAGCATAGCATAACATAGCGCATTATACCATAGCATAACATAGCATCGCATAGCGCAGCATAACATATCATGCCATAACAGATCGCATCATACCATATCATAACAGAGCGCATCATGGCATAACATATCATAACATAGCATAGCATAGCATAGCGCAGCATCGCATATAATAGCATAGCCTAGCATCGTATAGCGCAGCATAGCATAGCATATCATGACACAGCGCAGCATATCATATCATAACATAGCGCAGCATAGCATAGCAATTCATACCATAACATAACACAGCGCAGCCGATCGTCCCCTAGCATAGCATAGCATAACATAGCGCAGGATAGCGCAGCATAGCAACGTATAGCAACGCATATCATAGCATAGCATAGCGCAGCATATCATAGCATAGCATAGCAGCAAAGCAAAGGCAAAGCTGATGTTGCTTTCCTAGATGCTCCAACTCCTAGGTAGGGTCACACTGGGATAATTTAGTATTTGCGTTTACCAGTTTGGAGTATGTTTGGAGTATTCCGAATTATTCGCTCAAAATCTTCCTGTGGGGGGGACAGGCCCGACCTAAATGTAGGTTTTGGCAACGCCTCCCTTCTCTTTACGACGCTGCATATTCAAACTCGTGGGAAGGATTGCACTAGCGGGGCCAATCGTACACACTCGAGATCGTAAAGCAACCACGTGCTGCGACATCGGAGTTGCGGCGCTCCGGCGCCCCCGCCGAGCTCTTAGAGGGCCGCCCCCCGGGGCGCACATCGGCGCCCGTCCTGTCCTGTCCTGTCCGTTTACATGAGGAGTATTCCAAAATAGTCCAAATATAATATGGGGACGATCTTTCTACATTTGTTTTGACTATTTGGGATGTTTTTTTGACTATTTCTGTACTTTTCGTCCAAAGTCCGCCTGTAGGGGGACAGGCCCGACCTAGCGGTATGGTGGGAGCGCGTGGCCCGTGCCTGCCTGCAGTCCGCTGCGTCGCCTTCGCTGGACACCTCTTCGCAGATTGGGAAGGGCAGGAGCGCGTGGATCGCGATGGCCCACAGGTGGGTCCCCCACACCACCGTCAAAGGCAGCACCGCCGTGAGCGTGGCCTTGGCCATGCAGGATGGCAACAAACGAAGGATTGCCAAAAAAGCGAAGGGTTTTTTGCAATCCTTCGTTTTGTTGCAATCCTTCGGTTTTTTTTTTGCAATCCTTCGTTTTTTTTGCAATCCTTCGTTTTTCTGCAATCCTTCGTTTTTTTTGCAATCCCTCGTTTTTTGCAATCCTCTGGTTTTTTTTTTTTTTTTTTGCAATCCTTCGTTTTTCTGCAGTCCTTCGTTTTTTTTTTGCAATCCCTCCACCGCTCGACCCGCCGGCGGCGAGGCGCCCTGCTCGCCGCCGCCCCCCCACGGCGGGCGGAGGCCGGGCCCACGTCGGAGGCGAGGCCTTTCTCGGGCGAGAGGGGGCGGCATGGAGCCGAGCGCAGGCACGCAGGGGCGGGCGAGGCGGGCGAGGGCGCCGCCGCCCCCCGCCATTGACCGTGGCAGGCAGCATGCGCAGAGGGGGGGCGGGGGGAGGGGGGAGGGCTCCTTTGAGGAGGGGGAAAACACACAGTCAGAGCCCCGAATCATCAGGGGTAACTCGGGTCAGGGATAACTCGGGTTCCCTTTTCGGGAATCCACACCCGAGTTACCCCGGACCCGAGTTACCCCGGATAACTCGGGCGCCCAGAGCCCCGAATCATCAGGGGTAACTCGGGTCAGGGATAATTCGGGTTCCTTTTTCGGGAACCCAAACCCGAGTTACCCCGGACCCGAGTTACCCCGGATAACTCGGGCGCCCAACACAGACACAATTGATCGTCGGTCCCATAGAAAATATGGGGGAATCTGGGAATTGGTGGGGAGGACAAAAACGAAGGTGATATTCGAAAATATGAGGAGTGCTGTTATTTGTGCGTATCTATTTGTGTGTCCCAGGGCCCCTTCATTCTTAGAGTCCTAGAGGCGCCCCTGCTTCTTAGAAGGCGCGGCCCTGATCTACAGATGTAAGGCCGGCGCCTTCTAAGAAGCAGCCTCCTTCTAAGAAGCCCTCCCCCCTCCCTCCACCCCCTTTTTATGCGCGCCGCCAGTGGCAAGCAGCATGCGCCCGAGCACGCGCAGCATGGCGGAGGTCGCTGGATGTACCGTGAAGTCGGGCGTGTCCCTCTACAGGGGGGAAGGTTCAGAAACAGTCACGAGATAGTCGGGGGACGATGTTTCGATGATTTTTGTTTGGGCTGTGTCTGAGCATTCTGGGGCTATTCTTTTTTTCGTTCGCCCCAAATCCGCCTGCATAGGGGGACACGCCCGACCGAAAGGCACCGTGACGCCGCATCGGGTCGTGAGTCAACCGCGGCCCCGTCGGGGAGGCTCGACGGCGGCCGGGGAGCCGACGACTCTGACGGCGAGGAGCCGCAGTCTGCGGCGGGCCTGGGGCCACGAGCGTTTGGCCGCCTGTCGGCATGGTTTGGCGGGCTCCACCCGGGTCTGCCACTCGGGGGGGAAGGGCATCACGGCTGGGGCCGAGCTCGAGGACCGCGTTGTCTTTCGTGACCGGCAGCTGGCGCAGTTCGCAGACGTCTCGGCCAATGGCCCTGAGGCCAAGAGGCGGACCGCTTCGTGGCGAGGAGGGGTTGCTTCGAGGCGGAGTTCTTCGGGGCCGCGGGCGAGCTCGACAGGGCGAAGACTCAGGAAGCGTTTGTCGGGCGAGCCAGCGCCTGTTCTTCACTTCTGTTCGCGGGGGCTCGTACCTGAGGAATGATGGTGGTATGGGTGTCTGCGATGCGGTCGTCCTTTTTGACACGTGGAGGTGCCTGACTGAAGCAGCAACGTGCCCCGCCCGTCGGCGCCAGCGCCCGGCGGAGGCCCGCCGCGCGACAGGCTGCGCGGAGCTCCCAGCCTGGAGGACGCCGGCAGTGGCCAAGGTCCCCGCAGTTCAGAGCCCCGAATCATCAGGGGTAACTCGGGTCAGGGATAACTCGGGTTCGTTTTTCGGGAATCCAAGCCCGAGTTACCCCGGACCCGAGTTACCCCGGATAACTCGGGCGTCCAGAGCCCCGAATCATCAGGGGTAACTCGGGTCGGGGATAACTCGGGTTCGTTTTTCGGGAATCCAAACCCGAGTTACCCCGGACCCGAGCTACCCCGGATAACTCGGGCGTCCAAGCAGTGGCGGAGGGGATTCAGCAGGCCGTGCCGCTTCCCCCGGGCTTGGCGGAGGCGTCGGTGGTCGGTGCCAGAGCCAGTCCACCTGGCGAGGGTCTGTCCGACTCGGGGCGGCTCGGAACGCTCTGGTGCCGAGCTGCTTCGGGCTCGCCGCGGCGATGGCGGCGGCGCTGTGCGCGGCGAGTCGAGTCGCGAGGCTGCCGCGGACAAGGTCAAGGAGGCCGGCTCGGACGATGAAGACTCGGGGCCCGGCAGCAGCCGAGGTGCGCGGCCGTCGAGACAGGTCGAGGAGCTCGGGCGCCCGGCTGGAGGAGCTCGAGGGAGTCTGCTCCGCGCTCGCGCTCAGGCAGGGCAGCGCCACTGGAAAGCGCTCTCCAGCTTCAGCAGAGCTACGCCGAGAGACTAGCGGAGGCACCCGGCGGCGGCTACATTTCAAGGTGGCGTCGCCATGCTGCAGAAGCACCACCCCAGGGCCAGCCAGAAGGACCCTCCGGTCAAAGCTCCGTCGCTGCTGCGACGGCAGCTCCAGTCCCGTGGCCAGCCCTCCGCCCGCAGCCCGTCCGGCCATCATGGGCGCGGGCCGGCCATCGCGGGGAGCGTGGGGCACATCGCCATCGCGATGGTCCTCTTGCTCGGTGGAGCGACGCTCCCACCTCCTGCCCTGCGAGGCCGCGCGCGCGCAGTCGCGCGAGAGGGCAGCGGGGGGGGCCCGCTCGGCCGGGCGGCGGCCCGCCCGCGAGGTTTTGGCCCTCCGACGGCCGGCGGGCCCGCTGCGCGCCGCGGCTCGCCGCGCAGGCGCCCAGGCGCGCCGCGGCCGAGTAGACGGGCCGCGCGCGCACGATGGACGCTGAGCGAAGGGTGAAGTCGGGCGTGTCCCTCGACGGGAGGAGGATTCCAGATTGGTCAGAAGAATGGTCTGGGGGCGATGTCTCGAATCTAGTGGACCATGTGGGGGCACTTTGTTTATTGTTCATTACGTTTCGTCCAAGATCCCCCTGTAGGAGGACGGGCCCGACTCAAGCGAAGGGGGCGGGGGGGGGGGGCACGGTTTCTCCACATCCGACAATTCACGCGGCCGCCCCTGCAGTTGCCGATCCCCTTTCACAGTTCTTGTGGCCACCGTTCCACCGCCGCCGCCTAAGTGCCGACCATGGTGCGCCAGAGCGCCCAGGATTCCATCGCGATGGTCTTCTTCGTGGTGGAGCAGCGTTCCGTTCCCACCGCCGCCCGCGAGACATGTCCGCGCAGCCGCACGACAGAGCAACAGGGGAGGCCCGCTGGGCTGAGGCAGACTGCCCTGGAGGCTGGCCCCCCGAAGGGTGGCGGACCCGCTCGCTGTGCGCTGTCGCTCACCACGCAGGGGCCCAATGCGCCGCGACCGAAGAGACATGCCGCGCGCACGCAGGAGGGGGTGGCGAGCGAAGGGGGGGGGGGGGGGGAAATTGCTGGTTTTTGGTGTGCGGTCACACCTGGCGTGCTTGCCTCGTTTGGCGCTTCGGGCCCCAGACCATCATCACAGATCGACCAGGCTCGCAAACATGTAGCAGAAAGCTGGGGTGTGGGGGGGGGCTCCCGCCGCGATTCTTTGCGATGTTGCACGCGTTCGCGACGTAGGATCTCAGGGCGCTTCGGTCGTTGGCCTTCGGGGGTGGGCCTCGCCGCCACGATTGGGCGCAGCTCAGAAAACCGGTGCGTTTGGACGTGTGGGAGGGACCCAGGAACTGATATCTCGACCCGCCGTTGAACTCCACCCGCCCCGCTCCGAGGTCAAGCGCATCCCCGGCGGAAGCTTCGACAAGTCGGACTTTGTGGACGGGGTGGTCTTCACGGGGGACCTCGCGCACCGCAAGATGGCGAGGAACATCGAGAGGTGCAACCTGGCGCTCTTGCGGGAACCGATCAGCTTCGACCCAGAAAACCGCCCCACGAGTCTGGACCAGCTGATCAGGGGGGAGGCGAAGTTCATAGACATCAAGGTGGAGAAGATCGAGAACGCCCTTCAGCCCAGGCCGCAGCTCCTCTTGTGCCAGTGCGGCGTGTCGCAGATAGCCCAGGAGAAGCTCCGGGCCAAGAACATCTCGCTTGTGCTCGGCGTCAAGCCCCGCATCCTGGAAGCCATCGCGCGCTGCACAGGCTCGCGCGTGATCCAATCCGTGGACATGATCACCGAGTCCAGCAAAAACACCGCGGGGTCGGTCGGGACCGCGGGGCGGTTCCGGGTCTGCAGCAGCGGGGAAGCGGGCATGGAGGGCGCCAAGAGCTTGGTGAGGATCGAGGGCTCTTGCCCTGGCAAGTTTAGCACCGTCTGCCTGAGGGGGTTCGGGTCCAAGCCCGTCGACGAGGCGATGCAGCTGCTGGCGCGCTCGAAGCGGATACTGCAGTGGGCGATCCGCCTAGCGCGCCACATGCAGCTGGAGAGCGAGCTGCTGTTCGAGATGTGCTGCGAACCATGGACGGACAGGGCGACCCCTGCGCTGGCGCCCGCGAGCGACCCCGACGAGGTCGGAGCGGGTGCCAGGAAGGATCGAAGAAACAAATGCGTGAGCATAACTTTCCAGAGCTTCGCGCGGAATACTTGAATCTGCGCTGGGCCCTTCCTGGTGGCGCCTCCGGCGCCGCTTCTGCCGAGTTCCGCCCCCCTATGGAAGGAGACCCATTGCCCATTCAGCTAATCTGCACGGACCTCCGATTTGTTTGCTCCTGTAGTTGACAGGGTCGCGGATCTCTGCTTGTGAATTGGGTTCCACACTTCCCCCTGGCGTGCCTGGCGGTCCGCCAGCTCGTGGCATTCGGTCACACTCGAATGCCGGATCGTTGTTTGGTTGCCGCTCGTCTCCTCGCCCTGAGCTCGATGATCCTCAGGACATGTGTTAGCCCAATGTGTGTGTGTGTGTGTCACCCCCTTCAGCCCAACCGGCAGATCATCACTACATCGCATGCGTCGTGTCGAAGCCCCTCGATGGACAGGCACACGCTGGGGCTACCGCGTTCTGAGGATCAGGCTTGGCGGAGCGGCCCCAGACACCCGCCGGCGTGCTTGCTTGCATGCGCAGTGGACCTTTTCCCCAGGACCGGCTTCGCATCCCGAGGCGTTGCTTGACGGTCCCGTGGCCCTGCGAGGGCCCCCAGAGGAGCCAGAAACCCCTCTTCCTCCTCCTCCTCCACCTCCTCCTCCTCCTCCACATCCTCCTCCACCTCCTCCTCCTCCTCCCTAAGACAGGGCGCCGGACAGAAGTGTTGCCCCTTCCTCGA
>CAUYUJ010002170.1:37500-45032 GCA_963575745.1 Prorocentrum cordatum
ATTTTTTGGGTAGTGTGTATTTTTAGTCCCAAATGCCGTTGTATGAGGACATGAACGACCTGAGCCTTTTTGAATACTTTTTTGTATAGTTTTGTGAAAGAGCTGTTTTGATTACTTGTTGGGTGTTGCTGTTTTTGTTCAAAATCCCCGTGCAGGCGAGGACACGCCCGACCTACAGTCGACCCGCTCAGTAAGGATGGGCATCCCTCCCCAGGGTACCCTTTCATCCTTGCTTCCTGGGCCCATCCTTGACCACTTTCGTTGGCCGCGCCCCCCCCTCGAAACGCTTCGGGATGGGCGTCCAGGGGCCTTTGCATCCTTGCCGCGCCTCCTTGCTCTGTGGGTTGACTGTCGGCGAGGACATGCCCGACCTAAGCCTGGCCAGGGGCGGTGCCTGGCACGCTCCCGCCCACCCGCCCTGCCGCGCGGGCGGCCCCCCGCGCGGCGGGCGGGCGTTTTTCATTCCGCGTTGCGAAACCTTGTGTTTTTGAATGTGGTTTGAACACTCGATGTAGAAATTTCTCCGAAACCGAAGGTTTTGAAAGAGTTCGGCATGCGCGCGCGACGACGCGCGCGTGCGCACCTCGTCGCACTTTGTCAAAAGATTCTTGACAACCTATGATATTGGATCAACGAGTATGCGCGCATATTGTTCCAGAAGATGGCGGGGGGGTGGGGCGATATCAGTTTGGCTGGGATAGATAGGATAAACATTGGGGCATAATCATATGTTCATTGCAATACGAAAAGCGGAATTGGCTAAGTCCAGGGGGGAGGGTGGTAGAACTTATATCTGTTTTTGAAAGGGGAATACATGCTGTCCGACGCATGTGGTCCAGTGCGCCCTGCCGGAATTAAAGTTGTTAATTCGATTGCTCGCGCAGTCATTCCACCCACCCACCCGCAACGCGCTTTGCAAAGACCGTGTGGCGATAATTGCGATGATTGCTTGGCGCTGGCCGGCGCATCGCTGCGGAGGCGCTGGCGTGCGCAGGCTCGCACGCAAAGCGGCCAGCTAGTCTGGCGCGATCGACGCGGCCGCGGTGGTGCTGACCGCTGGGGGTTCCTGAGCGCGTCTCGCAGGCCTTGTTGTCGCGCGGCCTCTTCAGTGCGATTTGGTGGCTCGGGCTGGCGCGGTATTATAGTGACGTCGGCAACGGCATACGAGATGATGTTAGTAGCGATGTTGGTGACGACGATGACGATGACGACGGGGAAACCAATGGCGGCGCCGATGCTGATCACGCCGATGACGGTGATTGTGTCCACGTGTCGGCGATGAAGGTTGTGGAAGGATTTTGGCAGGACTTCGGCATCCGCGCCCAGCCGACGGGTTCGACTGGCCCGCGTGATTACATTTGACGACGATCGCGCCCCACCCCCATCCCCCCATCTACACAGCCCGCAGGGGCGTTTTTTGTTTGGTTCGGTACAGAACCATGCTGCAACATCTGCCTTTACGTGTCTCGGGAACATCGATGTTGAACTCGTGTCGAACAAGGATTCCGGCATGCGCACGCGAAAACAAACGCGTGTGGACTTCGTGAAATGTCGTTGCAAGAGGCTGTAGGGAAGTTTTTGGTGTTGAAGAACGAGTGCGCGCATAATATCACTTGACGAGGATGAGGGGGAGTACTTGCCGAACTGGGATAGTTTGTTCTCTTGTAACACATTAGCGATTCGGCAGATTCGTATGCAGTGCCAATCCCTACGCAGGGTGAGAAGTCTGGGGGGGAAGGGCGGTCGATCCGAATTCGTTTGAAACAAGGAGAGTCTATGTGGTTCCAGCGGCGAGGCGGCGACGGGGCGGCGACGGCGAGGACATAGCCGCCAGAGCGGCTATGTTTCCGCCGACGCCCTCCCCTCTCCCCCCGCTGTGGCTGGGGAGTGGCGCGCCCCCCTGTCTCCCCGCGTGTTGTACTGTATGTCGTAAGTTTGCGTGCCTGCATGTCTTACGTATATAACATCTCTTATGTATTCAGCGTCGGTGTGTGGAGGACGAGGGGGAGGAGGCTTTCCCCTCATCCGTTTCCCCTGGTCCTCCTGCTCCTCCCTCTCCTCCCGCTCCTTCCACTCCAGTTTTAGCTTCTGCAGATTGTGCTCGTCCTCTTCTTCCTTCCTCTGCTCATTCTTTTGTTCATCCGTCACCTCCTCCTCTTCCTCCTCCTCCTCCTCCTCTAACCGCACAATGGAAAAAAAAAGGCTCGGTGAGATAAGTGGGGTGTCAGGTATGGCGCGAGGGCACCTAGTTTGTCCTCCTCCCATTTCCCTCCCTCCTCCTCTTGCACCCCTCCCCCTGATACTGGTCTTCCTCCTCCTCCTCCTCCTCCACCTTCCATCCCTCTCGTCCTACTCCCCCTGCCCCTCCCCCTCCCTCTCCTCCTCCTCCTCCTCCTCCCCCTCCTCCTCCTCCTCCTCCTCCTCCTCCTCCTCCTCCAAACGGTCCGAGCTGCTTGCGCACAGAGCGCCGCTTGCCGCGCCGCCAGGAGGACAACCTGGTGGAGTCTCCCACTCGTCGGGCGAGGTGGGGCCTTCAGCGGGGGGGTGCAATGTCTTCTCTCCGTTTCCTGGGCTTCAACCCGTTGTGGGCGAGCGGCGATTGTCTGAGTGAGATAATGGGCGAGACCCGATCTTTGACGCAGTGGCTTTGGCAGGGACCAAGTGTGTGGATCATCCGCAGCAAGGTTCGCGAGTTCTTCGGCAACGATGTGCAGGGCGTTTGGTTCTTGAGTCGCGATATTACACGTGGCCGTATTGTAACAACAGCTGCGGGTGTGCACTAGGATTTGGTAGTCATATTCGTGAGCAGAATATTACGAGAACGTGGGCCAGTCCCCCTTAGGCCCGAGGGAGAGCGCTGGCAGCCAGAGCAAAAAGCGGTCCAATCGATATATGCCCGATGGTGGTTTATTTTCTTCCACGTCCGAGGTATCGCGCTCACCGGCCTCAGTATTTAGCTACAGTACGTCTCTTGGTGGCATGGATTTCAATGGTGCTGAGCGAACTACCACATAGGTGTACCCCGCTGCTATATTGTGACATCAACGATGGTATTGGGCAGTCTCGTGGACCCCATGGGTGGGAAGATGTTGATTCAACGGTGGTAATAGATGTCCCCACGCAGGAGCAGCTTCCTCGAGGTGCAGGACAACTTCTTCGAGAATGTATGGGGTCCCACTACATGGTGGCGGGCAACACGGCTGGCCAGCTACAACCCCCTTTCTTCTGTTCAGTTAGTGCTTCGAGTCGCATCGATTACGTATTTTTTCCGAAGGCGATGCAACGTTTGGTGAGAGGGTGCTATCCGCTGAAAGGGCTGGGGGCACAGTTGCAGGCAGTTCGATGACAATCCCCTCGGGATCATTTACCAGTTCTGTGCACGATGACTTACGATAAGGCTGGCTTGCTGGGAGGACCTTCTTCGGCTCGCATGGGCTGGAATCGCGATCTCATGATGTCGTCATTGCGGAGTGGCACGTGCAGGCGTGACGTCCTCACCGCGGCGAAGGAAGAGATCGACACGTTGCCTTTCGTCTTCTTGAACGATCAAGCACCCCCCGTTGAGCTATGCGAACGGTTGGAGGATGCGGTCATACAGCTGGGCAACGTACTTTTCAGTATCTAGTCGTACCAGTCCTGGGTATAAGGAGAGTGTTGAGCATCGTCGTCACCTACTGGCGGAGCGAGTTCGACTTCGCGGCCCAATGCTGGGCATGTCAGAAGCAGACGCGCAGGAGGTGGATGATGAGCTCCGCGTTCTTTCCGCTGAACTCTCTGCTGAGCGTCGTCGCGCTGCGCGATCTCTTCGTTCTCAGTTGATTGAGGGGGCGTCGGAGCAGCGGCGCAGGAGGTATACTTCTGAAGCGCTCTCATTATCCAGGCGTGCAGCTCGTTGCAGAATTGGCCCGAAGAACAGAGATGGGCGCCTGGTACAGGGGCCCCCTCCCAGTCGGGAGGAGTGGCTCCAAGTTTGGCAGGCTCCTGGGGGTGAAGGAGGCACGATGATGGAGGGGGCGGACTGGGATGCCTGGCGGGCAGGGAGGGAGGGGGAGGTCTACGACTGGGGCGTAACGGAGGAGGAACAGGAGCTTCCCCAGCAGGATTTGCAGTTGATTAGGTCTTACATCAAGAGGGCCCCGAAGAGGCGGGCTGTTCCAGATGGCGGTGCTCCTCTTGCACTTTGGCATCAGCTGCTATTCCCGAACTGGAGAGCCTCGCAAGGAAAAGAGGGAGTCGGTTATGACGCGTCCATGCCCAAGGTTCCTGGGTTCTGGTGGATCCTCTCAGTGGGCCTCGCGAAGGTTCGACACTTCCAGAAGGCCCCGTTATACTGGCATCGTAGTCGAGGGGCAGGGCTTCCAAAAAGTGCTCAACATGGTCCCCGAGGGGAACGAGTAGTACACGTACTGCCCGTTCTGGGAAAGGCGTTGTATTCCAGGGTGTTGAAGATTGTACCCTCTCAGCAAGATCATGGCTTCGTCGCCCACAGGAGGCGCGAGGCTGCTATTTTCATCGCCCAGGTGAATTGATGGCGATTGTGCCGTCTTCGGCGGTCTTTCGCGGTGAGCCTCAAGGATATGACGAACGCCTCTGGGAGCTCGGACTGGTCCCGGTTAGACGCCACCATCGCTCGCTCCACCTCGGAGGAGGACCGTGCCCTCTGTCAGCAACGTTACGAGAATCGCATGGTTGAATTAACTGCGGAAGAGGGCCCCCTGTTGGTCAAGCCGTTCCAGGGCGGCGTCATGGGGGGCCCCTTCACGGCGGCCGCGTTCCTAGGTACTTTTTCTCGGGCCACGCTTCAATGGGCATATCAGTGGAGTCGATCGGACCTGATGTCCCGCTTCCTGGTTGCGAAATGGCAGGATTTCCAGAGTGGCCTCAGTTTGTTGAAATACGCAGATGATGTCAACGAAACAGTCGTGGCCTCCGACGAGATGACCCTGGGGGACCTATTTGGGAAGGTGCGTGAGATGGACGAGGTTTTCGATTCGGCTTTGCAGCCGTTCGGGTACGTTCAGAACTTAGGGAAGCAAGAGTTTTTGACGTACTTCGCGTCCCAGGGGCATTGCGCTCGACAGATGGTTCGGAAAGGTATCTCGGGCATCCAGGGCAAACTCAAGGATGGTGTGCGGTACCTGCGGCCCCACATTCGAGTGCGTGACTCTAGTCATCAGGAGGTCACTAGGAGATGTTCGGCAGCGCGGACTGCATTCTACAGTGTTGGCGGCATCTGGTCGCTGGCGATCCCTTTTAAGTTGCGCAGGCTCTTTGCTGGTGGGCAATGCGCAGAATGTCCCCCTCTCTGGCTTGGAAACGTTTGTTCTCAGCAAGGCCGACTACCGTCGTTTGGACAGTTGCTTGGCCTCACTGGCTCGGGCTGCGTCGCCGGGTCGCGCCGCGCACACCGAGGAAACTCGCGCGAGGTCCCTTTCTCACTCCCAGGTCCTTCTCTATTGGCGACTCTTGGACAGCGAGTGTGAGATGAGAACTCGTCGATTGAAGTGGTACCAGAGATGGGCAGCGAGACCCGATCATCACATCCAGCCGTTGCGCGCGATGTTCGGGGACCTAGAGGGCGAGGCAGAGCGTGGTTTCCCGCCGCAGTTGCTCGAGGGGGTTCCATCCGAGGCAGCTTCCCCGCGGCTGAGCCAGATGACGCACGATCTCGAGTTTGCCGCAGGTGTCGCCGATAGCGAGGCGATCGATGTGCTGCTTAATGACATGAATACGTTCATTAATGAGGAGGAGATGGAGAATTTGCGCATGCTAGATATATCAGTGCCCAGGGCTTCGAGGTCTCGGGTTCAGGTCCCACCAACAGGTTTCCGACTGGCGCCGGAAAGGCTTGAGAGACCTCCAGCAGCTCCTGATGGGGATCCACAGCTTAGATGCAGAGCACGCACGAAGACGGCCTTATATGGCTGCTTTTCACACACGTAAAGCATTAATGATTCACTACAGGGCTCATCATAATGCACGTAGTCTAGCACATGTGATCACGCCGGCAAACATATGTGTGCACTGTAGTCAGGTATTTTCGGGTAAATCTTGGGCTCAATTCTGAGGGGCAGTTGTTGTACGACTGGGCCTTGGGCGCTGGGAGAGTTACTTCAGCCTCGATCATTGAAGTGGCCATTATGTGACTATGAATCTGGTGGTCTCCCTGATTTATGTAACCATTTGGCTGCTGAGCATCTTCCGTGGAAGTTGCCTCCATTCATTACCGGGCATAGTGCGCGTCAGAGAGCGGCCCAAGATGGAGCTGGCGATGCTATCGTGGTTCAGCGGCAAGAAGCGCGAGGGCGACAATGCAGGGCCGCCCAGCGCTGGAGCAGCAGGCAGCGCGGCGGGAGGCCGCGCGAAGGCGGCCAAGAAGGACGACAGGGGCGGCAAGGGCGGCAAGGACATGGCGAAGGTGGTGGCGCAGGTTGTGCGCCTGCTGCTCACCGTGGCGCGCGAGCTCGGGGTACGTGGCCAGCGTCGTGTTCCTCAGGTGGGACATCGCCCTCGATCGAGGGCTTCCAGCGTGCCTGGCTGTGCCAGGCAAGAAGTGCGACGACCAGAGCAAGGGCATGAGGGCCAAGCAGGCCGAGGGAGCGGAGCAGGACTTCAATGCGAGGGGGCCGCCACACATTCATAGATTTGCGTCGGCAATGCAGTATTGCGCCACACGAACTCCTACAGCGGGGCCTACGGAGGGGGCCGAGAAGACACTCAAGCAGGACAGCAAGGACTGGTGGACACAGTACATGACCGAGGAAATGCCGTTGAAGGTGATCGGGGAGGGGGGGGGGGGGGAGTGCCGCACTTCAGGTGCAAGCCCCTGCGCAAGGAGAACAGGTGCACCATCATGGTGAGGACGGGCTTCAACAAGCCAACGGGAGTGGAAGCGTCTCGAATCCTGGAGGCGGTGATCGAGGCCGAGGGCGGAGAGTTCTTGCTGGGATCGGCTCCGAAGGGGGGGGGGCATCGAGCGGGAGCTTATGGCCTGGGTGAACAAGTCCGACGGAGCTCGAGTACGAGCTCGCGGCTGCAAGAGTTGATGTCTAGAGGATTGGTGGCACCAGGTGTGCTGGGCCGACCTGGGGCGCTGCTGCAACATGCAGTGACCCTGGGCTGCCGCCTATCCCAGCTGCAGTGATGGCCCGTAGCCGCTCGTTGTTTTATAGAAGAAGGGGGCGGGGTGGTGGGTCGGAGCGGGGGCGGGGGAGGAGATGAGCTTCCTGAGCCTGTGGGCTGACGGCCTCTTGCGGGCTGCGTTCCCGCTGGCCTGTCAGACGGGGCCAGTGCCTCTGCTGGGGTGAGCGAAGGTCTCGCCTTAGTGAGTGAAGTGGGGTCCGTCGTGACCCGCCTCAGAGTCCTAGTGCGTGTCGAATTGCAGCTTGAGTTCAGGCGGTGGTGCAGTGCCGCAGGGTGCACAGTCAGGATTCCATGAGTTGGTCTAAGGTCCCAGGTCTCCTCCTCTTCCTCCTCCTCAACCTCCTCCTCAACCTCCCCCTCCTCCTCCTCCTCCTCCTCCCCCTCCTCCT
>CAUYUJ010002170.1:45132-50132 GCA_963575745.1 Prorocentrum cordatum
CCTTCTTTCCGTACCCATTTCGGGCGTCCAAATCGTGGGGCTCGAGGGTGCTCCCAGAGGGCCGCAATCGAGGTGCAACTGCCGGGCGAGAGCATTGTTTGGCATCGCCCAGGCTTGTACGTGTTTTCTTGGTCCTCGGCGCGAGGGCCACTGAGAGGAGCCTTTTGGCGCCATCTTGCAGGAGTGGGGACAAAAAACACAGACACAATGGAATCGTCGATTCCCCAGAACATATGCGAAAATATGGGAAGTAGGGGGAAGACAAACACCCAGAAAATGTTGGAACAGATGGGGAATCCTGTTAGTTGTGCGTGTGTGTGTGTGTGTTTATTTGTGTGTGTGTGTTTGTGTGTGCGTGTGTGCGTGTGTGCGTGTGTGTGCGTGTGTGTGTGTGTGTGTGTGTGTGTGTGTGTGCTTGTGTGTGTGTGTGTCAGGGCCCCGTCAATCTTGCGAGAACGTACGCGCACGAAACCAACAACAAACATGAGTTCCTGCCGATCGGCACGGGCCCCCCAAACCCCCCTCCCCCCCCCCCCTCATGGAGCAGATCTTGGCTGCTTTCTGGCGCCTGTCTCGAGAAGGTGGGGTCCCCCCTCCCCCAGCGGCCGCACTGCTGCAAACGGTCGCACAAACAGCAGAGGTCCGGAGCCAGACCCCCCCCCTCCCTTCCCCCAATGTCGAAACGCCCGATAACAACAAGAACGCTCCCATGGGGCAAAGACGTCCGAGCGATCCAGGAGGGGAAAAAAAACACACAGACACAATTCATCGTCGATCCACAAGAAAATATGGGAAACTATGGGAAGTGGGGCGGGAGACGAAAACCCCCAAAATATACGAAAATATGGGGAACCTTTTTACTTGTGTGTATTTACTTGTGTGTCCTGGGGCCCCTTCAGCGATGGCGCGATCGTCTTCTCGGAGGCCCCGAGCCGGCGATGGCGGCTCGGTCCGGCTGCCGATCGGGGGCCGGCCCGCTGGACGGCGGGGATCTCGGGGCGGTCGGCGTCGGCCGCCGCTCGCTCGGCGAGGGGCGTGCGCCTGGAGCAGCGGCGAGGCGTCCTGTAGCTCGTCCATAGGCTTAAGCCGCGCCTGTCCCCCTACCAGGGGTATTTTCGACGAAAAGCGAAAAATACCCCCAACAATAATCAACAAATAATCCAAACATAGTTTGGGGACTATTTTGGGAGTATTTGTTTTACCTTTTTGGATTATTTTTGGAGTATTTTTAATTTTTCGTCGAGGGTCCCCCCGTATGGGGACACCCCCGACTTAACTATAGTCCGTCTATAGGCCGACCAAGACATGTGCTAAGAATTATAGGAACCTTTTGTAGTCTTCACGAGGTGTTCTCAGAAGAGTTCTGGCTCGAAGTTTCTTGTGTTAGCACATCGGGCTCGTGCTCTGAGAACAGTGTTTTTGCTCTTAGAACGTGTTTGGGTTATGAGAACATCTCGTGTCAGGCCTACTGGAATTGCCGGGACGGTCGGTCCGTGCTCAAGGTTTCTGGCGGGGATTTCTATTCAGAGGAGCGAAGAAGAGAAAACGCCATCAACATAATTTGTTAGCGCTCCGCGCGGATTTCTAAGAACATTTCGTGGTTCTAAGAACATATCGTGGTTGACCTACAGGAATGCCGGGAATGTCGGTCCCCACTCAAGCTCCGCGCTCCCCGAGCGCGACGGGTCCGCTGGGTCGGATCGTGGTCGGGCCCTGGGTCGAGGAAGTAAGCATCGAAGTCCACCAGAGAAGCACCCAATCGAATTTCAATTTTACCATTCTCTCTTTATTTCATGGTTCCTGCCTGATTGTGTCGACAAAAAACGCCCCGACGGTAAGAGATCGAGAAGGAGATCGATTGGGAACCCGGGAACGCGGCACCCACCGAAATCGGCCCGGAACCAATGACCAGAATCCCAGGAACCCGGAACCGGGAACCCGGGCACCCAGCCGGCCACCAAAATCGGCGGGAAATTCGCCGAACCTTCCAATTTCCGCTAGGACCTCTTCAGTGCCAGCACTGGTTGGGGAATAAATTTAAGCGTTCGCAGCTCCGAGCGGATTTCTCGAATCTGCTCTGGGCCCCCTGACGGCGCCTACAGCGCCGCATGTTTCTGCAGTTGATATTTCCTCCTGGCCCCCATATATTCGACGATGTGTTTTTGTCGATCCGGGCGTTTTTGTCGATTTCAGCCTTCTGGGGCCGCTATCGGGCCCCATGACCACCAACAACTTATGTGGAGCGAAAAATACGGGTCTGATCGCCCGCACGCCCAGGAACTTACGCATTTGCAATCAAGGGTCTACGCCGATCTATCGGCGATGTATCGCGGATCCCCGATCGAGGTTTTCTTCCTGAGTTGATCCCCCTTTCAAAAACGTTATCCCTCAAAACGAGCAGAATGCATAGGACGAAGATCAACGGACGCGTCCGTTTGAAACAAGCTGTCGCCGTTCCCACCAACGGCCGCTGTCGGTTTGCATTTGCAGTTGGGCATCGTCCACATATTTTCCTTGCACGCGTCGGGCTTACAGTGGATCAGCACAGGCTTCTGGGGTCTATTTAGCGCAGGGGATAAAGAAAGGAGCGTTGCAGGATGCGTGAGTGTGTGTGTGTGCGCGCGTGTGTGTGTGTGTGTGTGCTGATTCTGCTCCCCAGGACGGCTCGCCAGAGGTCATACGAGATTGCGCCGTGCACGACTGGCTGATGCGATGTTTCAACTCGGAGACGGTGGGCAGCAGGACTCCTGTCGCTAGCATGAGCGACGAGTCCGGTGCGCTGGACACCGCGATCGAGTCTTTCGCTGACGCGCAGGAGCCAGAGGGAGTCCTTGTGCCTCGCAGGAACCCGTGGGCGGAAAAGACATCCATGTCCAGGGTCAACGCTGTGGCTCCTCAAGGGCTCTTGGGCATCTGGAGGGATTACTTGCATGCGCTGAGAGGTCTGTGGGCCGGCTTCTTAAAGGTCCCCAGCGATCTCCAGATGGCTTCCTTGAGGGTCATGAGACCCAGACATGCGACGTCCTGATTTTTTCCAGAACGGGGTCCCTAGAAGTTCCGACCCTTTCCCTGGGACCGGTTTTTCGTCCTGAGTCGGTTTTCGACGCTCCCGAGGCCCGGAAATGACCCCCGGAGGCCGAGCACGGCTCAAAACTTCCCGCCCGGATTTCTGAACGACGCGATCGTGTCTGGGGATGCGTCTGTGGGGGTGCTCGCGCCTGGCGAGGAACGAGATCCTCTGCCTGGAGAACAAGCAGAGCCGCATCATCGTGCAGTGGCTCAACGACGAGTCCCTGGGGCGCGAGGAGCGCATCGGCGTGCGGGAGGCCCGCATCCGGGCGGACTCGGACTGGGACGTGCAGCGCAGGCGAGTGGCCCAGACGCGCTGGTCGTCGCTGAGCACCCACGAGGAGGGCAGAACAACGCGCTGAGGGGCTGGAGGTTTTCGAAGCTTTTCGTTCGTTCTCGGTGGTCTTCCGGCCTCGGGATGCTCCCCAGCAGCTGCGCCTCGCCGAGAGCGCGCTGGAAGGCCCAGGTCGTCCCCAACGGCCACCAGAGAGCCGAACTACGAGCCGCCAGCCAAGGGAGTCAGAGGAGGGAAAAAGCACGGCACAACCATACCATGACCTCCTCCTCCTCGCTTTCCCCCTCCCTCCCCTCGTTGGCGAGCCCAGTGTCGGCGATCTGTTTCATCTGCGCCTGCCGCATCAGCACGTGTTTCGGGCTTTACGCTGAGCCCCCCCCCACCCCACGTATAAGACACTTGCCGTTGGCTGCGCTTCCCCATCGCCCCCTCCTCCTCCCCCAAAGGAACGATTGGAACAACACATTTCAGACCGCGCGGATATCTTGGGGCTGGCGCTGGTTCCTGCGGTGGCCCAAGTACCGGTTGGGCCCAAAGGTTGGGATACGGTGAAAACCCATGCCAAAAAACACCCTGCTTGCCTCCAGGGTGCCCTGGGTTTCTTGGGTCTCGATGGTTTTATCATGGGAAGCGTGCCAAACATCAATGGACGTCCTGGGGTTCCAGATCTGGGTTTCTTGTGAAAGGTTTCACGAAGCCGCGCCCCCACATTAAATCGCTCTAGAGCGTTTTGGGAGTCCCCGATCGCTCTGGAACGACCGCGGCGCCCGATACATCTTCCTCAGCCGCTGGATCTCAGAGATCCATGCCCAGACATGCGACGTCTTGATTCGTTCAGGACGGCGCCCCTGGAAGGCCCGACTCTTTCCCCGGCCCCCGGTTTTTCGTCCGGAGTCGTTTTTTGACGCTCCCGAGGACCTGCGAGGGCCCCGAGGCCGAAATTGGGCCAACACCTCCCGTCCTGTTCTTTCTACGACGCGATCCTGTCTGGGTGCTCTGTCCAGGTCCAGTGCTGCCCAGGTCTTCGTCTCGCCCTGCCGAGACATCCGCGCCGGCCTCGGAAAGCGCTCGTGCGTGTGCCGGGCTTCTGCTCCAGAGGAGGAGGGCGGCCACGAGGCGGAGGGCGCGTCGTGGAGGGGCGAGGGCGGCCCCGCCGCGAAGGCGAAGTTCGAGGTCACGGTGAGGCATCGGGCAGCGCCAGGGGGCGTCACCAGTAATCAAGGGGGGTCACGAGGAGGAGGAGGAGGAGGAGGAGGAGGAGGAGGAGGAGCAGGAGGAGGGGGAGAAGGAGGAGGAGGAGGAGGAGGAGCGAGCGAGCGAGCGAACCTCGAGGAATCCACAATCATCCTGCATCTACAGTGCCACTACGCCGAACTCGTGTCGTGACTCCATTGCAGGCAGGCTTGGCTTCTGAGACGGGACCTTGCATCCCAACGCGGAGGAAAAAATACACGACTCTGCACGCCCTGCCTGCGCTCCCCTTCGGGGCACGGGCCCGCGAGCACCCCCCCCTAAGGCACGCAACCCTACGGGAGGCGCCCACTCAGGCGCGAGAGCCTCGCCCGCCGTCACGACGTCCGCGCCCACCACGTCTGCTCGGCGCGCCCCGGCCGTGGCCGGGAAGGTAGACCAGCGG
>CAUYUJ010002170.1:57632-92533 GCA_963575745.1 Prorocentrum cordatum
GCATCTTTGGAGCATTTTTTGAGTCTGTTTTGTGTTTCGGTCAGGATCCCCCTGTCGGGGGACAGGCCCGACCTAAGGGAAGATGGAGCCTTGCTGTGAGCATGCGCAGGTCCGCGTGGAGTCCTTGGGGATCGGCGCTGCACCCCGTCCCCTGGCCGACTGCGCGCGCTGGGAGCGGCGCCTCCTGCGCCGTCACGGGGGGGGGGGGCGGCACCCGACCCAAGGCATCTGTGCGGACGTGCAGGAGGGTGCGATTCCTTGTGCAGGTCTTTTCTTCCAGGACGTCGAACCGTGGACCGAGGACGAAGACGAGTCCCCATCCTGAGGTGCGCCCCGTCGCTTGCCCTCGCCTGGGCGCGTCAAGCCCAGAGCGAGGTGCAAACAGGTCCTCTCGGGCGGGCCCCACCTGGAGCTTCGACGGACTCGTCCGTCGGGATCTCTCTCCTCCTCCTCCTCCTCCTCCTCCTCCTCCTCCTCCTCCTCCTCCTCCTCCTCCTCCTCCTTCCGTAGCCATTTTGGCTCAAGTCACCATGTCGCGCTGCGGCCGCATGGAGACGTCTGAGCCGAGGCCTGACCCCAACTGTTTCCAGCCACCACCAGGGGTGAGCTGGCACCCAAGCGATCTGCCGCTACACTCAGGGGCGTGCGGCCGCCCACTCCTGCTCTTTGTGCTGGCATTGCAGGCTGCCATCCATATCGCGCTGTCGTGCGCCCCGACCTCCGTCGCCGAGCACCAGCTGGACTTCGGCCTCACTGTCGTCGCCGTCGTTCTTCTCCATAACTCGCTGGACGTCGACCTTCTCGTTCCCCAGCTGCAGCAGCTGCCACGTGGTGGCTCCGCGAAGGCCCTGGAGGCTGGCGCTCTCGACATCAACTTCCTGAAGCAGAACAGCAGTCAGTCCGACGGCAGCCCACAGTCTCAACCAGGTCTTCTTCCAGCGAAGAACGTTCTACCTCCCGAAGTGCCCATCTGCTAGCCGAAGAAGGAAAGACCGTCGACGAGAACGTGAACGACTCGACCAAGATCGTGCTGCTCGGGCTCCCCCAGACCGTGCTGATAAATATGGTCGATCAGCTGCAGGGCGCGCAGCTCTGGCCTCGCTCGGCGACGCCGTCCTTGCTACACAGGCAGCGCCACGCTCAGGGCGAGCAGCTGGACATGCTGCTCGCTCTTGCCGCTCCGCAGCTCGTGCGCACCATCAGCCGCCCCACTTCGCCATGGACACTGGAGAAGAAGAAGCTGCTGACCCTGCCCGCGCCGCCGTCACCGTCAACGCACGCCAATTTCAAGCTGGTGAAGGGACCGAGCCACTGCCGCAACTCCAAGGTGAAGCTCTACGCCACGACCCTCTCGCTGCTGCTGACCCATGGCGTGCTGGAGGCGCAGCAGCCGCTGGAGGAGCTGCCGCCGTCGGAGCCGCCGCCGATACTGATGCCGCTACGCCAGGCGACCCCGTTCGCCTCCCAGGTCTGGGCCCCGAACTCGACGAAGCTCTTCAAGATCTCACGCAAGCTCAAGTCGCACACGCTGCCAGTGCATTCCAAGCTCAACCCAACGTCCTGCTCAATGATTCACGCAAAACCTTTCGCCAACTTCTTGCCCAGCAAGTCCAAGCTACCGAACGACGAGTCGACACCCTTCATGACGTCGTCGCACGCACTCGTAGAGAACATGGCCGTCAAGCAGAGGAACATAAGAATATGTGGATGCATATCGACCAGATGCGAGAGACCCTCGCGCTCGCCGGGGCCCAGGCGCCGATCGCGGACCTTACCAAGCTCGCCGACTGGGACCGCGAGATCGACTCCTCGATCTTCACCATCGGGGCACAGCGGCCCATCGCGCCCGACGCGCTCCTCAACGACCTACAGGAGTGCATCGCCTCCGCCAACCTGGGCCCCGACGCCGTCGAGCTTCATGGAGACGAACCCGCGCGCAGATTTGTGCTACAAGTCAAAGGTGGGCGCGACGTGGCCACCCCGCGCGCACTGGCGCTCACACGAGCCTTCCGCGACGCTGGAGGCAGATGGAAGCGCTTCACTTCCGTCGACACCGCGGGCACGCCAACGGACATCTTCCTCAACCCTGACAAGTCGCCTAAGCAGATTCGTACCGAGATCCAATGCAAGAAACCTCTCCAGCCCCTTCAACACCGACATCCTCAAAAGTCACGGAGAGCTCATCGAGCCAAGGGCGAGATCCACTGCAACGCCATGCCCGTCGCGCGCCTCGACGTCAAGGGACAAGCCGACCCCGCCATCCTGGAGTGGAACGAGAAGGCGTTCGAGTTTGCCGCCTTCCGCGACCTTGAGCGCGACGCCATCCCCACGTCGTTCCAGGCGCTCTTCGCGGACACAGCGGAGGCCACGTGGCGCGTTTAGCCATCTTTGGGCGGGCTGGCGCCAGGACGCTCGCCCAGCACGACGTTTACAATCCGCTTCCGAGCTTGGTGCCAAGTCCCTCAGCATCGGCGTCGGGCACATCGCGCTCGCGGGTGCCGCCGAGCTCACCATGAAGTCTGCCGCGCTGCACCGCGACTTCGAGGCTCGGCAGCGCTCTCTGGCACACCGTGCAGCCCAGCTGCCGCGAGGCTCCTTAGGAGCCGCCGATCCCAAGAGACTCAGGAAGCTCAACCGATCTCCCCTGCGCAGGGCCCCTCTCTGGGACACCTGGAAGCGCCGTCGGGTTATCCAGGGAATCAAAACCACCGATCCCGAGGGCCACCCAGGAGTAGCCAGAGAGAGCTGCGCGTTGGTCGGTGCTCTCCGCGCTCACTGGAGCCCCGTCCTCAAGCACAAGCACGTCGTTGTCATCAAGGTCCAGCAGTACATTGTCGAGCTCTCGCTCAGCCATCCCATCATTGACGCCGGCGCGCTCATCAAGTAGCACATCAGAGGCTTTCTGCTTCGCGCGACTCCATCTGCGTCTGGGCTGGACCTCTTGCCGTGCCGCGCCTGGCTCGCCGCGGGCGTGCCCATTGGCCCGCTGGAGGACCTGGCCTCGCATGTCTGCTTCAACCCCGTCTTCATCCTCGTCCTGAACGACCCTGACTTCGCGATCGTGCCAAAGGGCGTCAACCTCATAGGCGTGCCCACCACGGACCGCCGCCCTGGGGGCACTCGCCCGCCGCCCCTCCAGCACGCAGATAGCAGTGCCATCGCAGGCGAAACCAACATCCCCACCAAATCCGCTGTGGCAGAGCGGACTTATTACATGCATCAGGGCTTGGTAGTGGGCTGCATCCCCACCAAGCACATCATCAACCCCGCCGCCGAGATGCGACGCGCAGGAGCTCATCCAGAGTCCGACAAGCCCAAGCCCGTCTTCACCAGCTTCGAACCTGCGGCTGCGCTCCCGTCGCTCGGCAGCGTCTGGCTCCTCGCGCCGCTGGAATCCAACAGCGTCCCCGAGTGCCCGATGAACTTCTCTGGCCAGCTGTGCCTCGCCTCCAACTGCTTCCTCAAAGTTGATAGCATTCGCCACTTCATGTTTCCGATTGAGACTGGCGCGGCCCAGGGCTGCCCCATGAGCGGCTTGGAATGGGCGATCGCCATGGGCCCGCTCGTTCACCACGCCGCCTCGTTCATCGCGACAGTCGACGGCGTGCTCATTCACGACAAGAGCTACCTGGGAGTTGGCGCGGGCGACATTGGCCTCTTCCCGTTCTCGTTCTACACGCAGCGCGCTGACTCTGAGCCCTTGGCCGCCGCTCAGGAGCTTGCCCGCCGTGTACATTGCATTTTCCACAAGTTGCGCAGCCCCCTGCCTGACACATTTCGCAAAGTAGTTCTTATTACCATGGCGGAATTGTGCCCGCCACATATGCCAGCAGCTGCCGTCGCCATTCATTCTGCCACGCTCATGCTCCGAGGGGAATGCGAGCCAGTCTCCACTGCCGCTCCGTTTCCAGCAGCTGCCGTGGCGGCGGCGAACCACGCAGCTGCCCGTGAAATTCGCGAGGCCCCGAGTGCTGAGCCACCGCGCCGCCCCAGGCTGCAGCGCGCGGTCGCGCTCACGCTGCAGCGGGCCTCTTTCTCAGTGCTTCTCTCAGTCACGCTCGAGAGGCGCATCGCAGCCTGGGGCGTCTCTCAGCCGCCTCTGCCACCAGAGGCTGCCACGTGATGCGCTGCTCCCACGAATGCCATGTGCACCGCTCATCTGTGCTGGCGCTGGGTAGTATATAAGACATTCGCAGGTGGACGGACGAAGTCCCACCGCATGCACGTTCTCTCGATGATATCGTGTGTGTTAGGGTGCCCAGCAGCGCCCGATTCATTCCCTCTCTACCTCTCCCGCTCGGTCCTCCCGCGCCTCCTCTGGTCCCCCGACCTGCCCCTCCTCCGCAGCTCACTTACATCCTGGGGCTTGTGCCCCACCGCAGCCTTTCCGTCTGATCCTGCGAACGAGCTCTCGTTATCGTGGTCGAATCAGCGGACTGCGCTCGCCATTCACTTCTTTTACAAAATGAAGGACGCCGCGCCGACCCCAGCTACGAGAGCTGCAGGGTTACGCGCCATCAAAGCATCGCTCTGGAAGTAGACGCGCGGTCGACGGACAGGAGCGGACAGACTTCTTGCCCTCGTCTCGCTTCTTGCCCGCTTGCCCTCGTCTCTTCCTCTTGGGGTACGTGCACTCCTCCTCCTCCTCCTTCTCCTCCTCCTGTGCCTCCTCCTCCTCCTCCTCCCCCTTCTCTCCCTCTTCTCTTTTCCGCTGAATGCCCCTGTTCCCCATGATGATTCTACAGAAGACACATCCCATCAGATACTGGCCTGCCTGCCGGTGCCCCAGGGAACTTTCTCCTCCCCCGGTCGCAATTCGGACACCGAAGTTCCTGAACACCATAGGGAACTCAGGGACGGGGTGCGGTGCTGCAGTGCGAACAGGTCCTTTCGGACGGGCCTCCTTTGAAGTTTTAACGAACGACTCGTCAGACTCTCTCTCACTCCCTCTCTCTCTCTTTCTCTTTTTTTCCGTCCCTCGCTCCCTCCCCTCCTCGCCCTCTCTCTCTCTCTTTCCCTCCCGCCCGCCCTCCCCCCTCTCTCCTTTCTCTGTTTCTTCATTTCTCTCTCTCTCTCTCTTTGTCTCTCCCTCTCTCTATCTTTTTTTTCAGTTTGTTCTCTTTCTCTTTCTCTCTCTCTCTCTCTCTCTCTCCCTCCAGACCTCTCTATCCCTCTCTCCCTCTCTCTCTCCTTCTCTCTCCCTCTCTCTCTCTCTCTCTGCATCGCCTGCAATTTCCGCTGGGTGTCCCTGTTCGTGACGGCTTCCGAGGAACATGCTCACGGCGTCGGCGATGTCCCACTCCCTCGCGAAGTTCTTCGACATGATCTTCAACAACCGCGACTCGCAGAGCTCGCGGAGCTCCCTGGGCTGCTCCCCCTCGAAGGCCGCGGAGAGGTGCTGCTCGCACGCCGCCTTCCGCGAGCACATCCTCCTCTTCTCCTGCCCCGGCAGGCGTCCTGCCCTCTTCCTCCTCCTCCTCCCTCCCTCCTCGCCTCCTCCTCTCCTCCTCCTCCTCCTCCTCCTCCTCCTCCTCCTCCTCCTCCTCCTCCTCCTCCTCCTCCCTCCTCCTCCTCCTCCTCCTCCTCCTCCTCCTCCTCGTCTCCTCCTCTCCTCCTCCTCCTTCCCTCCCTCCTCGTCTCCCTCCCTCCTCGTCTCCTCCTTCCTCCCTTCTCCTCCTGGCGTCGGGACCTCGTCTCCTCCTCTCCCCGGGAGCCTACGTCGGAAAAAAACCAACGCTGACATGAACGTACATGTTCGGAGGTCCAGGCGGGCTTCTCAGATCGGAGCTGGGGGCCCCTGGAGGCGCCTCCGGCGCCGCCCTTGGCGCGCTCTGCGCGCCAGGGAGGGCGGTCCAGCGCCGATCCAAGAAAAATTATCCGCGCGGACCTCGCAAAGTGCATGATTATGTTGTTTGTTCCCCTCGACTGCAGGGGCTTTCCAACTGTATTCCCATGGCTGCACTGCACCATCAGGCACGAGGCTCACAACTGAGCCGTCTCACGCGAGGCAGTGTCCTCTTCTCGTGGGGCACATCAGGGTGGCAGGCCACGGTTCAGTCGGGCGCGTCCCTCTACAGGAGGGGCAATCAAAAATAGCCAAACAGTAATCTTGGGACTTTTTTGACTGTTATTGACAATTCTCTATTATTGCCAAGTTTTGAATACTATTGATATTTATCGACTATTTTTGACAATCTTTGAATATTTTTGGGCTGCAGTTGCACTTTCGCCCAAAATCCCCCTGAAGGGGGGCATGCCCGACCTGAGTGGTATGCCAGGCCTCCGGTCCCACCAGATGGGGCTGGTGCGCCCCGAAGCCATGTCGTTGCAAGCATTCCTCTCGCTTCGGGCAGTGCCAGGGGTTCTCCACTAGGGTTAAGTCGGGCCTGCCCCTCTACAGGAGGAATATTCAAACATAGTAAAAAATAGTATGGGGACGATTTGTGGACCAATTTTGAATATTTCAGGGTATTTGTTTACTTTTTTCATCGTTCTTCCAAAATCTCCCTGTAGGGGGACAGGCCCGACTTAACACTAGGTGGCCTTGATCACCAGAAAGAGTTCCGAACACCAGAAAGGTACCGAACCCCAAGGGTTTTTCCCCGTGCCGGGCCATGGGAAGCACTCGCCCGATTCTGTTTCGACACTGCTTCCACACTCTCTCGACACTTTTCCAGGCGCTCGAAACTATTTCAGGGATGCGGTCCTTACTTAAGTTCGTTGGGGGCAACATAACACTAGAGGTGGTCGCCGGCTCCTCCTGGAAATCGAGGCTCCATGGATCGAAGCTCGAGGAGGTGTGTGGACGTTTGGGGCCGCTCTGGAAGGGAGGAGGAGGAGGAGGAGGAGGCAGGAGGAGGAGGAGGAGGCAGGAGGAGGAGGAGGAGGAGGCAGGACGAGGAGGAGGAGGAGGAGGAGGAGGAGGAGGAGGAGGCGGAAGAGGAAGAGGAGCAGGAGTGTTCTCGAGGGCCCACTCCCTCGAGGAGGTGGCGCGCCCTCGAGGAAGGGGCGCCCCCTCGCAGTGGTGGCCCCCCACTGGCGCTGCTCGGTCTTCACACATCCCCTGAGCACCCCGCTCACCCGTCGCTGAGGTGCGCTCGCAGCCACAGCGCTGGGTGTGCGCCGAAGCCTGCGCCGCCTCCCGTGGCGCGAGCGCCGCGCCAAGAGGGCGCGGGCGCCTCGGGTGGCCTCGGCGCTGGTCGCAGCGCGACCCGGCAACGGGCAGAGACGGGATGGGCTCGGGTGGGTCAAACCCCGAGCGCGGGGTGCGGGCCTCACGTCCTGCGTGGGAGCCCGCGAACCCACGCAGCGCCGCGGCGGGCGCGGGCACCTCGCGGATTTGCCCAGGCCTGCCCGCATCGCCTGCGGCGCCCCGCGACGCGCGCGGGCAGTGCGGTGACACGGCGCTGTTCGCGCCTGCGTCCGCCGAGCATCCTTGGGGTCAGCGAGTGTGTGCGATGGAATGAAGGGCCGACATCGTTCCGCACACGAAGAAGGTGGCATGGCATAGTGTTGAACTGTGGGAGTTCCGCGCGGATTTCTGGGATCGGCGATGGGCCCCCTGGCGGCGCCGCCGCGCGCCAGGGACGGGGGCCAGATCCCCGAAAAACTCGCGCGTCGCCCCGAACACGTCTATTGATGCCAGTCTTTCACGTCTTCACATTCACACGTTCTGAATACTGCTCTCCTCTCGCCCCTGACCGTTCGGGAGGTACTCGGCCCTCCCCGCGCATGGCTTTCTTACGCAAGATTTCACCAGACGGTGTTCCCGGTGTTGTTGTCGCTCGAGTGCTTCCACTCCTTCAAAATGCTGCCCCCGCTGCAGCGCTGACCTCGTTTCGGGATCGGCGCTCAGCCCCCCCCCTCGATCCGAGTGGCGCTCCCGCCCCGGCGCAGGCCGCTTTTCTGGATCCGAGTCTTTCCTGATCGTTGGAGGAGGCGGAGGAGGAGGAGGAGGAGAAGGGGAGGAAGACGAGGAAGAGGAGGAGGAGGAGGAGGAGGAGGAGGAGGGAGAGAAGGAGGAGGAGGGAGGAGGGGGGAGGAGGAGGAGGAGGAGGAGGAGGAGGGAGGAGGAGGGAGGAGGAGGAGGAGAGGAGGAGGAGGAAGGAGGAGAGAGGAGGAGGAGAGGGTCCCCTCCTCCGCCTTCCCCTGGTCTTCCTGCTCTTCTCGCCCTTTCCACTCCACTTCCTGCGGCCGCTTTTTGTTCTTGTCCTCCTGCTCCTTCCTCATCCTCCTCCTTTTCCTCCTGCTCATTCTCCCGCTCATCCGCCACCTCCTCCTCCCCCTCCTCCTCTCCTCCTCCCCTCCTCCTCTCCTCCTCCTCCTCCTCCCCTCTCCTCCTCCTCCTCTTCCTCTCCTCCTCTTCCTCGTCTCCTTCCTCCTCTCCTCCTCCTCCTCCTCCTCCTCCTCCTCCTCCTCCTCCTCGTCCTCCCCCGCCTCACCCTCCTCCTCTTCCCCTCCTCGTATGTACGCAGCCCCCCTTTGACCGACCGTGCACAGCACGAGGGGGTTCCACTGGGGAGTTCCACATCCGCTGTGACTCGCGCCCGCGGGTGGACTCGGGCCCGCAGGGGGACAGGACGGGCAGGATGGGTCGGATGTCAGATGTGGCGCGAGCGCACCTAGCTTTAAGTCGGGCCTGTCCCTCTACAGCAGGAAGACTCAAAACTAATAAGAAAAAATCAGGGGACGATTTGTCTTATCATTTTCTTAACCATTTGTTTTTGTTTGCGTGTTTGTATTCTTTCGCCCGTAATCCCCCTGTAGGGGGACAGGCCCGACCTAAGCCTAGCTTGCCTCCCCCTCTCTCCACAGACGTGCTCGCGCCGTGGACAAACATCCGCACGGGAGGTTTCTGGCCATCTTCGGCCCCCGGGGCCCTCGCCGAGCCCCGGGGCCGTCAAACAACGGCTCGGGATGGAAAGCTGGTTCTGGGGAGTGGGTCGGGAATTCAGGGGACCCAGGATTGAAAGCATCAAGACCTCGGATCGATGTGTGGGTACTCCTTTTCCCTACTCCTCCCCCGTCGCACCCGCCCCCCCTGAAGCCTTCCCTCAGACTTCTCTCCTCCTCCTCCCGCCTTCCTCCTCCCTCCCCTTCCCCACGCCTGCTCCCCACCATGTTGACCGCCGCCGATTCGCGAGGAAGATCCACGAAACGACGCTGACCAAGCGCAATGGTGACCGAGATGGACACGACGTTTCGCGTTCCGTCTTGGTCATGGTCCCCGTTTTCTTCTCCAGACATTTGGCTGCTCCAATTTGTTCGGTGCGCGGGCCCCCGAGGTCCGGACCACTTCCCGGGGACCGGAGTTTCGTCCTGAATCGTTTTTGATGGGCCTGGGTCAAGGATGGGCCTTACCAGGATCGGTGCACGTGCATATTTCTCTTCGCCCTAGCAGGCACCACATCCTGTCCGTCTACTACGAGCCGATCACGCTCTGGCGCCTGGCGCCCGCGCACCTGCCCTGCCGCGAGCTCGCCTCGCGGTGCCCCGCCGGCCTGGACGCCGGCCTGTACGCCAGGGAGGACCTCGGGCTGCTCTCTGTCAGGAGGGAAAGAACACAGTCACCATTCATCGTCGATTCCCCAGAAAAGATGGGAAAGTATGGGAAGTGGGGGGGAATACACAAACACCTGAAAATATCGGAGAATATGGGTTTATCCTGTTATTTGTATGTATTTGTGTGTGTCCCAGGGCCCCTTCACTCTGGGGCGTTCGGCACAATATCCCAGACATGATCGCGTCGTAAAAAAATCAGGGCGGGAGGTTTGGGGCCGTTGTCGGCCCCGCGGGGGCTCTCGCTGGGCCTGGGGAGCGTCAAACAATGATTCAGGACGAAAAACCTGTCCTGGAGAAGTGGTCTCAAGCATTGGCGAAGCGTCCTGGCTCGCCTATAGGCCTACCAAAGAATTGCCAAAGAACCTTTTTTTGGTTTGCACGACATGTTCTTGGGACAGTTCTGGCTGGGATCGTTTTGGTTTGCCACATCGGCTTTTATGTTGTAAGATCATTGTGTTCGTTATTACGGTAGTTATGACAGTGCCGACAGTTACGTTTTGATAGTTCCATACCTAGGCTCTGCCTAAAAGGGTTCTTACTCTGAGGCTTACAGGGCCGGGCAGTGGAGTGCGCCCCGGGCGGTTGGAAGAAGGATTTGTTGGAGATCTGTTGGAGATCTGTTGGAGAATTGTTAGAGATTCGTAAGGCGCAAATATTTGTTGGAGATTCCGTTTGAGATTTTCTCGGCGCGAAGATGTGTTCTGAGATTTCGTTTGAGATTTGTTCGGCGCGAAGATGGTTCTGAGATTCGCGGGAAGATTCTCTGGATATTGGAGACTCAAGAGTCGCGGGGAGATTTTGGAGTTTATGGGGCGGTCGAGTTTGCCATACTCGACCCAATCTAACCCTAGCGGTGCCTCCGACGCCGCCCATGGTGCGCTCCGCGCAACAGGGAAGGGTGCCCAATGTCAATCCAAGACATCCGCGCGGATCTCGGACAGATTATTTATGAAGTTTGCTCGCCTCCAGTGGATAACGTAACCGATTGTGTTGAAGGAGCGGCGAGTTGGCATGTTTTGTTGTTCATCCTCGCGTTCCTCGCGATACTCGTCCTCCTCCTCACCTTCGCCTCGGCCGCAAGCTCCCCGCACACGGATCCGGCAAGGCCTTAAATCATTGTTATTTGCGCGGGACGTTGTATGTTGAAAGATGTCTGGGGGTTGTGTGATGATACGGTCCCGCCTAGGCATACCCCCATATTCGAGGAGGAGAAGGGGAAGGATTTGGTCACATCCGTAGCCGTGTGGAGCTCAAGGGTTCCCATTTGCTTTCGTTAGTCACTAACGCAGCCTGTCCGCAGAAGGTATCTGTACAACATGGTGCCTGGCTCCTCCTCCTCCTCCTCCTCCTCCTCCTCCTCCTCCTCCTCCCCCTCCTCCTCCCTCCTCCCTCCTCCCTCCTCCTCCCTCCTCCTCCTCCCTCCTCCCCCTCCTCCTCCCTCCCTCCTCCTCCCTCCTCCTCCCTCCTCCTCCCTCCTCCTCCTCCTCCTCCTCCCTCCTTGCTAGGGTCTTGCTGGGCCCTGGATGGTACATAGACCCTCCCGGCCACGGCACAGGGCGTGCACACCGCCCACGGCCCACGATGGCCCTGACAGGCATGCCACCTCCTCCTCCTCCTCCTCCTCCTCCTCCTCCTCCTCCTCAGTGTTGGTGTACACGTGCCTTCTGCGTGGTCTTCTCGCGCGACTGGCATGGCCGCGCTCAAGCTCATGCTCCTGCTGCTGGTGGCGCCCCCCCTCGTCGCGCAGGCCGCCTCCCTGCGGTCGACCACGAGGGTGGCCGCGAATCCGGTGCGCAAGGTGGTCTCGATGCTGCAGTCGATGCAGAAAAAGGTGGAGGCCGAGGGCGAGAAGGATCCGGGGCGCCAAAACTATACAGGCACACCGATCGTGGCCAGGCCGATCCTGGGCTGCCGATCAGTGTGTACTCTTTCCTGGCCAAGGCACGAGGGCGTATATACACCGATCCCAGGTCGATCATGGGCCTGGCCAGGATCGGCATGAGTACATAGTTGGCCCCCTCAAGGAGGAAGAGCTGTACAAGAAATTCTCATGCTATTGTAAGACTGGGGTCGCAGATCTCTCTGCAAGCATCTCCGGCGCGGGCACCAAAGGCACCCAGCTTGGCTCCGATATTAAAGCAGCACAAGAAGAGCTCGTCCAGGTGAAGCAGGGTCTGAAGGACGCTCAGACAGAGCGCGCTGAGGCCAAGACTGCAGTCGCCACTGCGTCCTCGATCAGAGAGAAAGAGGCCGCGGACTTCTCGGCCACAAAGGCAGAGCTCGAGAGTTACATCTCCGCGATCAAGCAGGCAGTCGCCGCGCTGACGAAGGGAATGGCCGGCGGTTTTCTTCAGACTACCTCGGCGAGCTTGCTGCGCAAGATCGTCCTGACCAAGGGCGACTCCATCCTGGACGACGACCGCGAGGCGCTCCTCTCGTTCCTGTCTGGGAAGCACTCTTCTTCGTACGTGCCCCAAAGCGGGGAAGTGACCGGGATTCTGAAGCAGATGGGCGACAGTTTCTCGAAGAGCCTTGCAGACGCTTCTGACACGGAGGCCAACGCAGTCAAAGAGTTTGAGGCGTTGGTTGCCGCAAAGACCAAGGAGATCGACACGCTGACACAGTCCGTTGAGGTCAAGACCTCGAAGAGCGGGGCGCTTGGCATGTCCATCGTCCAGATGCAGGGCGACTTGAGCAGCTCGGAAACAGCGCTGATCGAGGATCAGAAACTCCTTGCAGAATTGGAATCGGGGTGCTCTACGAAGGACAAGGAGTACGAGGAACGCGTTAAGACGCGCACCGACGAGCTCGCCGCCCTCACTGAGACCATCAAGATTCTCAACGACGACGACGCGCTCGAGCTCTTCAATCCCAAGGGATTCGCCCTACACCGCCGCTGACACCCCGGGATGGATTCGCTGCTTGGAGGGACCCGGGTGGGTTAACTGCTGGAGCTTCCCGGGGTAATCTTGGTGTTTGCCTGACAGTGCTACGTCACGGAGTGGTGGCAACGATGTTGTTTGCGATGATGATGCCAATGGTGTTGGTGATAAAGTTGATGAGGAAGTGCCCGCACACAACATTCAGATGAGGGCGACGGCATTGACGATGACAGTTTTGACGGCGGCCGCGATGATGACGATGACGGTGATGATGATGGTGATGCCGAGACGTTGACGATGGAGGTGACGATTGTGCTGAGGATGCTGGTGCTGAACACGGTGGTGACGATCTTGATAATGATAAGGACCGGATAAGGATGATGATGCCGATGACGATGACGATGCTGATGCTCATCATTATGATGACGACGATGCTGATTATACTGATGATTATGTTGATGATGGTGATGATGAATATGATGAGGCTGATGATGATGATGATGATGATGATGATGATGATGATGACCATGGCGATGGTGATGGTGGTTATGATGTTGATGATGTTGCTGCTGATGATGGTGATGATGAGTATGATCGGTATGCTGATGCTGATTTTGTTGACGATGCTGTTGATGCTGACGATGCTGATGCTTATTATGCTGATGATGCTGATGATAATTATGATGGTGCTGGTGATGTTGCTGCCGATGACGATGGCGATGATGATGCGGATGATGATGATTATGATGCTTATGCCGATGATGATGATGATGTTGATGTTGATGATGATGATGATGATGATGTTGATGTTGATGCTGATGATGATGATGCTGATGATGATGATGATGATGATGATACTGATGATGATGATGATGATGATGCTGATACTGATGATGAGTATGCTTATTGTGCTGATGCTGATGTTGTTGTTGATGATGACGATGATGATGATGATGATGATGATGATGATGATGACGATGCTGCTGCTGCTGCTGCTGATGATGATGATGATGATGATGTTGGCGATGGTGCTGATGATGATACTGATGCTTGTGATGATGACGAGGCGGAGGGAAGTGCACACACGCCTGCTTATTGTCTGAAGCCCAGACCTGTTTTCATTGATCTCTGTTGGGCTTTTGTACGTGCTAGAACCTATATCTGCTGAACGTGGTTCAGGACCAATGGTTTTGGAGGGGTTTCAACGCGCGCGCGCAGACGCGCGAATGTGGCTCGCATGGTACTATTTGGCAGAGTTGGCGGGCGCGCGCGCGCGCGATGGTGGTTGACCGTTTTCGACATGCGCGCGCGCAAGTGGCCCTCATGGGACACCTAACTGCTTCAATCCCCCTTGGCTGCTATCTTGCAGGGCACATGCATGTACACCCGCTGTTTGATGGGAGGATCTGATCGGGTGTGCCCGGTAGCCACCACAGTCGCAGTCCGTCAACTGTCAACCTCGCCGATGCTGGCCGGGGTGATCCTGAACCCAGGATCGGTGTGCTTCTCTGCCTCCCTGGCCTGGTGCGGACGGCGTGCGCACCGATCCCAGGTTCAGGATGGGTCCGACCAGGACTGGTGGGATGGACCCTGGGCGTCTCCCGACGCGGGGACGGCGGAGAAGACTCTCCCAGCGCCCGGCGCGAGCTTGGTGCAGGTCGCTCGGGGGCTTTGAGACGGGGGTCCGCGCAAGCGGGGGTCCGTCAGAGCGCCAGCCATTGCAGGATCCTGCAGAGCCAGGGGGGCACTGACCCGGGCTTGGGTGCAGGATCTTGCAGGATCCTGCAGGATCCTGCAAGGCCTGACTGACCCGGGTTTTTTGCCTGACCTGGTCGGTGGCCGCGTGCGAACCCTACCCCCGCCCCCCACGATTTCTAAATGTGGGGCGGGGGAGTCACATCGTTCGGGAGCTCCCGAAACGGAGTGAACCCCCCGGCCCCCTTAGAAATCGCTGTGGGCGGGGGTAACGTTCACGTGTGGCCACCTGCCTGGGTCAGGGGTCCCCGATGAGGTCGGTGTCACGTCCGCCAGCCAGCGCGCGCGCGCCGTGGCCCTGGTGCAGCAGGCTCAGGCGAAGAGCGGGGCGGACCACGCCCGCCTCGGCTTCCTGGTGTTGGCGCTTCGCGGCCAGAAGGTCGTCATGGGCGAAGCAAGCATCGAGAACAAAAGAACCCCTGACCCTGATAACACAGGGAAGACGTGGCCTCATTGAGGTCCCCGTCTCTCCATTAGGGACATTACATCTGGGCGGTTTGGTTCGAAAGACCTCCTATCCCTAATGCTTTTGGCCCTCCTAACTGAGGTCCCCTCCCAGGATCAGGGGTCCTGAGTATTTTGGTTGCTCAGAAACATATCCGTATCCTCAGCCTCGAGGGCCCCGTCCCTGGGGCCGCGACCCCGGGATGTGGGGCGCTGTTTCGCAGATGCCCCCCCGCGCGTAGCGTATCCGTGCGACCGCGCACCCGCGGGATCGCTCCCAAGAGTCCAGACCACGAGGGCGAGGATCTGTTTACGTGTTCGCTGCCCGTGAGGTCGGGTTCGAGAGGGTCATCAAGATGATCGACGAGATGGTCATCCGCAGGGGGCCTTTGCACACCACCGTGCCTGGCCAGGGCCATCCTGGGCCCGAGGACGGCATGCAGACCCTCGCGGCCTCGGCCAGGAGGGCGTATGTACCATGCCATGGCCTAGGGTGAAGGCGGGCGTGTCCCTCCACAGGGGAATATTCAAAAACAGGCAAAACATAGTATGGGGACGATGTTTTATCTATTCTTGATTTTTCATCCAAAATCCGCCTGTAAGGGGACATGCCCGACCTAAGCCTAGGGTGTCCCTGGCCAGGCATGGTTCGGCGGCGAAATCCGAACACCCGACCCTCGCCGATCCACGGTTCAGGCAACTCGATGGGCGGCGGGACTGGGGTTCGGAATTCGGCGATGACGTGGCGGAATGCGAACCCTACCCCCGCCTCTCATCGATTCAAGAGAATCGATGGTTGGTGGGGGTGGGTTCGGACTTCCGCCACATAATGGTGGTGTTGTCTGCGCAGGTCACGCTGCTCAAGAAGGAGCAGACAGATGACGCGCAGAAGAAAGAGTACTGCGGCGCGCAGTTCGATTCCACAGACGACAAGAAGAAGTCGCTGACGCGTGAGGTGTCGGACCTGGCGACCGCCATCGCGAGCGCGGAGGAGAGCATCAGCGCCGCTGCGGAGGACATCTCAGCGCTGGAGGCTGGCATTGCGGCGCTGGACAAGAGCGTCGCAGAGGCGACGGCGTTGCGGAAGGGCGAGCACGAGGAGTACAAGGCGCTGATGGCTGCAGACGGGGCCGCGAAGGAGTTGCTCTTGTTCGCCAAGAATAGGCTCAACCAGTTTTACAATCAGTTGTGCTGTCGCGCGTATCCGCCCCCGCGCTGGGAACTAATGGAGGGGACACAGGGCTCGTGGGCTTTGGGGGGGAGGATCCCTGGGGCTCTCCAGCAGCAGGGCCCTCTCCGATTCGATCGATCCGATTTGGTACGGATTTTGCTCGGCTCGACCCGGTTCGATTGTTTGTTTTGTCGGAGATCCGATACGGCCAGATGTTGGCACGGCGTAGTTGTGTAGCTTGGTTCCGCCGATCCGATGCGATTTCGATTGTGCCGATGCACCCCGATCCGACACAAGCTCCGATTCGAAACAACTTACCGATTCGATGCCGAGTGCTTTTGCTGGCCCGCGTGTCGCCAGGAGGGCGAAAAGCGCCATGGGGGGGGCGTGCAGCAGCAGTGGGATCCATGTTGGGCTCGATGCGCCAATTGGTGCCTACGTAGTCACTGTTCCGCAGGACGTGGAGCTGACCGAACAGGCAAGGTGGGGCCGACGCGCACCAGCCGCCACAGCGCGGTCGCGGACCCCAAGCTCTACAACCCGCCGGCAAAGGTCGAGCTGTCCGCCCAGGGCGCCATCGAGCGTGACATGACCAGCGCGGCGGCGCTGGTTCAGATGTCCGAGCACTCGCACCGCACCGTCGCTGCCGCACCGCCGCCGGAGACCTGGAGCGCATACGCGAAGAAGACGGAAGAGAGCGGCGGCGTCATTGCCATGCTCGATTTGCTGGTCAAAGATCTCGACCGCGAGATGACCGAGGCCGAGACGGAGGAGAAGGACTCGCAGGCGGACTACGACACGACAATCGCGGACGCGAAGGACAAGCGGATGACGGACTCCAAGGCGCTCACGTCGAAGGCCGCCGCGAAGGCCGACTTGGAGAGCGACTTGCAGGCGGCCAAGGACGACAAGGCCAGCACCGCCAAGGAGCTGATGGTGACGGATAAGTACCTCTCCCAACTCCATGCCGAGTGCGACTGGCTGATCCAGTACTACGATGCAAGAGAGCAGGCGCGCAGTGGGGAGATCGACGCGCTTGGCAAGGCCAAGGCCGTGCTGAGCGGCGCCGACTACTCGCTGCTATGAGTGGGCCGCCGCTTCAGTAGCTTGCACCACGGTGATGGGCGCTGTGCCGTCGAGGAAGATGAGGAGGGGCAGGGTAGGGGGAGGGAGCGGGTGAGAGGGCAGGGTGAAGGAGGGGGAGGAAGACGAGGAGAACACATGAGAGCATGGAGAGGAGTTCAGAGGGGGGGGAAGCAGGGGGAGTGCATGGCTGGGGGATGGGCTCTGCGCTTGTCGTCAGTCGTGTCTCTTGTCTGGTGGCCCTCGGCCCATTCTGAGTGGAAGATTTGGCTTCGCGCGCGGGGGGGCAGAATCCGCACATTGTCAACGCTCCTGAGATGACCTCCCTGGCACCCCCGACGTGCTGTGGTTCAATCCCGGCGCTACTTTGTCCTATGATCTCGGCCTGTCGTCGCCGTTTTCTGGGCCTCGGGGCCATCGAGCATTCCGCAGTGGTGAAGCCTCTGGGTCTACATGTGTGGCTCATGTAATTACTCTTGAGAGCATTTTTGGCCGAGGCATTCTTGTCTCCAGAAGCTGGCGTCATATCTTAAGAACGTTAATGTGTGGTGTTTCGGGCATTGTTCTGTCCCGCGAACCTGCTGCGCCAGTCGTTCAGGAACGCAGGGACGGTCGGTCCCTGCTCAAGACGAACCGCTTGGGGGAATGAGCCGCTGGGAGATGGGTCGAGAGTTCCAGAGACCCCGCATGGGAGATTTGCATGAAGCTTTCAAAAGGAATTCCCAAAGTAGTGCTTGAACTCGGGGGATTCTTACTTGTGCTCGAAGGAACTGGTCCTGGCCGCCAGTCGCGGTGGCTATGTGGTTGCCGTCGCCGCCCTGTTGCTGCCTCGTCGCCGCCCGTCGTCTGGGCCTGGGCGTCGGTCTGGCGGCGATGTGCCCGCCGTCGCCGCGTCGCCGCTTTGCATTGCCGTGTTTTCCTTTGGCGTTGCAATCCCACTGTGTCGCATCGCGTCGCTTTGCTCTGCATTGCATTGCATTGCTTCGCGTTGCTTTGCGTTGCTTCGGATTGATGTGTGTCGCATCGCACCGTGTTCTTTTTTCTGTGCGTTCCTTTGCACTGTTTCGCTGTGTATTGTTTCGTGATGCGTAACGTTAGGTTATGTTGCTGTGCCCTGCCTTGCGCTGCTTCGCATGTTGATGCCTTGCAACCGCATTGCTTTGCATTCATTTGCAGCGTTTCGCATTGCAATCGCATTGCATATATTCGCTTTGGAATGCTCAGCGATGCTTCACATAGCTTAACATTGCAATCGCAATGCGCTGCGCTGCTTTGCATATATCGCACCGCGGTCGATTGCACCACATCGATTGCACCACATCGATTGCACCACATATGTCGCGCAACATAGATTGCACCACGCGGATTGCAGCACGCCGCGTGCACCACATTTCTTGCGCACCGCATAGATTGCACCACATGTACGTACTATATATATATATATATATATATATATATATGGACAGCCCCCCCCAGCACCCATTCTACGCCTTCTCCCTCTTCCACGAAGCTGGAGACGCATCCTCTTCTCATCATCCCTGCTCCTTTCTGTTCCTCTTCCCGAGTCACGTGTTGCAAGCGGAATGCTTTTTCTAACGCAACCTCAGAAGATGCAAGCGTCCGCTTCCCCCGCCTTTGGGAGAACAGGTATAAGATATCAGCGGCAGCGCTAACAAGAACGATGAGCGAACCATATGATTTCTCAGGCATTCCAGGGATGCACAGGGATGCTAAGTGACGGTCGCTGTGCAGGCTCAGGGATCCCAGGGATTCCAGGGATGCGAAGTCACGATCCCTGAGCAGGCTCAGGGACCCCAGGGCTTCCAGGGATGCGAAGTCACGATCCCTGTGCAGGCTCAGGGATCCCAGGGATCCCAGGGATTCCTGGCCCTCCAGCAAAACCGACCTGGGAATCCACCAGCGATCCCGCGCTCAGAATCCCTGGGATCCCTGAGCCTGCTCAGGGATCGCGACGTCGGTTGTCAGCAAACCATATGATGTCTCAGGGATCCCAGGGATTCCAAGGATGGCAAGTCACGATCCCTGAGCAGGCTCAGGGACCCAGGGATTCCAGGGATGCGAAGTCACGATCCCTGTGCAGGCTCAGGGATCCCAGGGATCCCAGGGATTCCTAATCCTCCAGCAAAACCGACCTGGGGATCCACCAGCGATCCCGCGCTCAGAACCCTTGGGATCCCTGAGCCTGCTCAGGGATCGCGACGTCGGTGGTCAGCAAACCATATGATGTCTCAGGGGTCCCATGGATTCCAGGGATGCCAAGTCACGGCCCCAGAGCAGGCTCAGGGATCCCAGGGATTCCAGGGATGCGAAGTCACGATCCCTGTGCAGGCTCAGGGATCCCAGGGATCCCAGGGATTCCCAACCCTCCAGCAAAACCGACCTGGGGATCCACCAGCGATCCCGCGCTCAGAATCCATGGGGTCCCTGAGCCCGCACAGGGATCGCGACGTCGGTTGTCAGCAAACCATATGATTTCTCAGGGATCCCAGGGATGCGAAGTCACGATCCTTGAGCAGGCTCAGGGATCCCAGGGATTCCAGGGATGCGAAGTCACGATCCCTGTGCAGGCTCAGGGATCCCAGGGATTCCAGGGATTCCCAACCCCCCAAATCTTTGCGAAGTCGCCATGGCCGATTTTGCTGGAGGGTCAGGAATCCCTGGGATCCCTGGGATCCCTGAGCCTGCACAGGGATGGTGACGTCGCATCCCTGGAATCCCTGGGATCCCTGAGCCTGCTCAGGGATCGTGACTTGGCATCCCTGGAATCCTTGGGATCCCTGAGACATCATATGGTTTGCTGACCACCGACGTCGCGATCCCTGAGCAGGCTCAGGGACCCCAGGGATTCTGAGCGCGGGATCGCTGGTGGATTCCCAGGTCGGTTTTGCTGGAGGATTAGGAATCCCTGGGATCCCTGGGATCCCTGAGCCTGCACAGGGATCGTGACTTCGCATCCCTGGAATCCCTGGGATCCCTGAGCCTGCTCAGGGATCGTGACTTGCCATCCTTGGAATCCCTGGGACCCCTGAGACATCATATGGTTTGCTGACAACCGACGTCGCGATCCCTGAGCAGGCTCAGGGATCCCAGGGATTCTGAGCGCGGGATCGCTGGTGGATCCTCAGGTCGGTTTTGCTGGAGAGTTAGGAATCCTTGGGGCCCCTGGGATCCCTGAGCCTGCACAGGGATCGTGACTTCGCATCCCTGGAAGCCCTGGGGTCCCTGAGCCTGCTCAGGGATCGTGACTTCGCATCCCTGGAATCCCTGGGATCCCTGAGCGTGCACAGCGATCGTCACTTAGCATCCCTGTGCGTCCCTGGAATGCCTGAAAAAAACATATGGTTCGCTTATCGTTCTTGTTAGCGCTGCCGCTGATATATTATACCTGTTCTCCCAAAGGTGGGGGAAGCGGACGCTTGCATCTTCTGAGGTTGAGGAGGAGGGGGAGGAGGAGGAGGAGGAGGAGGAGGGGGAGGAGGAGGATGGACGAGGTGAAAGAGGGGAAGGAGATGCAGGATCAAGTGGTTGGCTCTCCAGATGACGTTCATTATTCGATACCGCCGTCTCAGGGCGAGAACCGAATCTGGCAGTACAGAAAATGCGAGTGCGATCAGCGCGAACCGCGATGAAAATCAGTGGGTACCACATCTACTGCAAACCACAGATTATACAATACATATATCGCAACATATCCAGCTGCCTGCGGCCAGCCCCGCCACCGTGCCTGTTCTACAGCGCTACGGCAAGGAGACCGAGTGCAGGAACAGCGCATTCCCTAAGAGTGGTCTGATAAGGACGGGTCGTGAATTCGAGGTAAGAAGGAGGTACAGTTCACACCCCGTGAACGTTCAGCGAATGGTCTGAACTGGGGACGGTCGTGATTCCGACACCGCTTTCGTCCGCGAGGTAGGGAGGAGGAGGAAGAGGAGGAAGAAGAGGCGGAGGAGTAGGAGGATGAGGAGGAACAGGGGGAGAGGGAAAACATGAGGACGATGAGGAGCAAGTTTCTTGGGGCCCCTTTGGCCCTCCTGGGGGATTCCTGGGACTCTCGTGAGTGCTCTCTCGGGTGCCCCTTGGTGTCCTCATGGGGCCTCTTGGGGCCTCTTGGGTTGTCTTGTGGAGGCGATTGGCCCGTTTGACGCCTTCGGAGGCTGTCTTGAGGGCCTCTCTGTACGGTCTTGGTGCCCTCTCGGAGCGTGTTGAGGCTGCCTTGGGGCCCTTTCGGGAGCCTCTCGGGATTTTGGGGTCCTCTTGGGCCGAATCGGGGCCTTCTTCGGGGGCCTCATGGGCTGTCTTGGAGCTATCTTGGAGACCCCTTGGGCCGTCTTGGGCGCTCGGGAACCTGAATCGGCGAGAATGTCAACATATTTCGAATGATTTTGGCGTCCTTGGGCTCTCCTGGTACACTCTCTTGGCGTTTTTGGGGCCTCTCGGGCCGTCTTGAGGGCGTCTCCGGAGCGTCTTGAGTCGTCTTGCGCCGCCTGGAGCCGTTTTGGTGTCGTGGCTGTCTGAGAATCCGTCCTGGAGGCTGTACTGGCCGTGTAGAGGCCGAGAAGATAGCTAGAAATCAATTTCCACGTGTGGGTGCTGGGGGGAGGGTGGGGGCCCGAGAACAAAAACAACCATCAAAAGCCTGCAAGACAACAGGCGAGCGTTCTATCACGCCCACTCCGTGCCGGCACGGTGGCGGATATTGCACCCCGTAGACTGCACAGATGTGCTGCTCCACAGAGACTGCACAACCTCGATTGCAAAGACCGCGCGGTTTGGGGTCCACGCTAGCTAGCACTACAGTCCACCCGCATAGTAAGGATGGACAACCTTCCCAAGGGTACCCTTTGCATCCTTGCCTCCTCGGCCCATCCTTCGCCGCTTTCGCTGGCCGCGCCTTGCTCGTCAAGCTTCGAAATGGGCGTCCAAGGCCCTTGCATCAGCATCGCGCATCCTTGCTACACTGGTTCACTGTGCCCCACAGAGCCTGCACAACATCGACTGCAAGAGCCGCACTGCCTGGGGTCCGCGCTGGCTGGCGCTGTGCTTTTGACATGTCTACACCTCTGTTGGACGTCCCGGTGGCGTCCTGGCCACGGCGGGCTCCCGCGCCAGCGCGGCGGCGACCCCCGCTGCGTGCGCTCGGGTTTGAACGCCCCCAGTGGCCTGGCGTTAAGTCGGGCACGTCCCTCTACAGGAGGAATATTCAAAATTTGTGAGAGAGTAGTCTGGGGGCGATGTTTTGTTCCCAACCATCCTGTGGTGTTGGGTCCTCGTTTTGAAGAGACGGTGCCCGCGTCCTCTCCTCTCCTCCTCTCCTCCTCTCCTCCTCCTCCCCCTCCTCCTCCCTCCTCCTCCCTCTCCTCCCTCCTCTCTGCGTTTCACCTACCCATTACAGCGCGTGGCTCCATAGGGAGCTCCACCGAAGGCCCCAGTGGGGGTGTCCACATGCGGTTCCCCCACCCAGGGCAGCGTTTCGTGGCCCCATAGGGAGCTCCACCGAAGGCCCCAGTGGGGGTGTCCACATGCGGTTCCCCCACCCAGGGCAGCGTTTCGTGGCCCCATAGGGAGCTCCACCGAAGGCCCCAGTGGGGGTGTCCACATGCGGTTCCCCACCCAGGGCAGCGTTTCGTGGCCCCATAGGGAGCTCCACCGAAGGCCCCAGTGGGGCTGTCGCATGCGGTTCCCCCACCCAGGGCAGCGTTTCGTGCCCCAGAGGGAGCTCCACCGAAGGCCCCAGTGGGGGAGGGACATGCACCGAAGGCCCCAGTGGCCACCCAGGGCAGCGTTTCGTGGCCCCATAGGGAGCTCCACCGAGGCCCCAGTGGGGGTGTCCACATGCGGTTCCCCCACCCCGGCAGCGTTCGGGCCCCAAAGGGAGCTCCACCGAAGGCCCATGGTGTCCACATGCGGTTCCCCCACCCAGGGCAGCGTTTCGTAGCCCCATAGGGAGCTCCACCGAAGTCCCCAGTGGGGGTGTCCATGCGGTTCCCCCACCCAGGGCAGCGTTTCGTGGCCCCATAGGGAGCTCCACCGAAGGCCCCAGTGGGGGTGTCCACATGCGGTTCCCCCACCCAGGGCAGCGTTTCGTGGCCCCATAGGGAGCTCCACCGAAGGCCCCAGTGGGGGTGTCCACATGCGGTTCCCCCACCCAGGGCAGCGTTTCGTGGCCCCATAGGGAGCTCCACCGAAGGCCCCAGTGGGGGTGTCCACATGCGGTTCCCCCACCCAGGGCAGCGTTTCGTGGCCCCATAGGGAGCTCCACCGAAGGCCCCAGTGGGGGTGTCCACATGCGGTTCCCCCACCCAGGGCAGCGTTTCGTGGCCCCATAGGGAGCTCCACCGAAGGCCCCAGTGGGGGTGTCCACATGCGGTTCCCCCACCCAGGGCAGCGTTTCGTAGCCCCATAGGGAGCTCCACCGAAGGCCCCAGTGGGGGTGTCCACATGCGGTTCCCCCACCCAGGGCAGCGTTTCGTAGCCCCATAGGGAGCTCCACCGAAGGCCCCAGTGGGGGTGTCCACATGCGGTTTCCCCCACCCAGGGCAGCGTTTCGTGGCCCCAGAGGGAGCTCCACCGAAGGCCCACAAGTGGGGGTGTCCACATGCGGTTCCCCCACCCAGGGCAGCGTTTCGTAGCCCCAGAGGGAACTCCCCCGCAGGCCCCAGTGGGGGTGTCCACATGCGGTTCCCCCACCCAGGGCAGCGTTTCGTAGCCCCATAGGGAGCTCCACCGAAGGCCCCAGTGGGGGTGTCCGCATGCGGTTCCCCCACCCAGGGCAGCGTTTCGTAGCCCCATAGGGAGCTCCACCGAAGGCCCCAGTGGGGGTGTCCGCATGCGGTTCCCCCACCCAGGGCAGCGTTTCGTGGCCCCACAGGGAGCTCCACCGAAGGCCCCAGTGGGGCTGCCTGCATGCGGTTCCCCCACCCAGGGCAGCGTTTCGTAGCCCCAGAGGGAGCTCCACCGAAGGCCCCAGTGGGGGTGTTCGCATGCGTCTCCACTACCCAGAGGTAGCGCCGCCGAAAACGATATTCACACTTGCGGTATTCACAGTTGCATATGGTTGGGTCCTTCGCCAGGCTAATTTTGTTTTGTTCCCTACTATGTTTGAGAATATTTGAGTTTGTTCCCTACCTAGGCTCTGCCTAGAAGGGTTCTTCCTGTCTTGGCTTAAAGGGGCCGGGCAGTGCAACTCGCCCCGGGCGGTTCCCCCAGGATCCGCCCCGCGGTTCCCCCAGTTACCTCAGCTTAGCGTTGCTTATCTCATCTTGGCGACTCGTTTCATTTTAGCTTAGCTTAGCTTCATCTTAGTTCAGGTTTATCTTAACTTAGCTTACCTTCATCTTAGCTTCGCTGAGCTTTAGCATAGCAGAGCACAGCATAGCATTGCATAGCGTAGCACAGCATAGCGCAGCACAGCATATCATAGCATAGCCCAGCATGGCATAGCGCAGCATAGCATAGCATAGCATAGCATAGCGCAGCACAGCATAGCACAGCGCAACATAGCATAGCATAGCATAGCTTAGCATCGCATAGCATAGCATAGCTTAGCACAGCACAGCGCAGCATGACATAGCATAGCACAACATAGCATAGCATAGCATAGCGTATCATAGTATAGCGCAGCACAGCATATCATAGCATAGCATAGCATAGCGCAGCATAGCATGGCATAGCGTAGCGTAGCATAGCATAGCAACTAATGCTGCTTTCCTAGGGGCTCCAACTTCTAGGTAGGGTCGCACTGGGGTAATTATGTTGTGATTTGTTCGATAGTTACGCGGTCCCCGGAAGTCTCGACCCATTCCCCGGGACCGGTTTTTCGTCCTCAATCGTTGTTTGACGGTCCTGGGACCCGGCGAGAGCCCCCCGAGGCCGAAAACAGCACAAAAAACCTCCGTCTTCATTTTTTCCATACGTTGGATCTCTGGGCCCCATAGATACGGTGGGGGCATTGGTCGAGGAGTGCGCCCAGGACGCCGCAGACCCTGGGAGGATTCCTCACCTGATGAGGTCGGCAGCCGTATGCATTGCCAATCCCCGAGTGGTGTCCCACCAGCTTCCAGACACCGCGCTGCTCCCGAGGGGAGGAGGAGGAGGAGGAGGAGGAGGAGGAGGAGGAGGAAGAGGAGGAGGAGAAGGAGGAGAAGAAAAATATTGATTCCTGATCCAATGGTCCCGAGCTGGGCCCAGAGTTCATCTGCATGCGCGGGCCCTTCTGGGCCCCTGAAGCGTAAACTGTGCCCTCGCCGTAACGTCGGGGAACCGGCGACGACATCGACACCAGCACTCGGCCGCGAGCGCCCCGCGGTCAGTTCCCGCGCGCGGCCGCCCTCGTCGCCACGCGGTGTGCCGCGCCGGGCTGCCCACGCAGGCCGCGGGTGCTCGTGGCCGCAGGTGCCTTCGGGCGCTGCACCGACCCAGTGCAAGCAGAGCTTGCCTCTTGCTGGCGAGCCTGTGAGGCTCCCAGACGTGATCGCATCGTTAAAAAACAAGCAGGGCGGGAGGTTTTGGGCCGTTTTCGGCCTCGGGGGGCCCTCGCCGGGCCTCGGGAGCGTCAAGAAACGACTCGGGACGACAAACCGGCCCCGGGAAAAGGGTCAAGACTTCAGGGACCTCGTTGTGAAAAAATCGGGACGACGCATGTCTGGGTTGAGAAGACCTCGATTGCGATGGTGGCGCACATCGGTGCTCGAGGCAGAGAGGGAGGCGTACTTGCTACGGAGAAAATCTCGCTTTGAAAGCCCGCGCCTCGCAGGGGGAACAGATAATGGCAGAAGCGTAAAAGCTCGGAGGTCCGCGCGGACTTCTCGGACCCGCGCTGGAGCCCCCTCCCTGGCTCGCGGAGCGCGGCGGCGGCGGAGGCGACGCAAGGGGGCTCCAACGCCGATCCAAGAAGTCCGCGTGGGCCTCCTTGTTCGTACATTTACCCATACGACCACCCTTCGGGTGATAAGGAGGTTCGAGGGGGAGGGAGGAACCAACGTCTCACTCGATCGGTCTCACTATCGATATCACTATCGATCTCACTATCGTTCTCGCTCGATCGATCTCACTCGATCGATCTCACAATCGATCTCACTCGATCTATTTCATTCGATCGATCTCGTAAACGATCTGACTATCGATTTCACAATCGATCTCACTATCGATCTCACTATCGATCTCACAATCGATCTCACATTCGGTCTCACTATCGATCCCACTACCGATATCACAATCGATCTCACAATCAACGTCATCATCATCAACATCAACATCATCATCATCGTCATCATCGTCATCAACAACATCATCATCATCATCATCATCAGCAACATCATCATGTTCATCGGGGCACCATCCCTGTCATCATCACCTCATCACCATCATCAACATCATCATCCCCATCATCATCATCATCATCATCATCAGGATACCACCATCGTCACCATCATCATTATCATCATCGCCCTCATTAACAACGTCATCATCATCGGGACACCATCAGCATCATTATCGGAACACCACCATCATCATCATCATCATCATCATCATCATCCCATCATCATCATCATGAACAGCATCATCAACATCATCATCGGGACACCCTCATCATCATCAGCAGTACCATCATCATCAACATCATCATCATCATCGGGACACCATCATCGTCACCATCATCACCATCATCATCATCGGACACCATCATCACCAATATCAGCATCATCATCAGCATCATCCGGCCACCATCATCAAAATCATCATCATCACCTCATCATCATCCTCATCATCAATATCATCATCACCGGGACACCATCATCGTCATCATCATTACCGGGACACCATCATCATCACCATCATCATCAATTGCATCATCATCAAGCTCTTCCTCATCATCATCATCATCATCATCATCATCATCATCATTATCATCATCATCACCGGGGCACCCTCATCATCATCTCCATCATCATCATACCATCATCTCTTCATTATCAACATCATCAGGATCATCAACGTCATCATCATCATCATCGGGACAGCATCATTATCAGCAACATTATCGTCATCAACATCATCATCATCATCATCAACATCATCAACATCATCATCATCATCATTGTGTCACCATCATCACCACCACCATCACCATCATTATCATCATCAACGTCGTCAGCAGATCAGCATCATCGGACACCATCATCATCACCACCAGCACCATCACCATCACCATCACCATCACCATCACCATCATCATCATCATCATCATCATCATCATCATCATCATCATCATCATCATCGGGACACCGATTGGTCACCGGCGGGACACCGCGGGCCACCGGACGCCGGTCCAGAATCATTTGGTCCGGCCGCGCCTCAGCCGGAGGCGCGACACCGGCGGGACACCGCGGGCCACGGGACGCCGGTCCGGAATCATTGGGTCTGGCCGCGCCTCAGTTACAGGAAACTTTCTTCTCGCCCGCCCACGCAACTTCGCCTCGCCCGCACGCACGGCACGCACGAACACGAAACCGAAATCGATTTCCCGGTAGGGGGGCTCTCGTTCCACTTCGATCTCACCCCCTCACCTCCGATGTCATTGCTTGCTCCCCGGAACAGGGGGGGTGGCATCCCTGAGATCCTGGAGTGTTTATTTTTTGCGACGAACGGCTGCGTTGCCTTGCTTCGGGCCCCCATACCCTCACGGATCGATCTGGCTCGAACATGTTGCAAAGAGATGAGGCCTTTTGTAGAGTCGAGTTCGATTAGTAGGTCGACCCTGCCCAAACAAGGGTACCCTTGTGTCCTGTGGTTCGCGACCCATGCCAAACAGGGGAGGGTGCCCAATGTCAATCCAAGATCCGCGCGGATCTCGGACAGTTTATTTATGAAGTTTTCTCGCCTCCAGTGGATAACGTAGCCGATTGTGTTGAAGGAGCGGCGAGTTGGCATGTTTTGTTGTTCATCCTCGCGTTCCTCGCGATACTCGTCCTCCTCTTCCCCTTCGCCTCGGCCGCAAGCTCCCCGCACACGGATCCGGCAAGGCCTTAAATCATTGCTCTTTGCGCGGGACGTTGTATGTTGAAAGATGTCTGGGGTTTGTTTGATGATACGGTCCCGCCTGTGCATACCCCCATATTCGAGGAGGAGAAGGAGAAGGATTTGGTCTCATCGGTAGCCGTGTGGAGCTCAAGGGTTCCCATGTGCTTTCGTTAGTCACTAACGCAGCCTGTCCGCAGAAGGTATCTATACACCACGGTGCCTGGCTCCTCCTCCTCCTCCTCCTCCTCCTCCCTCCTCCTCCCTCCTCCTCCCTCCTCCTCCCTCTTGCTCCCTCCTCCTCCCTCCTCCTCCCTCCTCCTCCCTCCTCCTCCCTCCTCGCTAGGGTCTTGCTGGGCCCTGGAATGGTACATAGACCCTCCCGGCCACGGCAACAGGGCGTGCACACCGCGCCACGGCCCACGATGGCCCTTGACAGGCATGCCACCTCCTCCTCCTCCTCCTCCTCCTCCTCCTCCTCCTCCTCAGTGTTGGTGTACACGTGCCTTCTGCGTGGTCTTCTCGCGCGACTGGCATGGCCGCGCTCAAGCTCATGCTCCTGCTGCTGGTGGCGCCCCCCCTCGTCGCGCAGGCCGCCTCCCTGCGGTCGACCACGAGGGTGGCCGCGAATCCGGTGCGCAAGGTGGTCTCGATGCTGCAGTCGATGCAGAAAAAGGTGGAGGCCGAAGGCGAGAAGGATCCGGGGCGCCAAAACTATACAGGCACACCGATCGTGGCCGGGCCGATCCTGGGCTGCCGATCAGTGTGTACTCTTTCCTGGCCAAGGCACGAGGGCGTATATACACCGATCCCAGGTCGATCATGGGCCTGGCCAGGATCGGCGTGAGTACATAGTTGGCCCCCTCAAGGAGGAAGAGCTGTACAAGAAATTCTCATGCTATTGTAAGACTGGGGTCGCAGATCTCTCTGCAAGCATCTCCGGCGCGGGCACCAAAGGCACCCAGCTTGGCTCCGATATTAAAGCAGCACAAGAAGAGCTCGTCCAGGTGAAGCAGGGTCTGAAGGACGCATCAGAAACTCCTTGCAGAATTGGAGTCGGGGTGCTCTACGAAGGACAAGGAGTACGAGGAACGCGTTAAGACGCGCACCGACGAGCTCGCCGCCCTCACTGAGACCATCAAGATTCTCAACGACGACGACGCGCTCGAGCTCTTCAATCCCAAGGGATTCGCCCTACACCGCCGCTGACACCCCGGGATGGATTCGCTGCTTGGAGGGACCCGGGTGGGTTAACTGCTGGAGCTTCCCGGGGTAATCTTGGTGATTGCCTGACAGTGCTACGTCACGGAGTGGTGGCAACGATGTTGTTTGCGATGATGATGCCAATGGTGTTGGTGATAAAGTTGATGAGGAAGTGCCCGCACACAACATTCAGATGAGGGCGACGGCGTTGACGATGACAGTGTTGACGGCGGCCGCGATGATGACGATGACGGTGATGATGATGGTGATGCCGAGACGTTGACGATGGAGGTGACGATTGTGCTGAGGATGCTGGTGCTGAACACGGTGGTGACGATCTTGATAATGATAAGGACCGGATAAGGATGATGATGCTGATGACGATGACGATGTTGATGCTCAGCATTATGATGACGACGATGCTGATTATACTGATGATTATGCTGATGATGGTGATGAATATGATGAGGCTGATGATGATGATGATGATGATGATGACCATGGCGATGGTGATGGTGGTTATGATGTTGATGATGCTGCTGCTGATGATGGTGATGATGAGTATGATCGGTATGCTGATGCTGATTTTGTTGACGATGCTGTTGATGCTGACGATGCTGATGCTTATTATGCTGATGATGCTGATGATAAGTATGATGGTGCTGGTGATGTTGCTGCCGATGACGATGGCGATGTTGATGCGGATGATGATGATTATGATGCTTATGCCGATGATAATGATGATGATGATGTTGATGTTGATGTTGATGCTGATGATGATGATGATGATGATGCTGATGATGATGATACTGATGATGATGATGATGATGATGATGATACTGATGATGAGTATGCTTATGGTGCTGATGCTGATGTTGTTGTTGATGATGACGGTGATGACGATGCTGCTGCTGCTGCTGCTGATGATGATGATGATGATGATGATGATGATGCTGATGATGATGATGATGATGATGATGTTGGCGATGGTGCTGATGATGATACTGATGCTTGTGATGATGACGAGGCGGAGGGAAGTGCACACACGCCTGCTTATTGTCTGAAACCCAGACCTGTTTTCATTGATCTCTGTTGGGCTTTTGTACGTGCTAGAACCTATATCTGCTGAACGTGGTTCAGGACCAATGGTTTTGGAGGGGTTTCAACGCGCGCGCGCAGACGCGCGAATGTGGCTCGCATGGTACTATTTGGCAGAGTTGGCGGGCGCGCGCGCGCGCGATGGTGGTTGACCGTTTTCGACATGCGCGCGCGCAAGTGGCCCTCATGGGACACCTAACTGCTTCAATCCCCCTTGGCTGCCATCTTGCAGGGCACATGCATGTACACCCGCTGTTTGATGGGAGGATCTGATCGGGTGTGCCCGGTAGTCACCACAGTCGCAGTCCGTCAACTGTCAACCTCGCCGATGCTGGCCGGGGTGATCCTGAACCCAGGATCGGTGTGCTTCTCTGCCTCCCTGGCCTGGTGCGGACGGCGTGCGCACCGATCCCAGGTTCAGGATGGGTCCGACCAGGACTGGTGGGATGGACCCTGGGCGTCTCCCGACGCGGGGACGGCGGAGAAGACTCTCCCAGCGCCCGGCGCGAGCTTGGTGCAGGTCGCTCGGGGGCTTTGAGACGGGGGTCCGCGCAAGCGGGGGTCCGTCAGAGCGCCAGCCATTGCAGGATCCTGCAGAGCCAGGGGTGCACTGACCCGGGCTTGGGTGCAGGATCTTGCAGGATCCTGCAGGATCCTGCAAGGCCCGACTGACCCGGGTTTTTTGCCTGACCTGGTCGGTGGCCGCGTGCGAACCCTACCCCCGCCCCCCACGATTTCTAAATGTGGGGCGGGGGAGTCACATCGTTCGGGAGCTCCCGAACGGAGTGAACCCCCCGGCCCCCTTAGAAATCGCTGTGGGCGGGGGTACGTTCACGTGTGGCCACCTGCCTGGGTCAGGGGTCCCCGATGAGGTCGGTGTCACGTCCGCCAGCCAGCGCGCGCGCGCCGTGGCCCTGGTGCAGCAGGCTCAGGCGAAGAGCGGGGCGGACCACGCCCGCCTCGGCTTCCTGGTGTTGGCGCTTCGCGGCCAGAAGGTCGTCGTGGGCGAAGCAAGCATCGAGAAGAAAAGAACCCCTGACCCTGATAACACAGGGAAGACGTGGCCTCATTGAGGTCCCCGTCTCTCCATTAGGGACATTACATCTGGGCGGTTTGGTTCGAAAGACCTCCTGTCCCTAATGCTTTTGGCTCTCCTAACTGAGGTCCCCTCCCAGGGTCAGGGGTCCTGAGTATTTTGGTTGCTCAAAAACATATCCGTATCCTCAGCCTCGAGGGCCCGGTCCCTGGGGCCGCGACCCCGGGATGTGGGGCGCTGTTTCGCAGATGCCCCCCCGCGCGTAGCGTATCCGTGCGACCGCGCACCCGCGGGATCGCTCCCAAGAGTCCAGACCACGAGGGCGAGGATCTGTACACGTGCTCGCTGCCCGTGAGGTCGGGTTCGAGAGGGTCATCAAGATGATCGACGAGATGGTCATCCGCAGGGGGCCTTTGCACACCACCGTGCCTGGCCAGGGCCATCCTGGGCCCGAGGACGGCATGCAGACCCTCGCGGCCTCGGCCAGGAGGGCGTATGTACCATGCCATGGCCTAGGGTGAAGGCGGGCGTGTCCCTCCACAGGGGATTATTTAAAAACAGGCAAAACATAGTATGGGGACGATGTTTTAACTATTCTTGATTTTGTTCATCCAAAATCCGCCTGTAAGGGGACATGCCCGACCAAAACCTGCGTTGTCCCTGGCCAGGCATGGTTCGGCGGCGAAATCCGAACACCCGACCCTCGCCGATCCATGGTTCAGGCAACTCGATGGGCGGCGGGACTGGGGTTCGGAATTCGGCGATGACGTGGCGGAATGCGAACCCTACCCCCGCCTCCCATCGATTCAAGAGAATCGATGGTTGGTGGGGGTGGGTTCGGACTTCCGCCACATAATGGTGGTGTTGTCTGCGCAGGTCACGCTGCTCAAGAAGGAGCAGACAGATGACGCGCAGAAGAAAGAGTACTGCGGCGCGCAGTTCGATTCCACAGACGACAAGAAGAAGTCGCTGACGCGCGAGGTGTCGGACCTGGCGACCGCCATCGCGAGCGCGGAGGAGAGCATCAGCACCGCTGCGGAGGACATCTCAGCGCTGGAGGCTGGCATTGCGGCGCTGGACAAGAGCGTCGCAGAGGCGACGGCGTTGCGGAAGGGCGAGCACGAGGAGTACAAGGCGCTGATGGCTGCAGACGGGGCCGCGAAGGAGTTGCTCTTGTTCGCCAAGAACAGGCTCAACCAGTTTTACAATCAGTTGTGCTGTCGCGCGTATCCGCCCCCGCGCTGGGAACTAATGGAGGGCCCACAGGGCTTGTGGGCTTTGGGGGGGAGGATCCCTGGGGCTCTCCAGCAGCAGGGCCCTCTCCGATTCGATCGATCCGATTTGGTACGGAGTTTGCTCGGCTCGATCCGGTTCGATGGTTTGTTTTGTGGGAGATCCGATACGGCCAGATGTTGGCACGGCGTAGTTGTGTAGCTCGGTGCCGCCGATCCGATGCGATTTCGATTGTGCCGAGGCACCCCGATCCGACACAAGCTCCGATTCGAAACAGCTCACCGATTCGATGCCGAGTGCTCTTGCTGGCCCGCGCGTCGCCAGGAGGGCGAAAAGCGCCAGGGGGGGCGTGCAGCAGCAGTGGGATCCATGTTGGGCTCGATGCGCCAAATGGTGCCTACGTCGTCACTGTTCCGCAGGACGTGGAGCTGACCGAACAGGCAAGGTGGGGCCGACGCGCACCAGCCGCCACAGCGCGGTCGCGGACCCCAAGCTCTACAACCCGCCGGCAAAGGTCGAGCTGTCCGCCCAGGGCGCCATCGAGCGCGACATGACCAGCGCGGCGGCGCTGGTTCAGCTGTCCGAGCACTCGCACCGCACCGTCGCTGCCGCACCGCCGCCGGAGACCTGGAGCGCATACGCGAAGAAGACGGAAGAGAGCGGCGGCGTCATTGCCATGCTCGATTTGCTGGTCTCAGATCTCGACCGCGAGATGACCGAGGCCGAGACGGAGGAGAAGGACTCGCAGGCGGACTACGACAAGACAATCGCGGACGCGAAGGACAAGCGGATGACGGACTCCAAGGCGCTCACGTCGAAGGCCGCCGCGAAGGCCGACTTGGAGAGCGACTTGCAGGCGGCCAAGGACGACAAGGCCAGCACCGCCAAGGAGCTCATGGTGACGGACAAGTACCTCTCCCAACTCCATGCCGAGTGCGACTGGCTGATCCAGTACTACGATGCAAGAGAGCAGGCGCGCAGTGGGGAGATCGACGCGCTTGGCAAGGCCAAGGCCGTGCTGAGCGGCGCCGACTACTCGCTGCTATGAGTGGGCCGCCGCTTCAGTAGCTTGCACCACGGTGATGGGCGCTGTGCCGTCGAGGGAGATGAGGAGGGGCAGGGTAGGGGGAGGGACCGGGTGAGAGGGCAGGGTGAAGGAGGGGGAGGAAGACGAGGAGAACACATGAGAGCATGGAGAGGAGTTCAGAGGGGGGGGAAGAAGGGGGAGTGCATGGCTGGGGGATGGGCTCTGCGCTTGTCGTCAGTCGTGTCTCTTGTCTAGTGGCCCTCGGCCCATTCTGAGTGGAGATTTGCATGAAGCTTTCAAGAGGAATTCCCAAAGTAGTGCTTGCACTTGTGCTCGAAGGAACTGGTCCTGGCCGCCGGTCTGGTGGCTATGTGGTTGCCGTCGCCGCCCTGTTGCCGCCTCGTCGCCGCCCGTCGTCTGGGCCTGGGCGTCGGTCTGGCGGCGATGTGCCCGCCGTCGCCGCGTCGCCGCTTTGCATTGCCGTGTTTTCCTTTGGCGTTGCAATCCCACTGTGTCGCATCGCGTCGCTTTGCTCTGCATTGCATTGCATTGCTTCGCGTTGCTTTGCGTTGCTTCGGATTGATTTGTGTCGCATCGCACCGTGTTCTTTTTTCTTTGCGCTCCTTTGCACTGCTTCGCTGTGTATTGTTTCGTGATGCGTAACGTTAGGTTATGTTGCTGTGCCCTGCCTTGCGCTGCTTCGCATGTTGATGCCTTGCAACCGCATTGCTTTGCATTCATTTGCAGCGTTTCGCATTGCAATCGCATTGCATATATTCGCTTTGTAAATGCTCAACGATGCTTCACATAGCTTAACATTGCAATCGCAATGCGCTGCGCTGCTTTGCATATATTGCACCGCGGTCGATTGCACCACATCGATTGCACCACATCGATTGCACCACACATGTCGCGCAACATATATTGCACCACGCGGATTGCAGCACGCCGCGTGCACCACATTTCTTGCGCACCGCATAGATTGCACCACATGTACGTACTATATATGTATATATATGGACAGCCCCCCCCCAGCACCCACTCTACGCCTTCTCCCTCTTCCACGAAGCTGGAGACGCATCCTCTTCTCATCATCCCTGCTCCTTTCCGCTCCTCTTCCCGAGTCACGTGTTGCAAGCGGAAGTATTTTTCTAACGCAACCTCAGAAGATGCAAGCGTCCGCTTCCCCCGCTTTTGGGAGAACAGGTATAAGATATCAGCGGCAGCGCTAACAAAAACGATGAGCGAACCATATGAGTTCTCAGGCATTCCAGGGATGCACAGGGATGCTAAGTGACGATCGCTGTGCAGGCTCAGGGATCCCAGGGATCCCAGGGATGCGAAGTCACGATCCCTGAGCAGGCTCAGGGACCC
>CAUYUJ010002171.1:0-25000 GCA_963575745.1 Prorocentrum cordatum
TCATCATCATCATCATCATCATCATCAGCAGCAGCATCATCATCATCATCATCATCATCATCATCATCATCATCAGCAGCAGCAGCATCAACATCATCATCATCATCATCAGCATCAGCATCATCATCATCATCATCATCAGCATCATCATCATCATCATCATCATAAACATCATCAGCATCATCATCGGCATCAGTATCATCATCATCATCATATTCATCTTCATCATCATATTCATCTTCATCATCATCATCATCATCATCATCATCATCATCATCAACAGCATCATCAGCATCACCATCAGCATCATCATCATCAGCAGCAGCATCATCACCATGCTCCTCATCCTCCTCCTCCTCCTCATCCTCCTCCTCCCTCCACCTCTCCTCCTCTTCCTCCTCCTCCTCCTTCCTCATTCCTCCTTCCTCCTTCCTCCTTCCTCCATCATCCATCCTCCTTCCTCCTTCCTCCTTCCTCCTTCCTCCTTCCTCCTTCCTCCTTCCTCATCCTTCCTCCTTCCTCCTTCATCTTTCCTCCTTCCTCCTTCCTCCTTCCTCCTTCCTCTCTCCTTCCTCTTTCCTCCTTCCTCCTTCCTCCTTCCTCCTTCCGCCTGTCCCTCCTTCCTCCTTCTCCTCCTCCATCCTCCTTCCTCCTCCTCCTCCTCCTTCCTCCTCCCTTCCTCATTTCCTCTTCCTCCTTCCTCATTCCTCCTTCTCCTTCCTCCTTCTCCTTCCTCCTTCCTCCTTCCTCCTCCTCTCCCCTCCTCCCTCATTCTCCTCCTCCATCCTCCTCCTCCCGCCTCCCTCTCCTCCTCCCTCCTCCCTCCTCCTCCCTCCTCATTCCTCCTCCTCTTCCTCCGTCCTCCTTCCTCCTTCCTCATTCCTCATTCCTCCTCCTCCTCTTCTTATTATTATTCTTCTTATTATTAGTATCATTAGTATTATTAGTCTGTGATTCTGCGTATTAATATTATTTTTCGTATTGTGTTTGTTATAATTCGTCTTAGTATGCTTAGTATTATTAGTTGTTGTTATTTGTTTTCTTCTTCTTATGTTTTAATATGACTCGTCTGCTTATTAGTATTAGTATGCTTATTTTTCTTCCTCCTCTTCCTCCTCCTCCTCCTCCTCCTTCTCCTCCTCCTCCTTCCTCTTCCTCCTTCTCCTTCCTCTTCCTCCTTCCTCCTTTCCTCCTTCCTCCTTTCCTCCTTCCTCTGCCTCCTGCCCTCCTCCCTCCTCTCCTCATCCCTCCAACTTCCTCCCTCTCCCTCATCCCTCCTCCTCCTCTTCCTCCTCTCCTCTTCTCCTTCTTTCTTCCTCCTCCTCCTCCTCCTCCTCCTCCTCCTCCTCCTCCTCCTCCTCCTCCTCATCCCTCGCCACCCTCCTCCTTCCCCATCGCCCTCGGGGCGCGGGACCGGCGCACACGGCCCCGCCTGTCGGGTGCGAGGAGGTCACACTTAGGGGTGTGGTGCGCCCGCCTCCTGGCCAGGGCGCCTGGTGCGTCTCAAGATCTCCCATGTACGGCGGGGGCGGTGGTCTAGGCCTCCTAGATGGGGTCGGAGCAGATGGGGTCGAAGGATCGCGCCGCATCGTCGCTGTATCGGCGATGCGGCTCGCTGCGGAGCCCGATTTGCTTCACGTCGACGTCGCCGATGCATCGCCCACGTCGACGGTGCATCGCTACTGCATCGCCGATGCGTCGCCGATGCACCGCCGATGCATCGCTGATGTATTGGTGATGCGGCGCAATCCTCCGACCCCATCTACGCCGACCCCATCTAGGAGGCCTTTAGTTGGTTAAGGAATGTGTCCATGAGGCTACAGACCTGGAGGGTTCCTTATCTGATGGGGGCGGTGGTGTACAATCGGTGTTCCACAGGCTTCCAGACCCTGGATTCCTTCTCGAAGGGTTCCTGAATAGCCTCACCGTGTTGAACAAATCAGGACAGCGTTCTTTCGACGTCTTCGGCCTCCTGGGGGGCCCTCAGCTCAGCGGAGGGCGAGTTGAGACAACGACAGTCGGCCTTCGGGGGGGCCCCTCGTCACCGCGGCTGGACGCAGCTCGAAAAACGGCGTGTGGTCTGGACCCCGGGAGGGGTCCGAGGACCGATTTTGTGTGCTGCCGTTGTCTCGACTGGCCATGCTCTTAATTGCTAGCCTGGACTTTTTGAAGATTGTTCGACCAATTGTTCGACCCAGAGATTTGTCGACCAAGAGGACGACCAATTGTTCGACCAATTGTTCGACCAATTGTTCGACCCAGAGGACGAAGACCAGAGATTTGTTCGACCCACGGCTGCCGTTTTATTGGGCGCTCCAGTGCCCTAATTTTCGGTCGGGCCTGTCCCGCTACGGGAGGAATCTTCAAAAAATAGTAGAACATGCTCGGGAGACGACTTCTTCGTCATGTGTAACTATGGTTTATAACATGGTTTAGCAGATGGTTTTAATTCTTCGTCCAAAATCCGCCTGTAGGGGGGACATGCCCGACCTAACCCTAGTTTTATGTTGCTCCCATCGTCCTTAAGGACCACATTCCAGAAATAATTTCGAGTACCCAGAAAAGTGTCGAAACTGTATCGAAACAGTGTCGAAACAGTGTCGGACGAATGTCTCCCAGGGCCCGACACGTGAAAACCCTCGAGTTTCGGTACTTTGTCTGGTGCTCGAAACTCTCCCTGGTGATCAAGGCTAAAGCAGGTTGGAACATCATAACCCTAGTCTGCCAAAGTCCCCGTTTGGAGGGCACCGAAGGCCCCGAGGGGTTTTGGCCGTTCCAGGCCTCCTTCGAGCGGCCGAAACGTTTCGGCGGCGACAGAGGGTATGGTCACGCCGTGGTGTGGCTTGCGATCAGCACCGTTGGGGCCTGGGGGGCACGACGCTGTCCTCGTCGGGTCGCCTCGGGGCGGGGGAGAACTCTATGGAGGTCCCCGCGCGCTCCCTACGGTGACTCCCAGTATGTTTCCCAGGGTGCCAGTTGCAAACCACACCCTTTGCAAACCACACCCTTTGGAGTCGCCGAACATTGCCTCTTGAGGAAGAGCTGGCGACGTCGTGCTGGCAGGTCGTGCCCTCCCCTTGGGCGACGAGATCTGTGCATGTCCGTTGCTCCTGGCCTAGCCCATCCCTGGTCCACGAGCAGTGTGTATGCCTCCCTGGCAAAGGGAGGGCGTATACAACGCTCCTGGTCCCAGGATGGGCCTGGCGCCAGTCTCCGCCTCCTCCTCCTCCTCCTCCTCCTCCTCCTCCTCCTCCTCCTCCAGCCAGTGTGGACCGAGCGGCCGAAGGCTGGCCTCCACATTCGGGCCTCTGACGTTTTTTTCATGGGGCATGGCAGTGGGATTCTCGTGTGAGCCGCTTGCCGTGCAGTCTGTTGAACACAGTTCCACGTACACGATCATATGCAATCACATGGGGGGGTCAGGAATGGAAGTACAGATGGGCAAGGGACAGGGGATTCACGACTGCCGAAGTGGACGTGTGTAATGTACAATCCATTATCTCTAAAGCACTCCGACAGATTACGTAACATCTTACACGAGTTTCGGTACCAGTCAATGTTTGCATTACCTGGGACATCGGATGTCGGACGGCCTGATGACCCGGTTGTGACTGTGAAGCGTATTGACACCCACTTTGTGTACAGGTGGCCAGCTTTTCGAGGCCGCATCAGCCTGCAGGCGTTGCCATAGGCATACGTTGCAAGTTGTTCAATTAAACTCACGTGCGAAAAAGTGTATTGTCCTCCTGTGCGGTATCGTGGTCGATTCGGGGCTCTACGCATCAAACGGGGGGATGTGGATTTTTGTGTGATTGTGGTGTACATGCCCACGAACCCACGCACTCAAAAAGATGTCCAAAAGAGCTCAGAGATTTCGGATTACGTTTTCAAGTTCGTCGCAGCACTCCCCGGTAGGTGTGTTCCTGTGCTTATGATGGATGCGAATGCGCATGTAGGATCGGGGCCAGCTTCAGCAGCCATCGGACAAGCGGAGCCAGCCAGGGAAAATGCGAACGGCAAGCTAATGCGGGAGACTCTGGAAGGGAACCACATGTGGGCTGTAAATACGAGCATCCCAACGGGGCCTACCTTTTACGGGGCTTTTCACACATCACGGGTGGATTACATATGTTTGCCACAGGTTTTCCGACACAGGTACCACATGAGTAGGATCCTTTGGCATACGGCTGCACGGCTACAACTGATTCCAGTTTACGATTCGGGGTATTCGTCACAACATTTTGGTTACAGGGATCACGTACCTGTTCAGGTGACTTTCCGACACGGGCTCACATTTGGGCACGATCTTGAAGGGGAGGTTTCGTTCTCTTGGGATCGCGATGCACTGGTGAGAGGTGTGCTGTTTGGAGAAGGCAGGAACGAGTTTATTTCTTCTGTTGAGGAGAAGTGTTCAGATGCTCAGTGGCGACCAGACGTACAACATCCGACAATGGTATGGGAATTCTTGGTTCGTGCTGTGATCGAGGCAGGACGGGGCTTGTATCGCAAGAAACCTAGAGCTCAACGTCCGCGCCCCACCGACACCCAAGAAGCTAACGACTTGGTGATCACGCGACGGCGCGAGCTTGTCACACACATACCCTTGGGAGATCCGGGATTGAGGGATAGAATGCGAGATGATGTGTATCTCATGCAGGACTTGGCAGACATCTTCTCAACGTGGCATCTTCTATCACAGTACACTGCTGCACGGCGTAGGTATGACATGTGCGTGCAGCGGGACAGGCAACAATGGCAGGACGAGCATGTACGTGTATTCCAGGAGACGTGGCGCGCGCGCGACCTGCACGCCACGCACTGTGCGGCACGTGTGTTGACGGGGAAGTCTCTAGGTCCAAAGCGGCGCCGTTACGACGCGCCCTTGCGTGAACGCCCGGACCAGGATGCTTGGCGCAACTATCTATCCCAACCAGGCCCTCTGGGAGGATGCACGGCCGATGCGCTGGAGTGGCAAGTTGCACGAGACCAACACATGCAAGAAGCACAACCCAGGGCATTCACACCGATGTTAGGCATACTAGCTAAATACGACGTCCGCCGGACCAGCAACTACGTTCACAATTCCCGTTTGCGCAGGTCGTGCCCCCCTTGGTGTGCACCAGTGGAGCTCTGGAGGCAATTATTTCGTCCAGATTTCTCACTCACGCGACCCCGGATGGGGTTGGAAGCTGACGGGACCCCCCCCGCGGCACCAAATTTCATGCGTCGGGTACATCAGCTGCACGTTGAAATACGCAGACACAGCCAAACTCCCATTTGGTGGCACAGGTCACAAACGTTCGAAATAGATAAAGGGAATGACAAGGATGGTTGTGGTGCGGTGCGTTTGGTCAACTCTTTGGACCCGTACGGGAAATCATTTTACAGTCACCTCTGGCAGGCTAGCAGTCCTAAGTCTTACAGGCATTACGCTTCCAGGTACTATGCTAACAAATCGCGATTGGAGTCTATGGTGCAGCAGGCTGCTGTTTCGCATCGCCTTCGGACGTCTCGCATCAGCCATAGCAGCGACAGCTATGACGTGGCAAACGCCTTCCCGTCCCCTGCCCATGAGAAGCTCGATCATGCAGTTGAGCGACTTGCACGGGAGGAAGACAAACAATTGTTCAAGCAACGGTACCGCGACAGTGTGATGACGGTGACGTGTTCGGACGGTATCCTCAGCGTGCGTCCACGATCTGGTGCACAGGGTGATTCGGTTGCTTCGTCACTGTTTTTGGAAGATTACCACCTACGGGTAGACAGGTGGAGGGAGGTCCTTCGCCATGAAGACCCTTACTCGCCACTGGACGTCGTGGACCCTATCACGCGACAGCCAACACGGTTGGATGTTTCATCGCACGCTGATGACATCCATAAGAAAACAATTGCCGACACACCCGAGGATATGTTCGCAGAGGTCACCAATTCAAACATGCACCTAGACGATGCACTCGGGGATGACATGGCACAGAATCTGTCAAAGCAGGAGCATACCGTGTGGTTTTGGGGGGACAGGGCGCACGAGTACATCAAACAAACAGTACACGACGCCATACTTCCTGGGACGACGGCCTTCTCTACCAAATATCTGGGTGGGATGTTTCATTTCCGAGGGTGCAACAAACCACAAATAAGACGAGCCATACATAATGCATACGTGGGGTGGTGCACATATACACGGTTGTGGTATCGAGCGCACTTGCCTACACATGCTGTCCGGATTATATTTCAGGGTATTGTGATAGGCGCACTGTACTCGGGTCTGGAAGCGTACGTTCTTCTGCCAGGAGAATACAAGATGTTAGACCGTTTTGTGTTGAAGCTCGGGCGGAAAGTAATGAGAGGAGGTGCGTGCACGCGTACAGTAGATGTGAACGGTGTGATCAAATACACGTCAGTACCGAATACTACAGTATGGAGGTTTCTACACATGGTTCCGTCGAAGCTAGAACTAATGGTACGGCGCTTGCGATGGTACCAACAACTAGCTACACACCCCCACCTACACGTGAATGTGTTTGCGGCCATGTTTGGGCAATTGCGGTGCGAAGTGCGTCAGACTGTGTTGCCGGATGGTACTGTGGGGAGCGCTGCCGACATCAATCCATGGGCACAGAGATTCCGGGAGGACATGCTGGCGTTGCAGAGCATTGACAGAGGCCAGGACTTGTTGGATTCATTACACGGTAGCTCGGTACACAGAGGTATTTCATCCGGGGAGGGCACGGGAAGATTTTGTGCGCCTGGACGTGCACGAATTGCGTACGCAGTATTTCGCTGTCGCCATTCCGCCGCCTGGATGGACACCACCTGCAGTGCATCCGGAACCCCAGCCCCCACCGGAAGAGGAGGAAGTTTCGTACGTCTGCACCCTCCGTTCGAGCGGGGGGGCCGTGTGCGGAGCCAAGTTCCCATCCAAAAAGCAGCTCATCATCCACCAGCGGATGACTAAGGGAGGGGACCATGGAAAACTCCAGTACGCTGACGTTGCCACTGTGACGAACCAGTGCCCTTGGTGCAGGTGTGTTTTCCATACTCGTGTAACTGCGCGTCGACACATAGCACTCTCTCTCTTCGAAACAAGGTTTGCAGGGGGAAGGGGAGCATACTCACTACAGCCCCCACTGTGCCGGACGAGCTGGTGTGCAGACAGTGTGGACATGAATGTGATGATTTACTGTCTTTGCTGGATCATGTTACGCAGCACGTTCCAGGGCCATTTGTCGTCACCCCTTGATTGCATTCTCCTGAGTGGAACAGCCTCTTACCCCATCTCCTTCCCCACATCTCCCAGCTATGGAGGGGTGGTCGCTGAAGCGAGGCGCTCCGGCGGGGGGCTCTGGCTGCCAAGAAGATCGCGGCGGGCACCGAGGAGCTGCTCGCCCAGATTCTCAAACTCGTAGCTGCCCTCACGCTGAAGAACAGCCTCGAGATTCGCGAGCTCCAGGCGGCAACTTTCGTGATGGTGTTCTGCCAGACAGACAACTCGTACATTGCAGAGGCCCGGCCCACGAGCAAGCAGTACGCTGACGCTTGCAAGGCTGCGGCCGAGGGCAAGGGCTCGAAACCTTCGGGTGAGCCCCATGTGCATGTCTGGGCTAATCTCACAGCCATGGCGGCAACAGATGAGCATTTGACAAAGGAAGAGCGGAATTTGATCACCAATCACCGAGCTGCTGCAGCGGATCCAGATGCCCTGGTCCATGTGGTGCACGTGTGCAAGGTGCGCAAAGCATTCCGGGACTCCAATAAGAAGCTCTTTCTTGCCACGGCTCCAGAGGCCAAGCAGCTGACCAACATCATGGTCAAAGCTATCTGCGCTGCCGGCGGGGTGCAGAAGTACGGCCAGGCGCCGCGCTCGGGAGGCGAGCGCAAGCTCCAGACTTTACTGGATGAGCTTCGCAAGATCGTCCCCGACGATGCCGACAGGGACTGCAAGATGTGAGGTAGCGCGTCGTGCCGGCTTCCCGTCTCCCTCTTCCTCTTCCCCTCCCCTCCCCCCCCGCCCTCCTCTCTCCTTCCCCCGTGATCAGTGTATTTACTGTCATCTTATGTGCCTCCGGGGATTTGGGGCACCAACAGACTCGCGGCGAGTCCCTCGGCGCCCTGTGCCCGCCGTTCCGTCTCCTGGCGGGGCGTGCCCAGGACCCGCCGTGAGGGCATCCGCCCGTTCGCTTTCGTGGGGCGAGGGCTCACACGACCGGTTCCAGAAGCGCGCCTGCACGGTGCGCGGTGCTCTGCTCGGGACTATTGTTTCCCTCACGCAGTGGTCAGTCAGTCAGTCTCCTCCTCCTCCTCCTCCTCCTCCTCCTCCTCCTCCTGCTCCTCCTCCTCCTCCTCCCCCTCCTCCGCCTCCTCCTCCTCCTCTGCTTGTTTCACCGCGGGCGCATGCCCTCCATGGGCACAAGCGGCACCCCAAACAGTCGCGTGTTCGACATCGGGCTGCACCCCCGAGGAGCGTCCCCACTCCGAAGCGGAGAAGGGCAGCCGCGGGAAGAGGAGGAGGAGGAGGAGGAGGAGGAGAAGAAGAAGAAGAAGAAGAAGATGATGGGAGAAGAGGAAAGGGACAATGGCGTCGCGCGTGCATACGGCACTCCTCTTTTCTATCTCCTATGGTGTCGCCGTTCAGGCCCAGATGGGGGAGAAGGAGGGGGAGGGGGGGAAGGGGGGAGGGCAAGCTTGGTGCGCTAGAGTCACATCTGACGTCCTACCCCTCCCTCCCATCCCTTAGCATGGCGTAGATATCTATTCGCACAGTCGGATGTCGAGCAGGGCAATGATCCCAAGAGGGTTCGCGCTGGATTGGAAAGCATGGCGTAGAAGAACACGGCAGAGCTTAATACGTCATAGCATGGCGTGGGGTTGCGTAGTGAAGCATTGCATCACAAAGCACAGCAACGCAAAGCATGGCATCGCACAGCGGTGCACAACACAGTATCGCATCGCATGCCGTGGCATGGCACCGGATGACTTGGAGGGTAAGTGGCCCAACACGATTCGGAAGAAACGAAGCGCGGGAATGAGGCCAGGACCGAGGGAAATGAGACCAGCGCTGCAGCGGGAGCACGATTTAGGAGGGCTGGAGTGCCGGAACAAAACCAGGACCGAAAACGCGAATGAGGCCACCGCTGCAGCGGGAGCACGATTTGGAAGGACCGCAGCACTGGAACGAGGCCAGCGCTACAGCGACAGCGCTAGTTGCAAGGACCGAGCACGCCAGTGCTGCTGCGGGAACACGAGTTGGAGCAACCGGATGCGACGGCGCTGCAGCTGAGCACCATTTTGTAAGAACCGGAAACGACAGGACTGAAAAACATACAAAAAACAATAAGGAAATCCTGTGTATATTATTTTCTATTTCGGGACACTCTCTGGACAGAGTCAGGGGAGAAAGGAGAGTGGTATTCATCTTGTGTAATTGTGGAGGGGGGGGGAAGAGGTGGGGGGTGTAGGAGGAGGGGGGGAAGAGGAGGGAGTGGCAGGGGGAGGGGAGAGGAGGAGGGGGATAAGGCGCAAGAAGGGATGAGGAGGGGGTAGAGGGGAGGAGGAGGAGGAGGAGGAGGAGGAGGAGGAGGAGGAGGAGGAAGAGGAAGAGGAGGAGGAGGAGAAGGAGGAGGAAGAGGAGGAGGACGAGGATGAGGCACCAACTTGGGGGATGTGGAGGCTTTGCTGCGTCAGCGCCCGTTGCCGCCTCATTGCCGCCCACTTGGGGGGTATGTCGAGGTTTCGCCGCGTCACCGCCCGTGGCCACCTCGTTACCGCCAACCTCGCTCGGAAGGTCCGTCGAGGTTGAACCACATAGCTTACACCACATAGCTTGCACCACCTAGCTGACACCACATAGTTTGCGGCACGTAGATAGCACCACATGGCTTACACATCCACGGTGCAGTAAGTTACTGTTAGAGGTCCACGATGGCCAACACCACCGTGTTGTTAGTATGTTCCACATCAGTCGCATTACCATTATTCTTCTTTCGACAATAATATGAATCCTCCTCAATCTCTCCCTCCCCCCCTCCTTCTCCTCCCGCCTCCTCCTCCTCCTCCTCCTCCTCCTCCTCATCATCATCATCATCATCATCATCATCATCAGAATCCTCCTCCTCTTCATCATCATCATCTTCATCATCAGCATCGTCGTCATTCCTGCCCCTCCTGTGGAGCGCGAGGGACAGAGAGAAAAAATAAAGACAGAACGATGCAGATGGGCAGAGAGATAATGAGAGAGAGACGAGCCGCCTTGGTGGAGTCCATCAGCCCAGTGTACATGACGCTGGACATGATCTCCTGAGGAGGGGCTGTGTGCAAGGCAGGCGGCGCGGCTGGGCACTGATCGACGCCTATCCTTCCCCTCTGTCGCGCGGAGTTGGAGAAAGGGGCGCACGAAGGCAAAGAGCACAAGGGACGGGAGAGAGGGGGGCATTGCGAACGAGGTCCCAAAAGAGATCCGCTCATCACCTGTCACTGGACCACTGGACTCCCGCAAGAAGTGAACTCGCTGGAGTTCCTCAAGAGGAGGCGGACCACAAGAGGTGAGCTCCCAAAGATACCTAGAACAGCCAACTGCACGAAGAAATGTACCACTTCAAATCCGCAAGAAGAAGCGGGCCACTGGAATTCCGCAAGAGGAAGCGGGCGGAAGGACGAGGAGGATGAGGTGGAGCAGGACGTCGACGTCGACATCGGCGCCGAAACCTGCAACGACGTGGACCACTGGAAATCATGGGCAGCCTGACGTCTACAGCCTGAAGCTACAAGCGCGGTTGGCCTCGTCCACTCGTACAGAATCCGTACTCGCGCCGTCGTCCAGCCCATCCCCGCGGCACCCACGTGATTCCAGCAATCGGAAGGCAATTGTGTCGCCGCCTGACAGAATCGGAAAGCACGCATGCCGCCTTCCGACAATATGTATGAGGCCTTACGACAAGTTTCCACCGCCCCCCGCCGAGAAATCGCAGGCCCGATCCTCCTGACTGCCCTGCTCACACAAACGGCGGTCATACATAACTTTCCCGAAGCATGTGGACACCAGCCCCCAGCCCAAGCAGATCCTTGCCATCGTTTTCAGCCGACTAACAGCAATGCCCCCTAGCACTTTTCTAGACCGGTGCGGCAGTTCCGGCGAGCCCCTCCTGAAACCTTCCTGAGGAAGGTTTTAGGAAGGTTTTTTTGGAAGGTTTTCCCGGGGGGTGGGGGCGAGGAAGGTTTTTGGAAGGTTTCTCCAAAAACCTTCCAAGAACCTCCCAAAAAACCTTCCAAAAACCTTCAAAAAAAACCTTCCAAGAACCGTCCAAAAAACCCTTCCAAAAAACTACCAAAATTTAGCGAAGCCGCCCAAGACGTTCCAAAAACCTTCCAAAAAAGCTTCCAAAAAAACCTTCCAACAAAAAAACCTTCCGGAAACCTTCCAAAAACCTTCGAACAAAACCTTCCAAAAAACCTTCCAAAAACCTTCAACAAAAAAACCTTCCAGACACCTTCCAAAACTTCTGCAACAAAAAAACACAAGAACACAAAACAAAAAAAAAAAAAAAAAAAAAAAAAAAAAACTCCCTAAAACCTTCCTCGGGAAGAACCCAGGAGGGGTTGGCCCAAAAACCTTCCAAAAACCTTCCTGAGGAAGGTTCCAGGAAGGTTTTCTTGGAAGGTTCCAGGAATCCTGGATTCTTCCTGAGAAGGGTTTAGGAAGGTTTTTTGGGAGGTTCCAGGAATCCTGGATTCTTCCTGAAGAAGGTGTTAGGACGGTTGTTGAAAAGTTGTTCCAAAAACCTGCCAAAAACCTTTCAAAAGCCTTCCAAACACCTTCCAACAAAAAAAAACCTTCCAAAAACCGTTCAAAGTCCGCCGGCCCCCTTGTGGGGCCACCAGGCTGTAGGCCTAAGGTTCGCAGTTTCCTGTACCAGTTGCAGCTTCCAGTTTCCACTGTTACAATTATGCTTCTTGCTGCTTACTGTTCCTTGTTGACTTTTTGCTGCTTACTGTTCCTTGTTGATGGACCGCACGAGGGGGGGAGGCCCAAAACGGGCATTTTGACCACGCCCTGCGAGGGCTCTCAGAATTTCTGGGGGGGGGAACATGATCGACCCACAAACCTGGAAAGGAATATAAAATGTACCGCATTGCAGCGTTTTCAAAGACACATGATTAGGTGACGGGCACATGCAATGCGGAGTGTATCGATCTTGATGTACCGTGCCGAAGTCTGTGCTGTGCTGCGCCGTGCTGAATTGCGATGTGCCATGCCGCGATTGTGCTCTATAGCGTTGTGGATCGAGTCTTCCTTTGCATCCGAGTCCTGACCGAACTGATCTGGATCTTAAGCTCGAGCTGCCTGAACACATAGCAGCTGCCCCAGAGCTAATGACAGGGGAACATGCCAGGAGGACGCGCCGCGAAACGTCCCAAGGGACGCGCCAGGCGACGTGCCAGGGGACGTGCCATGGGGTCGCACCGCGGGACGTGCCAAAGGGACGCGCTACGGAACGTGCCAATGGATGTGCCACGGGATGTGCCAGGGGACGCGCCACGCGACGTGCCAGGGGGACTCGCCACGGGACGCGCCACGGAACGTGCCAAGGAACGAGCCAGGTTGCAATGCTGAATGTATCGATCTTGATGTACCCTGCCGAAGTCTGTGCTGTGCTGCGCCGTGCTGAATTGCGATGTGCCATGCCGCGATTGTGCTCTATAGCGTTGTGGATCGGGTCCCCCTTTGCATCCGAGTCCTGACCGAACTGATCTGGATCTTAAGCTCGAGCTGCCTGAACACATAGCAGCTGCCCCAGAGCTAATTGACAGGGGGACATGCCAGGAGGACGCGCCGCGGAACGTCTCAAGGGACGCGCCAAGCGTCGTGCCAGGGGACGTGCCATGGGGATGCACCGTGGGACGTGCCAAGGGGACGCGCTACGGAACGTGCTGGGGACAAGCGTTTCGCTCGAGACATCCTGTCAAAATCATCATGCTAGACATCCGCCTGAGCGACCTGGACACGTGAAAACAAACGTTTCGCTCAACACATCATCAACATATTCTCATGCTAGACATCCGCCTGGGCAAACTGAACACGTGAAAACAAGTGGTTCGCTCGAGACATCCTCAACACATCTTCATGTGAGACGTCCGTCTGGGTGACCTGGGCACGTGAAAACAAGCGTTTCGCTCGAGACGTTTTCAACACTTCCTCATTGTAGACATCCGCCTGGGCGACCTGTACACATGAAAGCAAACGTCTCGCTCGAGACATCCTCAACACATCTTCATATTAGACATCCGCCTGGGCGACCTGGACACGTGAAAACAAGCGTATCTCTCAAGACATTCTCAACACATCCTCATGCTAGGCATCCGCATGGGCAACCTACACACGTGCAAACAAGCATCTCGATCGAGACTTCCTCAACACATCCTCATGCTAGACATCCGCCTGGGCGACGAGGACGCGTGAAACCAAGCGTCTCGCTCGAGACATCCTCGACAAATCCTGGCGCTAGACCTCTGCCTGGGCAACCTGGAGGCGTGAAACCAAGCGTCTCGCTCGAGACATCCTAAAATCCTGGGCACGTGAAAACAAGCATTTCACTGCAGAGATCCTCTGAATTCTGGTCCCCAGGAGAGGACAATCTATAACACAAAACAAGCGTTTCGCCCGAGACATCCTCAACGAATTCTGAAAAACAAGCATTTCGCTCGAGACATCCTGAAAAATAATTCCGCCGGCCTCCTTCAAACTCGTCAATAATCGCAAAATAATTCCGCCAGCCTCCTTCAAGTCGATTCCGGAAGTAAACCTCTAAAAGAAAACCCTGGGCCCCCGCCCTTTCCGGGAAAATTGCCACCCCTCACGCAGATCGGCGGAGTCAGGGTCCAAAAACAAACGGGATTTGCTACATGTCTGAAATTCGGTGGCGCCCCTCACGCAGATCGGCGGGGTCAGGGTCCAAAAACACAAAGGATTTGCCACATGTCTAAGATTCGGCGACACCCCTCCCGCAGATCCGTAGGGTCAGGGTCCAAAAGCACGCGGGATTTACCACATTTCTGAAACTCGGTGGCACCCCTCACGCAGATCCGTAGGGTCAGGGTGCAAAAACACAAAGGATTTGCCACATTTCTGAAATTCGGTGGCACCCCTCACGCAGAACCGTAGGGTCAGGGTCCAAAAACACGCGGGATTTGCCACATGTTTGAAATCCGGTGGCACCCCGCACGCAGATCAGCAGGGTCAGGGTCCAAAGACACAGGGGATTTGCTACATTTCTGAAATTCGGTGGCACCCCTCGCGCAGATCCGTAGAGTCAGGGTCCAAAGACACAAAGGATTTGCCACATTTCTAAAATTCAATGGCACCCCTCGCGCAGATCCGTAGAGTCAGGGTGCAAAAACACAAGGGATTTGCCACATTTCTGAAATTCAGTGGCACCCTGCACGCAGATCCGTAGGGTCAGGGTCCAAAAACATAAAGGATGTGCCACATTTACAAAATCCGGTGGCACCCCTCACGCAGATCCGCAGGGTCACGACGTCTTACCAACCGCCACGTGTGGTGACCCCTCTGGTGATCAATTGGTTTTGCTCATTACGAGTCGGCCTCGCATGAAGTTCCGATACTGCTTCACGACAGCGCCCAGGCCTCATGGCATGACTCTGGCATAGCGCATTATCCGAGCGAGGGGGCAGGCGGCGAAGGTTACAGGAATCCCGGATTCTTCCTGACGAAAGTTTTAGAACGGTTTTTTGGAAGGTTCCAGGAATCCCGAATTCTTCCTGTGGAGGGTTTTAGGGTGGTAAAGGATTTCGATAGGAGTCCTTCTGTAGAGGCTCTCAATAGGAATTCTGTTGTGGAGGCTTTCAACAGGAATCCTTTTTTTACGCAAAACAAAACATGATGGACCCACGAACCCGGAAAGGGATAAAGACATGTGCAGCATGGTCACGTTTTCACGATACCCAACTGGGCGACATCTCACGAAACATCCCACGAGACACCCCGCGAAACATCCCACGAGACACCTCACGAAACATTCCACGAGACACCTCACGAAACATTCCACGAGACACCCCGTGAAACATTCCACGAGACACCCCACGAACAGGCAACCACTCAACCAGACACGCAACGAAACATTCCACGGGGGTGCGACTGGGTGTGGTCGTGCTGGGGTGTGGTCGTGCTGGGGTGTGGTCGTGCTGGGGAGTGGTCGTGCTGGGGTGTGGTCGTGCTGGGGGGTGGTCGTGCTGGGGGGTGGTCGTGCTGGGGGGGTGGTCGTGCTGGGGGGTGGTCGTGCTGGGGCGTGGTCGTGCTGGGGCGCGTGGTCTGTGCGTGCTGGGGTGTGGTCGTGCTGTGGTGAGGTCGTGCTGGGGTGTGGTCGTGCTGGGGTGGGGTCTTGCTGGGGTAGGGTCGTGGGGTCGGGTCGTGCTGGGGTGTGGTCGTGCTGGGGTATGGTCGTGCTGGGGTGGGGTCGTGCTGGGGTGGGGTCGTGCTGGGGTCTGGTCGTGCTGGGGTGTGGTCGTGCTGGGATATGGTCGTGCTAGGGTGGGGTCGTGCATTTCGCTCGAGACATCCTGCCAAAATTCCAGGAAATCGTACAAAAACAAACGAATTAGTCGAGACATCATCGAAATTCCTGCGCGCGGGGCGCTTTTCCGCGTCGCGGTCGGCTCTGCAAAACCAGCGTGTCGCTCGAGACATCCTCAACAAATTCTGAAACCAAGCGTTTCGCTCGAGACATCCCCAACTCTGCAAAACCAGCGTTTCGCTCGAGACATCCTCAACAAATTCTGAAAAACAAGCGTTTCGTTCGAGACATCCTCAAAAATAATTTCGCCGGCCTCCTTCGACCTCGATATTTATCAGGGAATAATTTCGCCGGCCTCCTTCAAGTTGGGCACCGGGGACATGTTTACATAGAGAAAGAGAACCCTGGGCCCACGCCCTTTCCGGGAAAAAAAGGCTCTCACTAAGAATCCTTGTGTAGAGGCTCTCAACAACAATCTTTTTCCCAACCATCCTGTGGTGTTGGGTCCTCGTTTTGAAGAGACAGCGCCCCGCGTTCCTTCCTTCCCGCTGCCCCCTCCCTCCTCCCATCTTCATCATCATCGTCATCACCCATTTCGGCACACCCCTCACACGTTTCGTGGCCCCATAGGGAGCTCCACCGAAGGTCCCAGTGGGTGTGCCCGCATGCGTCCCGCACACCCATTTCGGCACACCCCTCACACGTTTCGTGGCCCCATGGGGGGCTCCACCGAAGGTCCCAGTGGGTGTGCCCGCATGCGTCCCGCACACAAATTTCGGCACACCCCTCACACGTTTCGTGACCCCATAGGGAGCTCCACCGAAGGTCCCAGTGGGTGTGCCCGCATGCGTCCCGCACACCCATTTTGGCACACCCTTCACACTATTCGTGGCCCCATAGGGAACTCCACCGAAGGTCCCAGTGGGTGTGCCCGCTTGCGTCCCGCACACCCATTTCGGCACACCCCTCACACGTTTCGTGGCCCCATAGGGAGCTCCACCGAAGGCCCCATGGCTGCCGTCCGCATGCGTCCCGCACGCCCAATTCGGCACACCCCTCACACGTTTCGTGGCCCCATAGGAGCTCCCACCGCAGGCCCCATGGCTGCCGTCCGCATGCGTTCCGCACACCCATTTCGGCACACCCCTCACACGTTTCGTGGCCCCACAGGGAGCTCCACCGAAGGCCCCAGTGCTGCCGTCCGCATGCGTCCCGCACACCCATTTCGGCACACCCCTCACACGCTTCGTGGCCCCATAGGGAACCCAGCGAAGGTCCCAGTGGGTGTGCCCGCATGCGTCCCGCACACCCTTTCGGCACACCCCTCACACGTTTCGTGGCCCCATACGGAGCTCCACCGAAGGCACAGTGGGTGTGCCCGCATGCGTCCCGCACACCCTTTCGGCACACCCTCACACGTTTCGGTGGCACCGTCCGCGAGCTCAACCGAAGGATCATGTGGGTGGCCCGAATTGGTCCCGCACACACGCACACACCCATGTAGGCACAACCTCTTTCACCCGGTTCGTGGCCCCATAGGGAGCCCCACCGAAAGCCCCAGTGCCGCCGCCCGCATGCGTCCCCCACGTCCAATTCGGCACACCCCTCACACGTTTCGTGGCCCCATAGGGAGCTCCACCGAAGGCCCCAGTGGCAGGGTCCGCATGCCCCCCCACCACCCATTACGGCACACCCCTCACACGTTTCGTGGCCCCATAGGGAGCTCCACCGAAGGTTCCAGTGCGGTGTGCCCGCATGGTCCGTCGTCTCGTTCTGGCCCAGCGGCTAGAGCCTGGCCCGTAGCAGCCAGCCGCTGGCTCTTTTTTGCTCCGCGCAGCTGGGACGACCGCGCGCGCGCTGGGACCCCTCGAGGCGACCAACGCGCGTCGCGGGGACCTCTCCCTGAGTTGCTAATAGCCCGATTGACCAGTCGGGGTCCCCCCGTGCACCCCACTAGATGATGTTACCCCCCCTCCGTCTAAATTCCTCCCATGCGTCCCCCTCCCCCCCTCCCCCCCCCCCCCCCCGACCCACCCCCCCCTCCCCCCAAGCAACCTGGGCTACGGATCCCATAAAGTCGCCCCCCCCCCACGGGGGGTTCCCGGGAGGGAGGGAATTAATGGCGGTGGCGCTTTGCGACTTGCGCCCGCAACCTTGGACTTTTGAGTGCGCGGGCAAAGAGGGAGTAAAGGAAGGGGAGGAAGCGGGCGCGATCCTCGCGGGGGGGCGCGCCGACATTGGCGTCGCGGCGCGCGGGCGATGCCGTCGGGGAGTCCCGGGGAAGCTCCTTGCGGCGGCCACGCCCAGCGTTACGAGTATTCAGAGGCAGTCGTTGTCAAACTATTGGCATTCATACACATTTGCACCACGCTTTGTCATATTCGCATTCATGCACGTAGACTCGCTCGCACGCAGATCATTCACAGTCAGACGCACGCGCGCAGATTCACCCGCGCTCAGTCTCCCTACGTACTCAGATCAAACGTTTTCGTTCGCGTTGTGTACCACGCCACTCATGTCGGCACACCCCTAGCACGGTTCGTTGCCTCATAGGGATCGCCACCGAAAAAGTGAATCACTATTGCGGTACTCACACCTGTATATGGTTGGGTCCCTCGTCAGGCTAATTTATATTGGCTTCCAATAGGAATCCTTGTGTAGAGGCTCTCAATAGGGATCCTTTTGTAGAGGCTGTCAACAGGAATCCTTGCGTAGAGGCTCTCAATAGGAATACTTGTGTAAAGGCTGCCAATAGGAATATTTGGTCGGGTCTCTCAACAGGAACCCTTTTGCACTGGCTCTCAATAGGAATCCATTCGCACTGGCTCTCCATAGGAATCCATGTGTATTGGTGTTCAATATGAATCCTTTTGTATTGCCTTTCAATAGGAATCCTTCGTGCAGAGGCTCTCAATAAGAATCCTTTTGTAGAGGCTCTCAACAGGACTCGTTTTGTAGAGGCTCTCAATGAAAATTCGGTTGTAGAGGCTTTCAACAGGAATCCTTTTGTAAAGGCTCTCACTAAGAATCCTTGTGTAGAGGCTCTCAACAACAATCTTTTTGTATTGGTTTTCAATAGGAATCCTTGTGTAGAGGCTCGCAATAGGGATCCTTTTGTAGAGGCTGTCACTAGGAATCCCTGCGTAGAGGCTCTCAAGAGGAATCCTTGTGTATGGGGCTCTCAATAAGAATATGTTGCCGAGGCTCTCAACAGGAATCCTTTTGCACTGGCTCTCAATAGGAATCCATTCGCACTGGCTTTCAATAGGAATCCATGTGTAGTGGTTTTCAATACGAATCCTTTTGTATTGCCTTTCAATAGGAATCCTTCGTGCAGAGGCTCTCAATAGGAATCCTTATGTAAAAGTGTTCAATCGGACTCGTTTTGTAAAGGCTCTCAATGGGAATCATTTTTTCCCAACCATCCTGTGGTGTTGGGTCCTCGTTTTGAAGAGACAGCGCCCCGCGTCCCACCTTCTCCTCCTCCTCTCCTCCGTGCTGCCGTCCGCATGCGTCCCGCACACCCATTTCGGCACACCCCTCACACGTTTCGTGGCCCCATAGGGAGCTCCACCGAAGGCCCCATGGCTGCCGTCCGCATGCGCCCCGCACACACCCATTTCGGCACACCCCTCACACGTTTCGTGGCCCCACAGGGAGCTCCACCGAAGGCCCCATGGCTGCCGTCCGCATGCGTCCCGCACACCCATTTCGGCACACCCCTCACACGTTTCGTGGCCCCATAGGGAGCTCCACCGAAGGCCCTAGTGCTGCCGTCCGCATGCGTCCCGCACACCCATTTCGGCACACCCCTCACACGTTTCGTGGCCCCACAGGGAGCTCCACCGAAAGGCCCCAGTGCTGCCGTCCGCATGCGTCCCGCACACCCATTTCGGCACACCCCTCACACGTTTCGTGGCCCCACAGGGAGCTCCACCGAAGGCCCTAGTGCTGCCGTCCGCATGCGTCCCGCACACCCATTTCGGCACACCCTCACACGTTCGTGGCCCACAGGGAGCTCCACCGAAGGCCTAGTGCTGCCGCCCGCATGCGTCCCGCCACCCTTTCGGCAACCCCTCACACGTTTCGTGGCCCCATAGGGAGCTCCACCGAAGGCCCCATGGCTGCCGTCCGCATGCGTCCCGCACACCCATTTCGGCACACCCCTCACACGTTTCGTGGCCCCACAGGGAGCTCCACCGAAGGCCCCAGGCTGCCGTCCGCATGCGTCCCGCACACCCATTTCGGCACACCCCTCACACGTTTCGTGGCCCCATAGGGAGCTCCACCGAAGGCCCCATGGCTGCCGTCCGCATGCGTCCCGCACACCCATTTCGGCACACCCCTCACACGTTTCGTGGCCCCACAGGGAGCTCCACCGAAGGCCCCAGTGCTGCCGTCCGCATGCGTCCCGCACACCCATTTCGGCACACCCCTCACACGTTTCGTGGCCCCACAGGGAGCTCCACCGAAGGCCCCATGGCTGCCGTCCGCATGCGTCCCGCACACCCATTTCGGCACACCCCTCACACGTTTCGTGGCCCCACAGGGAGCTCCACCGAAGGCCCCAGTGCTGCCGTCCGCATGCGTCCCGCACACCCATTTCGGCACACCCCTCACACGTTTCGTGGCCCCATAGGGAGCTCCACCGAAGGCCCCATGGCTGCCGTCCGCATGCGTCCCGCACACCCATTTCGGCACACCCCTCACACGTTTCGTGGCCCCACAGGGAGCTCCACCGAAGGCCCCAGTGCTGCCGTCCGCATGCGTCCCGCACACCAGGTGTGTGGCGTGCCGACATGGGCGTCGCGGCGCGCGGGCGCTGCCGTCGGGGTTCCCAGGGAAGCCCCCTGCAGAGGCGACGCTCAGAGTCACGAGTACCGAGAGTCACGCAGACCCAAACTGTTCACAGTCGTATACATACATTTACACTGGGCGTATCCATGCACGCATTCATGCGAATAGAATCAATCGCGCGCAGATTCATTCATAATCAGACTCGATCGCGATCCGACTCGCACGCGCTCAAGCTTTCATATTCGGACCTATCGTCTTCGTTCGTGTTGTGTACACTGCCACGCATTTCGGCACACCCCTCATACGGCTCGTGGCCCCATAGGGAGCGCCACCGAAGAAGATATTCACAATTGCGGTACTTTCAACTGCATATGGTTGGGTCCTTCGCCAGGCTAATTTCGTAGAGGCTGTCAATCGGAATCCTGTCGTAGAGGCTCTCAATAGGAATCCTTGTGTATTGACTTGCATTAGGAAGCTCTCAATAGGAATCCTTTCGTCGATGCTCTCTATAGGAATTATGTTGCTCAGGCTCTCACTAGAAATCTATATGTTCTGGGTTTCAAAAGGAATCTTTTGTATTGGCTTTCCAAATGAATCCTTTCTGTATGGGCTCTCAATAAGGATCCTTTTGTAGAGGCTTTCAGTAAGAATCATTTTGTAAAGGCTCTCAACAGGAATCCTGTTGTAGAGGCTCTCAATAGGAATTCTTTTGTAGAAGCTCTCAGCAGGAATCCTTGTGCACATGCTCTCCATAAGAATCCATGTGCATTGGGCTTCAATAGGAATCCTTTTGCATTGGCTTTGAATATGAATCCTTCCTGTAGAGGCTCTCAATAGGAATCCTTCTGTAGATGTTTTCAATGCGAATCATTTCGTTCAGGCTCAAAATCGGAATCCTTTTGTAGAGGCTCTCAATAGGAATCATGTCGTAGAGGCTCTCAATCGGAATCCTTGTGTAGAGGCTCTCAATGGGAATCCTTTTTGTGGAGGCTCTCAATAGGAATCCTTTTGTATTGGCTTTCAATCGGAATCCTTTTGTATTGGCTTTCAATAGCAATCCTTTTGTATTTGCTTTCAATCGGAATCATTACGTAGAGGCTCTCAGTTGGAAGGTTCCAGGACTCCTGGATTCTTCCTGAGGAAAGTTTTAGGAAGGTTGTTTTGGAAGGTTCCCGGAACCCTGGATTCTTCCTGCGGAAGGTTTTAGGTAGGTTTTTAAGAAGGTGAAAAAATCCAAGATTTTTCCTGACGAAGGTTTTAGGAAGGTTTTTTGGGAACGCTCCAGGAATCCTGGTTTTAGGACGGTTTTTGTTTAATGGTTCCGGGAATCCTGGAATCTTCCTGACGAAGGTTTGAAAATGGTTTCTGGAAGGTTCCAAGAATCTTGGATTCTTCGTGGGCAAGGTTTTAGGACGGTCTTTTGTAGAGGCTCTCAATAAGAATCCGGCTTCCAGTGGGAATCCTTGTTGTAGTTGTTGTAGAAGCTCTCAGTAGGAATCCTGATGTAGTGGCTTTCAATAGGAATCCTGATGTAGAGGCTCTCAAGAAGAATCCTTCTGTTTAGGCTCTCAATAGGAATCCTTTTTGCACCGGCTGTCGGTAAGAATCCATTTGTATTGGGATCCAAGAGGAATCCTTTTGCATTGGCTTTGAATAAGACTCATTGTTGTAGAAACTCTTGATAGGAATCCTTGTGCACAGGCTCTCAAAAGGAATCTTTTTGTTGAGGCTCTCAATAAGAATCCTTTTTGCGGGGGCTCTCAATCGGAATCATTTCGTAGAGGCTCTCAATAGGAATCCTTTCGTGGAGGCTCTCAATAGGAATCCTTCTGTATTGGCTTTCAATCGGAATCCGTTCGTAGAAGCTCTCAGTTGGCAGGTTCCAGGAATCCTGGACTATTCCTGAGGATGGTTTTCACAAGGTGTTCTGGAAGGTTCCAGGAATCCTGGATTCTTCCTGAGGAAGGTTTTGGTAAGGTTTTTTGAAAGGTTCCAGGAATCCTGGATTCTTCCTGGGGAAGGTTTTAGGAAGGTTGTGTTGGAAGGTTCCAGGGATCCTGGATTCTTCCTGGGGCAGGTTTCAGGTAGGTTTGTTTTGGAAGGTTTCAGGAATACTGGATTCTTCGTGAGGAGGGTTTAAGAAAGGTTTTTGGGGAAGGTTCCAGGAATCCTAGATCCTTCCTGAGGAAGGTGTTAGGAAGGTTTTTGTTTGAAGGTTCCAGGAATCCTGGGTTCTTCCTGAGGAAGGTTTTAGGAAGGTTTATTGGAAATTTCAAGAAATCCTGGATTCTTCCTAAATAAGGTTTTAGGAAGGTAAAAGATTTCGATCGGAGTCCTTCTTTAGAGGCTCTCAATAGGAATCCATGTTGCAGAGGCTTTCAACAGGAATCCTTTGGTAGAAAACACAATGGCCACTGGGCAGGGGGGATCAACAGCAACCTTAATTTCAAATGAAACTTCAAGCAAAAACTGTCCATCACCCGTTGCCCCCTACAAGAGGCCACAAGAGGCCACACCACGCCTCCAAGATTACTTCCAAGCGGCCCCGAAAAAAACCCAAACAGCCAGAAGATGATCCCAGACGCCGAGACCACCCAAAGGCTGCTTCAACACGGCCCAGGACTCAGCCAAGGCAGCCCCAAAAGGCTCCCGAGACAGCATCAGAATCTGTCACCCCAAAACAAACTGCCCCAAGACCTGCCCCCGACGGCCACAAAAATCTTCCCGTCGGCTCAATGACCCCCAGCATGCTCCAAAAAGCCTCAACAATCCTCCAAGAGCTCGCCAGCAAGCTCCCGGGGGGGGGCAACAGAAACTTCCAGCCCGCTGCCAGAGGCCTCCCATATGGGGTCAAAGTAGATGGGGTCGAAGGACTGCGCCGCATCGCCGATGCATCATATCTATATCTATATATACATATATGTATATATATATACATGTACATGTACAAATGCATAAACATAAACATACGCATGAACATATACATATGCATGTGAATATGCATACATCTATACATATACAAATACATCTGCATGCACATGTACATATACATGTACATGTACATAAACATATACATACACACATACATATACCTATGCATATATACATATATATACGTATGCATAAACATATAAATATACCTACACATATACATATACATATACGTATACATATACGTATGCATATACGTATACATATACACATGCATATCCAAATATGCATACATGTACACATGCATAGACATGTACAGTTACATTTGTATACTTATACATATATATGAATATATATATATATATTATATATATATATATATATATATATATATATCATATACACGTCAACAACTAAAAATACATATACATATACACATACATGTACATATATATACGCACATATGCATATACATATGTATATGCACATACATACACATATGGCTGCACCAATACTTATACATATACATGTACATGTACATAAACATATACAAAAGCCTGCACACATACACAATCATACGCATATACATCTACATATGCATATGCACATGCGTGTGCATAAACAAATACAAATGCATACATATATCTGTGTACATATATATGTATGTACATACATACATACATACACATGCATACTCATACACATACAAGTATACAAATGCATCTGCAATGCTAGATGTATATATATATATACATACATTGTTATATGTATATATGTATATGCATGTGCATACTCGTTTACACATACATATACATATACATAGACATATATAGATATGCCTATACATATGCGTATGCATATACTTATACATAAACGTAAGCAGGTACACACTCATTTACACAAACATACACATATACAATATCATATACATAAACTGGTATATATATACCTATGCACACATACAAACGTACATACATGCATACAGACATACAGACATACAGGCATACATGTGTGTATATATACATACATACATACATGCGTATATATATATATATATGTATATACATATATGTGTATATCTATATAAGTATACATCTATATAAGTGCGATGCATCGGCAACGTCGGCGATGCAGCGGCGCCGCTGGCGCGGAGAAAATCGACCTCCACATCAAACCGCATCGCCGATACATCGACAAAAAGGCTAAACACTCCTCAAAGAGCTCGCCTGCAGGCTCCCCGGGGGCCATGGGAAGTTTACGGCCCCCTGCTCTCCTGAGCAACGTTTAACCGATCCCTATCCCCACTGGCGTAGCTTGGGCCCCACTGGCCGATTTACCACCCTTGATGCGGAAATTGGCTGTTCCCTGCGGGCTCCGAGGGGCATACCATATCCCCGGCTGGGGTGGTTGGATGGTGGGGATCGGGATGGGGGTGGGGATGTGGACCGGGAACATCGATACTGACCCTGCCCTCCCCCCGCCAGGCGGCCCGCAGCGAATCTGCGGCCAGAGGCTGGGAACGACCCACCGTCACGACTTTTGCTGCGCCGCCCAGATCTGAAGACCCCTCCCGCCGAGCCAGCGCGGAGACCCGCCGCCCAGGGGTTCCTCCGAGTCACCGCGGAGCTTCACAGCCTCCACGAGCAGGGGGACCAACTCGTCCGCGTCCTTCATCCTCGCGGCGGTCTGGGTGAGCGCCTTGGCCCGGGAGGGCGTTGAGGAGGGAGGAGGGAGGAGGGAGGAGGGAG
>CAUYUJ010002171.1:30000-56401 GCA_963575745.1 Prorocentrum cordatum
CACCATCATCATCAGCAGCATTAGCATCTGCATCAGCATGATCATCATCATCGTCAGCAGCATCATCATCATCATCGACATTATCACTCCCAGTATCATCATAATCATCATCGTCATCATCGTCGTCATCATCAGCATAATCATCAGCAGCAGCATCACCATCATCCGCATACCATCGTCGTCATCATCATCATCATCATCATCATCATCATCATCTTCTGCATCATCATCATTAGCAGCATCAGCATCGTCATCAGCGTCATTAATATCAGCCTCAGTGTTGTTATCATCACTGTCATCATCATCAGCATCAGCACCCTCATCATGATCATCATCACCACCTAGCACCATTGTCATCATCATCAGGGGAAGTATCAGCATAAGCATCATCAGCAGCAGCCTCATCATCTCCAACAACATTATCATCAGCAGCCGCAGCATCATCAGCAGCATCATCCTCGGAATCGCCATCATCATCACTATTATCGTCATCGTCGTCGTGGTCATCACCATCATCAACACCATCATCATGCACCCGTCACATCATATCATAAACGCAGCCAATCGCATGACCATCATCATCATCACCACCACCACCACCACCCTCATCATCATACACACCATCGTCGTTCCCCTCCCCTTCGTCCTCTCCCCCCTCCTGCCCCACTTCCTCGTTCTCCCCCTCCGCCCTCGAGACCGACCCCTGGCCCACTCTCGGGGTTCACCTAGACCTCAGTGGCAAAGGGAATCCAACCGTGGCGGCGAGAAGCGCCCTGGAGGTCCAAACAACCAAAACACCTCGATCCTCGACCCTCCGGGTCGGGGTCACGGCCGATCTCGATACTGTTTGCCCTCTGTGAGGGGGTCTGTGGCTGTGGATGTCAAAAGAAATCCTCCTCCCTCTCCTCCTCCTCCCCCTACCCCTCCTTTTCCTCCTCCTCCTCCTCCTCCTCCTCCTCCTCCTCCTCCTCCTCCTCCTCCTCCTCCTCCTCCCAGCAGCCAGGATCTCCAACGTTTCATGGGGGGGAAGAGGGGAAGAGAACGACGAAACGGCGACGACGTGGAGGTCTGTTACGAAACTCACACCAAGCGGCGAGAGGGTAGAAGGGACGGTGAAGCCAGTGCAGTGGCAGGTCATCTGCCTCTGCACCTTCTCTCCCGCCGCCGCACCTGCCGTTCGTTTGGCGCACCCTCTCCAGCCGCCGCACCTGCCACAGGTGCGGCAGCGGGGAGAAGGTGCGCCAAACGGGCTCGCACAGGAGGTGGAGGAAGGCAGTCTGGCGAGACCAAAAACACGGCGGCAGGTCCAAACGGCTGGTAGAGTGGCGGCGCGTGCGACCGAGTGGTCCACGGCCGTCCCTAGCCATCGCCAGGGCAGCCTATGCCGACAGGGTTTTGCGCCCCCCCCTCTCCCTAGAAGTGGAAGAAGTATTGGTGAATGGGGGGACAAGGTGTAGGGAAGACTCAGTGAGAGGGCGTGTAAGTAGGGATGTAAAGGTTGGTGTGAGGTGGTTTTCTCAGATGGTTTCGCCGTTGTTGTTCTGCCGCTGTTCGCCGTCATCCGTCCACCCACCGAAGTTGGAAGATGCTGCGAGTCGGAAAGACCCTGCAATTGGATTGGATGGTCGATGGTGTAGCCGCTGCCATTCGCGCGTCGAACTACTTGCAGTCTAAATGGCCACCAAAGTGCGCCCACCGATGCTGAAAAACAGGTCGGAAAAGCTGCCGCCGTAGGTTGGATGTAAACGAAGACGGAGGAAGTCCCGATCTCGCCGCTGCGGTTGGAAAGACCCCCGCTGCCTGCAGCCTGGGCCGAATGGTTGACGGCGCTGCAGAACACAATTGGGAAAGTGGCGCAGATGTATGGAGCTACTCGCGAGCTTGCTTCCGTAGTGGGGCTCTCGAGGTGAAGCGTTCGCCTCCGTGCCCGGGGAGACGTTGACGAGCCAGTGAGCGCAGTGACAGCTCGTGAAAGGCTGGCCCATGCCACGGGCCTGCTTGTGCTGCATCGGCAGGAGGGGAGTCGGACGTGGCCGAAGCCCCCTGTGGCGGTGGTGAGCAGTGGGTGTGTCACACGCGGGCTCGTGAGCCTGTCTCCTCAGGCTTCGGTCGTGAGCTTAGGCGTCTCGGCTTGGTGGTTGGTGGTCGCCTCCGCTGTGTGGTAGCCGATATGGGGGTCATAGCCGTCGGTATCCGCAGTTACGTTGAGCTGTGGTGATGTCCCGCGTCGTCGTCCTTTGAGCCGATGGCCGTCATATCCGCGGATGTACGGAACTGTGTCGTTAATGCGGCTTTGGCCCAACGTTTGATCACATTGACATATCCAGGAAGATGATTCGCCGTGGGCGTCTTTCAATCCGACACAAAGCCTGCAGGAATCCTCCTACCGCCAAACCTGACAGACCAAAAACGAGTTGCCTCACAGCACAACGCCCAACGACGTTCAAACTACGTTGCGCCAACGCTTTAGAACCGAACTAAGCCAGGACAGCCAACCAACCAACCAACCACGCCCTCAGCAAGCAGGCGCCTTGTCAGAAGCTGGCACCGCTATTTCGAAAGCCCATTGAGAGACACTCTGAGAGGAGCTCGTAGACAGGGCAGGATGAGGGAGTCGAGAGGAAAGGAGCAAGGAAGGAGGGGAAGGATGAGAGAGAGAGAACCAAAAAGCCACTGAACCACAACAACCACAACAACAGCAGCCGCAGCAACAACCGCAACAACAGCAACAGCAACAGCAACAACAGCACCAGCAACGACAACACCAACGACAACAACAACAACAACAGCATCAACAACAACAACAACAACAACAAAAACAAAAAACAGCATCAACAGCAACATCAAGGCATCAACGCCTATGTGTTCCCCTCCCCACCAACGAGGGGGGGGCCAGCAGCCAGCTGCCGGCAGCCAGCACTCATACATCAACTAACCACGAAATCCGCGGGGACCCAAATAGGGGACAACTCGGCCCTGCCTTCGCCAAACGATCGCGCGCTGGCGAAGCAACGCCTCCGGTTGCCTCCTCCACTGGGAACCTGTTACGGGTGGATGGAGCCCTAATAGCATCCAATTAGGGATGGATGAAACCCCAAGGGATCCTGTTAGGAGTGGGTGGAACTCTAATAAAATCCTGTAAAAGGATAGATAGAGTTCTTATAAGATCCCCTTAACGATGGATGGACCTCTTATAAGATCCTCTCCGGAATGAATGGAGCTCGAACAGGATCCTGTTAGGAGTGGATGGAGCTCGAATAGGATCTTTTTAGGGATGGATGGAGCTCTAAAAGGATCCTCTTAGGGATAGATGGAGCCCTGATAGGATCCTGCTAAGGATGGATGGGGCTCTAATAGGATCCTGTTAGGGATGGATGGAGCTCTGATAAAATCCGGGTAGGGATGGACTAAAAACTCGAAAAACATCGCACTAGGGATGGATGGAATTTTAGGGGACCCTGTTAGGAGTGGATGGAGCTCAAATAAGATCCTGTTAGGGATGGATGGAAATCTGAGGGGTCCTGTTGGAAGTGAATGGAACTCTTACAAGATCCTGTTAGGGATGAATGGAGCTCTGAGGAATCCTGCTAGGGAGTGATGGAGCTTTAAAAGGACCCTGTTAGGAGTGGAACTCGAATAGGATCCTGTCAGGGATGGATGGAGCTCTAATAGGACCCTGTTAGAGATGGATGGAGCTATAATAAGATCATGTTGGGGATGGTTGGAGCTCTTATAAGGTCCTGCTAGGGATGGATGGAGCTATAACAGGATCCTGTTAGGGATGGATTGAGCTCTAGGGGGTCCTGTTAGGAGCGGATGGAACTCTAATCAGACCCTGTTAGGGATGGATGGAATTCGAATACGAATCTGTTAGGGATGGATGGAGCTCTAATAGGATCTTGTCAGGGATGGATGGAGCTCTAACAGGATCCTGTTAGGGATGGATGGGGGTCTCATTGATCCTATGGGGGATGGGTGGGGCTCTACTAGGATCCTGTTAGGGATGGGTGGAGCTCTCATTAGATCCTGTTGGGGATGGAAGGAGATTGTATGGAATCAATACGAGTCAATTAGAATGAATGGAACCAACACGAATCAACACGAACCAATACGAATTGTAGACCCAAGGATCAAAAGGGATCAACCGAAATCAAGAGAAACCACTCGAAATTAATAAGAATTCATCGGAATCAATTGGGGGCAACAAGGATCAATTAGAATCAGTGATAATCCCACCAGCCCTCTGGGCGTAGGTGGTCTAGAGCAGATCCTCTTCCACCCCTCCCTCTTCCCCCTTGGGGAGGGGTTTACCCCTCCCCCTACCCCCTCCCCTGGACCTGGACGGGGGGGGCCGCTGGTAGTTAGAGCGTCCCAGATGGCCCAAGACGGCTCCAAGAGCGCCTCAGAGAACCCAAGATGAGCTCCAAGATGGCTCAAGATAGCGCAAGATCGCTCGAGATGGCTCCTAAGATGGTTCCAAGAAGCCCAAAGACGGCCCCAAGATAACTCCAAGTGGCCAAACAGCTCCCCAAGGAGGCCCCGAAGAGGCCAAAATCGTCCCAAAACCTAAGGAAAATCAATGATTTTTGCTTTCTCGCCTTTTCGCTTCCGATGGCCATCCGAGGCCTGGAGATGGCTCCAAGATGGCCCAAGAGGGCCCCAAGAGAGCCCCAAAAGAGCCCCAAGACGGCCCCAAGAGCGCCCAAGAGCACTCCAAGAGCGTTCCAAGAGGGGTCCAAGAGGCGATTTTAGGGGCTTCCGAGGGGGGGCGCTAATTAAAGCCCCCCTCTTGTTTGATCGACTCCCTCCAAGATGGCCCCAAAAGCGCCCCGAAGGCTCCCCATAGCGCTCCAAGAGCGCCCCAAGACGCGCTCAGGACGCCCCAAGAAGCGCCCCATAGCCTCTCAACAAACCCCCAAAAGGCTCCTTCTTCTCCTCCTCCTGCTCCGATTCCTCTTCCTTCGTCCTCTTGGGGCTTGACGGTTTCTCCGGCCTTTTGTTTCTCCACATGCTCCGCCACTTCTTTGATCAGGGCAACTCGTAGGGTTATCGTCACTCGATGGGCTTCTCGACTTTTTCATCCTATGCCCTTCCGAGGCCTCAAGCTCGTTCCATAAATCCAACAGACGGCTTCAAGAGAAACTCAAGAGAGCTCCAAGACGGCCCCACCTGGGGGCGGGGCGACGACGACGACCAAGGCGGCGGCGGCAGCGATAACGACGCCGACGACGGCCCGACGACGACGACCCGGCCAAACCATGCGCATGCTCTAACAGAGCCTGGAGCGACCATTTAAAATGTTTTGTTGTGGCCTTGCGCCGGCCGTTTTTTGAAAGCCCCAGGGACGTCCGCGGACTCTCCAAGGCTTTCTAAACATAACCCCGCTGAAAATGGCTATCAGCTAAACTTGCAGGGACGACGTCGAAGACGAAGGCGGAAGCGGCGACGATAATGGCGACGGCGACCCTGACGATTTGTATGTCCTCATCTCCGCCGCTCACGGCTTACTCAGGCTTACTCGGCAGCCTGGCATACGGCGCCGAGAACTTGCTCAGAGAACTGCGCAGAGCGCGTTTCATTACCTCCGATGGATGCGTCTGGAAGTCACCGCGCCGTGCGCGCAACGGAAATGCCCCGAATTGGGCCAGGTGCGAACGCCGCGTCAAGGCCGAGAAACATAGAACGCCTCGCCGCGCCGAGCGCGCATGGCAGTGGCTCCAGACTCCAGACGCACCAACGCGCGAACGTCGCACTACGGGCAGCGCGTGATCGGAACACTCGCTGCTCCAAACTCAGAGAGACAGGCGCTCGCGCCAGAGAACCGAAACGTCTACCGTCTGTAGAGGCGTCCACCGTCTGTAGACACTGCGCAGAGCGCGCCTCGCTGTGCCTCAGAACTGCGCCGAGCGCGAAAATTGCGTAAAAACGTTGAGAGGGTTCCATGGATGCCGCGCGCCATCCTCTAGGCGCCCCGCCCCCAGGCCTTTCTCCACCAGGCGGGCTGCGGATTCAGATCGTCCAGGAACTTTCGCTCCTCGGCGGTTATCCCTGTGTCGCTGCCCGGCCAGCGCTTCTCGTGATACACGACCGGGGCCAACGGGCACTTCAATTGGTGGATGGGGCAAAAGCACTTACAGAGACGCTTGCTGCCCTTCAACTTCCCACGCAGTTCTTTCACCCGCCTCTCCGCTGCCGCGGCGCACTCTTTGCACTCGAGTTTATGCCGTGAATGGTATTTGTAATTGCTGAGCATCATCGCATCGCACTTCTTGGCCCCGAACTGGCCTTTGCACCTCTGGCATGTGTACGTCTCCACGTCGTCTGGGTGGTAGCCCAGACTGCGGCAGGGCTTGCAGACGAGAACTGTCTGATGATTGCTATGGTTTTTGCGTTCGCTCTTGGACCAGCTGCTGAGTTCATACGCCTTCTTGCAGGCACCGCAGCGCAGCTTGTTCTGGCAGTCCTTGCACACCTTGCGGGAGCTTGCCTGCCTCTCCGCATTCTGCAGCACAGCCTTGTCAAATCTGAGGCTGCCGAAGATCTCGAGACACTCCGCGCACTTGTGCTCTTCGTATTTCCCCTTCCTCGGCGTAAAGCCTCGCTCCTTGCAGTTCGGGCAAACGAGATCTCTCCCCTCTGAATTCTCTGAAGAACCTCGATGATGTTTCAGGAAGTCTTTGGTCCACGTGCTCGCCTCGAACAAGTTCTTGCAAGCCGAGCATCCATGGTAGCCGGCAGTCACTTTCCCATTCCCTTTCCACCTGCGCTCCTTGCACCGCCTACACGCATCAGATTCACCTAGATTGTTTTCTTCCGTCGCTTCTTCAAGCTCCTGGCTAGTTCGCTTACGAGAAGCTCTGTCCGAAGTCATCTCCGCCTGCGCCGAGCGCGAAGCGTCCGCACCAACAGCCTTCTGGCAATTCAGGCACCTCGTCCACATACCCTGCGACACATACTTGTGGTAGAAATCACCGGCATTCTGGACGCCGAAGCTGGCGGCGTCGAGCATGTACCGCTTCTTTCCCTGGAGATAGCAGCTTGCGCAGATGTGTACCATTGTCACGGGGTCGCTCTTCTCTTCTTCAACTGCAGCGTCGTCTGCGTCTTCGGCGTCCCACTCGTCCATCGCTTCCTCCCACGTGATGTGCCCCATGAGTTTCCGTCGTAGCCGCTCTGGTCCTATCGGGTTGCCGCGGGAGAACAGGAACGCGGAGAACACTTGGAGAACGCAGATTTTCAATAACAGCTTCACTCTTGACAAGCAAACGTACGCGGCGATCTGCAAGGTCATCGACACCTTGCTAGATGCTTGCTGTAGATCCACGAACGCAGCGTCAAGAGTGGCCCCCTGGATCATGTGCGCAGTCGACCCGAAATCCGGGAGGAACCAGAAGCCCGTGCGCCTGGCCTGGATGCCCGTGTGCTTGTTGACCTTCCAAGTTCTTGTCCTTCTCTTCAACGGGTATATTCCAGGGGCGAGGTTGCCGACACGCCACTCGGCCTCGGGGAAGTGCAGATAGATCACGAGCGGTAGGGTCTCCAAAATGAACTCCCCTTCGATTTCCTCGAACTTGCAATCGGGAGGAAGCGTCCAACCGTGAATGACTCCTTTTCGGTGTCTGTAGAGCTGCCTGCTGCGGTCCACATTCTCTGTGAGTCGAATCGGCATGCCCTTGGCGAGAGGATAGATGCTGGGTATGTGGCCCGTCTCCTGGCCGTGCCTGCGCAGCCACCCGAAGCGCTTTTCGTCGAGAGCCTCGTGGGGCAAGTCCCGATCGCCTGGATGCAGTGGCACATCTCGAGCATAGCACCACGATAACTGGACGTTCTGCTGTTTCGCAAACTCCTTGGCCCGCAGGTTCGTTGCAAAGTACCTTGGAACGTTGAACGTGTACAATGCAGGCGCTCCAGTGAACGGCGGTTTGCGCAGCTCTGGGTCCAGCGAAGTCAAATCTGTCAGAACTCTGTGTCGTCGTTGGCGCTCTGCGCGGCACTGCTCGCACTCCGCTTCTTCGGATCGCAGGAAACCGGCCATGTCGTTGCAGCCTCTGAGGAACTGCTCCTTCCAATCCGAGCGGAACTGGCCGATGATGGGGTCGTTCTCCACGTTGACAGCGCACGCGCAAGGCGTGCCGTTACGTAACGTCGTGGGCGAGGTTAATGTCGGGAGGCCGTGGAAGTAATTATAATCTGCCTTTGAAAGGTTTCCAATCCTGCACTGGGCCAAGAAATCGTTGTACCACTGGTCGTCGCACCGCATCAGCTGTGTCAGTTGCCAGAAATTCCTGATGGTGTCCGGGTGATTTGCATCCCCCAAAAACATCATCATCATTTTTTTGGCAAGTCCGCCGGGCACATCGCTCGGGTTCGAGGCCAGGAACGTGCCTGTGACCGGGTGCAACTGCCAGAAGTCTGCGCACATGATCAAGTTGACACCTCCGAAGACTCGTTTTTCTTGTTTTCTGGAATGGACGTGCCTGATCTTGTAGGTGTTTTTCGGGCGCACAGCTTTCGTCACTTTCTCTCCCAACTTGCCGAGCAGTTCGGCGTCTATCATACTGACCTCGTCGATGATGATAACTCGGAGCGCCTGGCACTTCATGGAGAGTTTGTGCATGTCGCCCAATCCGTCGCCTCCTTCACTGCTGACTGGTATGCCGCTCCAGTGGTGAACCGTGAACCCATTGATCTGCGCCGCCATCGCGTTCTGAAATGCTAAACAGACAAACTGAGACCCGTGCTCCCAGCCGAGGCCTTCCTCCATGAGTTGTCTCATCCAAGCGATCACGGCGCTCTTGCCCGTGCCGGGAAAACCATGGACCAGGTCAAGCAGGGGTTCTCCGGTGCCGCGATTGATGCGATCGGTGACCTGTTCTCGCCTTTCGGTTTTCAGTCGTTCGGCGAAGTGCTCGAGGAAGGCTTGCTGTTCGCGGTTGGGTCGCTTCTTTGCTGACATGATCGCGTTCAAGGCATCGTCGATGGTTTTTTCATCTTTAGATGGGTCGTACATTGCGTTCTTGCTCCTCTTCTCGTTGAACGGGTCATCGAACATGTCTGTCTTCTTCGTCTTCTCAATCAACGCGTCGAGATGGTCCTTGTAGTCGTTCTGGTGCATGTTGCCTGGGCTCTGTCGGTCACCGGCATCGGTAGTGCACGCATCTGTTTTCCACACCCTCTCGACGATGCGATTGCTGCGTTGGTATTCCTGATTCCGTTTGCGAGCGCGGTCTGCGGTAACGACCTTCTTTTTCGAAACTGGTCGGAGCGTAGTCTTCGACGGATCCGTTGCTTCTCCCCCATTTTCAGGTTCTGTGTCCGCGCCGAGCGCGTTGCTTCGAAGCAATTGTTGGAACTTTCTGCAAGGCACCTTCATGGGAGGCATTTCGCAGTCGTCTTCCGTGGCATCGGCCTCGCTCTCCGCTTCCTCCGCAGCCCCTCCAGAAGCCGCTATCGTGTTCAGTAGGAAGCTCGTAATGAGTTGGGCTGCACTGTGGCTTACCACGTTCCCCCGCACGTACTCCGACCACGCGCAGGCCCACTCGATCTTGATCGGCGTGGATACAGCAGACGCGGCCGCTCTTTTGTTGCCAACTTTCCTACGAACTTGAAGCACTTGCTGCAACGACGCTTTCGTGAGACCCAGACGACTGAGATGAGGTACAGTTGCATTTCCTGTGAAGAGAGTCCACGGACGGAAGAGCCCTTGTTTACGCTGGGTGGGGCTAGGTTATTGATCACCATCACCTCAGGTCGTGGCTTCCGTTCCAAAGCCCAAGCGTGACAAAACATATTGGTTTGGCATGTCTTTGTGTCGCCCTCGCACGCGCCCTGCGGAAATAAGAAATACTTGTCTGCAACAGGGGGATTGATGGCCTTATAATGAACCCCAGGCTTTGCCGTCAAATTGCCGTCCTTGTATTCCTTTGTCTTTATGAGAAGTTTCCCTTCATGAGTCCATTGCGTGCGCTCCTGTTCGCCGCGGTTTCGATAATAGTCGGGAATAAGCAGCGGAACGCAACGCCAGTATTTCATAAATTCGTAGGGGGACAGCAACGCCCAGGGATGCTCCAACGGTCGCAACCCATATGCGTCAACGTCGTTGACTTTTGATCTGTCCGTGCGCACGTTCGGCTTCGGCGTTGGCGGCACGTACGTGGAACCCTCGCTGTCCCTCATCTTGTTTTCTTGCGTGTCAAGACGGCTCATCCACATCCTTCCGTCTGTTGTTTGCGAGGTCCAAGTCCGAATGAATTCTGCAAAGAGCACGTCGTGAGAGCGGTTATTGCGGCACAAATTGAAAATCTCCGCGGCTCCGCGGTACGTGCTGTTCATCTCTAAGTCTGTCACCATTCTGCCGCTTGCCGCCCGGAGCTGCGCGGCTTGGCCTCTTCCTTTGATCTTTTCTCTGAGAGTGAAGAGTTTATCCACGCACTTCTTCGTCTCGAGCGTGCCCGCTGGCTGACGCTTACCGATGTACCCGCCGAAGTAACCCATTGTCACCGTCTGAGTGCGCTGCGCGGCTCGGGTGGCTTTCTTGAGATTTTTCTTTTTCGTTATGCAGCGTTTTCTCCGGCAACATTGCTCGCGCGTCTTCTCGATAATCGGCAGACGATCATTCGGCTTCACATCGCTGTTGCTGCCAGCAAACGCCACGCAGAGGCCAGGCATGCATCCGTTGACCCAGGCCTCATTGCGCATGCCGAGAGTCTGCCCCAGCCAGTTGCGGACGCCGCTCGTGCGCAGCTTGAACTTCTTCGCCATGCCTTTGCACACGAGCAAGGGCGCAGTCATCCACTCGGGAGATACCCGGTTTGTCCAAGGCGCTTCATGCTTGCATTCTCTCTTGTTGTTCTTGCTACGACAAGCATTTGGGATGAGGCGCTTCTCTTGCTTCGTTTGGGGGTCCACGACAAGACGGTGGATGTGGTGCTGGCAGCGACTTTGGAAGTATTGGAAGGCTCTGTTGAACCACGCTCTGAATCCGTCTCCTTCGCTTGTGTTGACGGGCGACGTGGTCTTATCCTGCGCCGAGCGCGTAGAGCATTCTGGATCCTCTCGTGAATCAGTGTACATCTTGAGTCTTCCCAAGTTGAACTCACCCCAGCGTGGATCGGTTCCAGAGCATTCGGTCTTCTCTGCATAAGTGGGGAAATTTTCCTCCAAGGACGCCCTGTCGCGATTGAATTGCTGCACGTCCGTGTAGCTCTCGCAACAGATTTCGCCAAGGAAATTTTTCAATTCTTCCGCCTGTACCAATCCTTCCTCGATCTTCTCAGCAATCTCCTTGAGCGTGGCGTACTGGTGCAGGCGCTGCACGAACATGAAGAAGTGGTAATGTAATCCGCCAGAAGTCTTCTGCGCCTCGACGGCTCCGCCGACAGCGTCGACGCGACCGGCGATGCCTCCCATTGATTCTGCGGAACTGCCCAGGCGGTCTTGACAGGGCCATTCGGTCTGTGAGCAGTGAGGGCAATTCGGACACATTCGCACGCCCAGCATCGTTGCCAGGATGGTTCTAATCTGCACGAAGAACGCGTTGACTGCGGACAGGGGGTCTTCCGCGAGATATAAGCGGCGCAAGTTGTACCCTGGAACTTCAAATTGGACTTCGTCGTCTGCCTGCATTTCAGCCTGTTCAAACCTGTCATCAGACGTCGGCTCCAGACTGGGTGCGTTTTTGCCGGCCCATTTCCTTCTGCTTTTGCCAGCAACGAAAGGGTCGTCCACGCGATACCTGCCCAGCCTGCATGCCAAGTAGTTGTGTCTTTCTCCTGGCGAGATCGTACAGAAAATACCGGCCCCATAGTTAATACATGCCCAGCGCATTTCATGTCCAATCTTTGTCCGTATCTCTTGCGTGCCTGGGATGAAGCTGCTCCGAAAACGAAAATCCGCCAAGATTTTTCGTTGCAGGGCGCTCAGGCCCACCGCGAATGGCAACTTGCTCGCATCACCGTTGATCTTGCACCTCTTCCCGTTCGGCTTGATGTAGTACCCGGTCTCCAGCTTCTGAAACAGGTCCGCCGCTGCAACTGCTGCGTCCGTGTCGGTCTTATCCTCCTGTAACCCGTGCTTGACGCTGAGGCTCGCACCGAGATTCACGCGTTCTCGGAAGAACAGGTTCCAAACAGCTGGCACGAACCCCCAGTGGCGGCGGAACTGGCCCTCTATCCGCTGCGACAGCCCATGCACGAGGTTTTGAAGTTGCACTGATTCAGCGGGACCCACTGTGGAACACAAGGGAGGAAGCTTCTTCTGCGCCGAGCGCGAAGGCAGGGGGCGCCACATCTCGGAGAGCTGTTCGCGGTTCTTGTGCGTTGGCAGGTCTCTTTCTTCAGGTCTACGCCACCGACCTCTTTTCGGTACATCGTAGCCGCCGACCGCGCAGGGTAGTGTGTAAGGGAAAGCCATACCCAAATACCAAGCATTGAACTGGTCTGTCATCTCCGTGCCAGTCGTGATCTTGACATCCCCCCACTTACTCAAAATCTCCTTGTAGTTCTCGTGGATGTTGGCCTGGCTGCGACTGCTTCGTTCAGGAACGATGTGATGCGGTCTCGATGTTCTTTCCCACTCCTTGCAGGTTTCCCAAACGAGTGGTGAGACACCAGGTGGTGACCACGGAATGATCCAAAAGTCACCAACCGGTTTTGGTATCTTTTGGACACATCGGCGCTCGAGACATCCTCGAGAAACAACACGTTTCCAAAAACTGGGTGGTGACACGGAATCGTCCAAAAGTCACCACTAGGTGCTCTCACCACCACGTTTGGGAACCTCTAGACTCCTGCGTGTTTTTCGGCGCCTCCGGAGGGGTTGCAACTTTGTCCTGCACGATAGACTCTTTCGCACTCGTCAGGTGTCGCACAGCCTCCTCCACTGCTTTCGGAGTAAAACTCACAGTGCCACACTTGTCCGGATACTTCTGCTTGTATCGTTCGCGCAATCGAGCGTCCACCATGGATTGAGAGTTGGCGCCGTCCATGTCGTATCCAGGATATCCTGTGTCGCGCATGATTTTGATGAGTTCTTCCAACACATCAATACGCAAGGTTAGGCCCTTGAGATGGAGTGCGAGATCTTTGCTACCTCCCACGATGTGTACGTTGACCAGCATGGCGAGAATCTCCTCACTGTGCGGAACTCCCAACTCTTCCTTCAGCATCCTTATGTGTTTCCGCTTACTGTCGCTTGCATGTTGGCTCGCCTGGCGGCAGCAATTCTCGATGTCCTCCCACGGCATAGAAAAGCTGAATAAGTTGCCCTTCACTTGAGTTCTCGCCTCTGGCTTCCCCAGAGGCACGTCGATGAGGTTGCCGAACGGTGCCTCCAGATAGTAGACAAGCATGGTGCTCCACACAGTGCAGCAGGCGGCGCATTCCAGCCAAGTGACGTCTTTCTCGACAATGTAACGATGTACATGGCCGTAGTGGTGATCGTTGGTGATGCTCATGGGAATCGTTCCGCCATCTCTATATTTATTGTCCCCGTCGTGAACACGGAGCCTTTTCCAGCAGTCCTCACACACGGGGACTTGGCACTCCCCACAAAGCTTCCTGGAATATGGCTTGGTGGTGAAATCGTCGGCGTGTTGATCGGCGTTTGCTCGGCAGCAGATGTCTTCCGTGCAGCCAAAAAGAACCCCTTCGTGTCCATGATATTCCATGCGGATGGCCCAGCGAGAGATGTGGCGCTCTCTGTTTTCCATGTGTTCTGTCAGTGGACGATCTTCGATGAGCTCTTTGTTTCTCCAAGGGTAGGTACTGCTCTTTGCATTTTCCCGCTCAACTCCGTAGTGTCGCCGCTTCCACAACTCGAAACTGCAATTGTTCAGCAGAGTTCCTGGATGCTTTGTCTCTACTGCGCAGAAGGCAGCCTGCGTATGGTAGCGGATCTCGGTGTGGAATGGCCCAGATTGGTTCGCCTGATCGTTCGTCAAGTCAACGATTGGATACCCCGAGCACGTGGTGCGCTGCTGGGCACAAATGAAACAGACGAGACACTGCGTCTTCTCGTCGTTAAATCTTGTGGCAAGGAGATCCAGAGAACGCCGCGTGACTGACAGCCCGAGAAGCGGCCATCTTTCCCTTTCTGCCACTGCAATCGCTTGGAAGATGTAAGCCAAATTATCCATCCAGTCGATATCGTCTTTGCAGATGTCGCTGAGCTGCTCCCTGTGCGTGCTGTCCATGGCACCTCCTGCAATGTGGTGTAGGAATGCTGTGCGGTCGCTCGTGTGGAAATTGCACGGGCCATTCGCGTTGTTCTTGAATGGACAAGAGTACAAAGGCAAGCGAGTGCCGGTGCTGAGATCTGACGCAGTGAGTTCCGATCCATCAGCGCTTAAAGGCAGTGTTGGCCGCCGCCGCAAAAGGCTTCGAAGTTCTGTGCAACGTCTTGAAATCACATCCATTTCAGTGGGAGGCCATTCTGAAGGCGATTCGTCGAGAGCTCGCACTGAAAAGTAGATTTCGTCTTCGTCTTCTTCTTCATCTTCCTCCTCGCTCGCAGAATCCTCGCTGACGTCCCCGCTCGATTCTGAGCCGGGCGGCGCAGGCACTCCCCCCGCAAGCTGTGCTGTCGTGCTGTCGTGGGCCCCTGCAGAACCACCAGCGCATCCGAAGAAGTTCAGCACGTCAACTGCGCAACTTGGCACCGCACCCTGCGCGTGCTTCAGAGCAGGTTTGTCCCCGCTCGACTCTGAGCCGGGCGGCGCAGGCACTCCCCCCGCCAGCTGTGCTGTCGTGCTGTCGTGAGCCCCTGCAGAACCACCAGCGCATCCGAAGAAGCTTAGCACGTCAATTGCGCAGCTTGGCACCGCCGCACCCTGCGCGTGCTTCAGAGCAGGTTTCTCCCCCGACCCTTCTGCGACGCCCGATGGAGTGTTGGGCACCGCCTCTCCCGAAGGTGGCACTCCGGTCCTCGCTCGTTTGCATGTGGTCAATTCGTCAGACATGTTCGACGCGGCCTGAGCGCTTCTCTCTCTCTGGCTCGCTGTCTCTGCTGATGGCCGCGAGAGAGGCGACTGCGCCGAGCGCGAATCCTCTTCTTCCCGGCGTTCAAGATCCGATATCGCCTTCGGTTCGCTGTAAGGCGCATCTGGACTCGACGCGTTGGCTTCTCCTGCGGCCTCCGCCAGACGCTTCCTCGTGGCAGCCGACTGCCCACCTCCGTGGCAGGGGTGCAGAGGGATGAAATGGTTCTCGTTGACGCGCCCCATGTATAAACGATCTTTTACAGGGAAGCCTAACATATCCTGCTGTGAACCGCTTTTCCCCCTGTGGCTTATGTGAAAACGGACTTCTCTGTGAATTAACCAGTCTGTCTGCCTCGCTGACACGGTGGCACATAGGCGGCGGCGCGGCGTAAGCCAGCAAATCATAAGCGCGCTTCACCATACCCGGATACGCTGTGCCGGCTAAATCAGGAAAAAACGCCGGATCATTGAGGAAGAAGAAATGTTTGCTCGTGCATGTCCTTATAGCGCACAAGGACAAATTTCGCAAACGCGCCTCAAACTCGGAGTTCCACGCCTGGTCGCCGAGGAAGTCGTTGCCGTTAAATATTGTCAGGCCAAGGTCACATTCAGGAGCGCGTTCCCAAGCCGATGCCAAGTCATCGACTTTTGCCCCGGGGATGGATACCACCCAAAGAGGCGCCAGGCCTGCTGAGCGAAGTAACATGGTGAGGCCATACCTGACGCCGTCGGAACTCCGCCATCTTCGAACGCGAAGATGAAACCGATGCAAGTACCTCTTAGTGGCGATTCAGATTCTGGCTTCAATTCCACATGGTAGGACCAGAATGTTTCACTGGAATCGATGATCGTAAACTGGCGGAGCGCGGCGACAGCCACTTCAATTATCGACGAATCTCCGACTATGCATGCAGTCCAGCAGCGATAAGGTTGCAAATGAACATGAAAAGCGCTGCGAACGACTGGCTGTCGAAGGTCTGACTTGTTGCCCCACTGGCTGGTCGTGGCGCCCAACAATAGACAAGACGGCAGAGGTTGTGCGATCTCCCTGTTAGAAAGCGCTGGCATCCCGCACCACTCCCAAGATGATGCCTCCAAAGGTGCTGGAACTCGGCGTTCTGTCGCTGCTGCAGGCGCGCCTTTCCCTCGCACTCTCAGCCCGCTTGAATACCAGTTGCCGCCAACGCAATGCGCAACAAGCTCGGGCTGGGTCGAGGCTAAGCAGTGCGCCAGATATCCAGTCTGCTCTTTCAGAGACATCTCAGAAGTAGTAGCAGCAGCAAAAGAATGGCCCTGTATCTTGAAAAACATGTCCGCGGCGCCGTGCAGCCGTCGCTCGTGCACGCGGAAGTCTGCGAAGGACTGACTCTGCGACTTCGCCTTCTCCTTCACGCGCCGGCAGAAAGCCCTGACATTCTTTAAAACTTGGGAAAACACCGCCAAAGATTCTTCTTCTCGCGCCTCGACTCCAACGCCGTGCGCAGCGACGTCCCAATTGAAAGAAATCGCGTCCTTCTCTAGTAGGCATGCGATTGATACCGCTTCGGCGTGCAGGCCGTGTACAGCAGCCTTCTCTGTGAATGCAAAGAGTCTGCTGGGGAGCGGTGACGTGGACAGGAATGATGAACGCGGGCGGGAGTAGGCGCAGCGCAAGCCGCCCAGGAATACAGCATCCCTGCGTAGATTTGGGGGAAAGTCTAACAGCATGCGCCCTGGACCGTCGCAGAAAGCCTTCATCTCCCAATGCTGTTCAACGTCGTCCACTGCATCGCTGTGCGTCAACCGTGACTGCGCCGGATGGCGAAATATCGCAGGGTTCAGTGCAACTTCGACGGATAATTCGCAAAGAGATTCCAAATTCACCTCCGGAATACTGTTGTCGAAGGCCTTCACCGCGTACATGCCAAATGCCTGGTAAGCGCCAGCGGGAGCTCGTGGAAGATCCAGCGCACACGGCACAACTTCGCCGCGAGAAACCTTGGGGTTTTGATCCTGGCATGCTCGTACCCAGTTCTTGACGAGCGGCGCGGTGTTGTCCAGGACGTACGAATCCATGTCAAAACGATCGTCAAGTTCTGGCCGAGAGGGCACCCACGCGCCGCCGAATACTGTTTCACGCCTGTTCGTTAAGGATTGCCGATGGCCGTACCCAGCAAGTGGAGGTAGCAGATCGACGCTGGGCTTGGCACCAGAGCGGCGCCGATCCTTCAGCCACAAGTCAAAGTGCTTCAGCTGCGCCGAGCGCGTATTTTCAAGCACCACCTGCATGGCCTCACACCAAGACGGCTCGACCGACAAACCCTTACTGCCAAACCAGCTGGGATGACCATTTAAAGCGCCGAGTTCGTACTTCCCATAGCCCCACAGTCCTGCTTGCGTCCTGTCCGTGGCCTGAGATACATGATGGTAGAACACGCCTGGTGCCAATAAGACCGTGTCTTCAACCACGTGGAACTTCTTCGGCACTCTGCCCTTCATGCCATCCACCAGCTGCCGCAGAAGAGGGAGCACGACGCTCGCCCAACACGCCATCACTCGGCCGTTAGAAGGGACGCTGAAAACGTCCAGCTCCGAGGCCTCTGGCATACGAAGCCAGTGGACGTTTGGGAAATTGCGTTGGCGGAGGTGATGAATAGTGGTGGCAACGAGGTACAAGCGAGACGGTGGCCCGAGTACCAAGGTGATCGCATCACCAATCTTGCCATCAATCTCTCCAGCTGTTGACAACGAAGCCAAACCCGCGTCGGAGTCGTCGAAGTCAAACAAATAGGTAACCAAGCCTGGTCCAGTTCGGCTGACGCGCCCAGCCATATTCCCATGCAGCTCGGCGGACAAAAGCTTGTCGGTTTTCTTTTTCAAGCCAGAAGCGCCTAGCACGTCGGAGCGCATGTGCGGGTGGATCAGAACGTATTTGAGGTTATAATACGTGACCGACCGCGCACCGACAATAGACGAAAGGATTATGTGGTTCCGAGGTGGATCTGCGCCGAGCGCGTTTGCCTCATCAGTAGTGTTTGTCTCTTCGTCCTCATTGCCGATGATATCGCTGTGTAGAAGCGTTATCCTAACATTCTGCGTGGCGTTTTTGATCAGCTTCTCTACTTCGAGGATCTCCTGCATGCCTGGCAGGAACACCATCACGGCGCCGTGACGGTGGTCAGATCTTGAAGAAGCTCGAACGGCCAAGTGCGCGGCCAGCGGCAACGCGTCTGCTACGTCACCTCGAGGAGCCACGATGACACGAAACATATCGTGGACGCGCCCTTGAACGCTGACGAATGCGTGCTCGCCAAGAACCGCCTCCACATACGATGGCGTGATGCTGTAGCCAGCCACAACAATGCGCACCGTGTTCCAAAGATGACCTCGGCGCAACAAGCTCCCGAGAATCCGCGCTGCCATCTCCTCAGTAGGTTGCAGGTCAGCAAATTCATCCAAGAAGAAACCGCCGTAGCGATGCACGGGGGACCATCCTTTTTCCTCATAAGTAGAAATCCACTTCCACAGGATGCCGTAGGTAATGATTGAGACTTGATGGCGACGACTATCGAATCGATCTTCGTCGTTCTCGCCCGTGCGCACGTGCACGCAATCAGAGAAGACGTCATGCCGCTCGAACGCTTCCTGCAACTTGACCACAGCGAAATTGCTAGGCAAAACAATCGCCACGGCATACTTGGGGCAACGCTCCTGCAACACTTGAGGTACGATCATCGTTTTCCCGCTACCAGTGGCCGCCTTTATAGCCACGATGCCATTACCGACGATCGCTCTCATGATATCATCGCGACGAGCCGCCACTGGAAGGGCCCCACAATCGCGAAGATAGGAGCTCCCCATGAAAGACGATAGCTTGCGAACGTAAGCTCCATCCGGCAATTCATTCGCCTCCCAAAGGATGTCTTCCATTGGCTTATGGAATACAAGTATAGATCTGCTTAAATTACCAGATGTGCAGACCCATCTCGCGTTATTTCCAGCCACAATGCTACGGACAGGGATGGCGCACACAGAACACAACTTCTGCGGATACAAGGATGTATCAGAATTTTTGATGTAGGACAAGTGTGGACGCGTGTCGACCCTCGTGGCTCGAGATAGCCAAAAGTACCTCCTGAGCGCTCCCAAGATGACCGAGGAGGCGACAAGACCGCCCCAAGACGGCTACAACCGAGGCAAGCTCGAGACGACCGCCGGGATATTTTGACCAAGCGCTCACTGTGATCTCTGGACACCAAGGCTCCCAACAGCGAACGGAAACGTAACAAGCTCTGAACACCAAGGCTCCCAAAGGCGAGCGGTGACGTAACAAGCTCTCAACACCAAGACTCCCAAGAGCGAGCGGCAACGTAACAGTCTTTGAACACAAAGGCTCCCAACAGCGAGCGGTGACAGGACAAGGTCTTAACGCCAAGGCGCGGCAACGTAACAGTCACACTAAGGCTCCCAACAGCGAACGGATACGTAACAAGCTCTGAACACCAAGGCTCCCAGGGCCGAGCGGTGACGTAACAAGCTCTCAACACCAAGGTCCCCACGAGCGAGCGGCAACGTAACAATCTTTGAACACCAAGGCTCTCAAGAGCGAGCGGTGACATAAAAAGCTCTCAACACCAAGGCTTCCAGGAGCGAGCGGCAACGTAGCAATCTCTGAACACCAACCCTCCCGAGAGCGAGCGGTGACGTAACACGCTCTCAACACCAAGGCTCCCAAGAGCGATCGGCAACGTAACAATCTCTGAACACAAGGGCTCCCCAAAGCGAGCGGTGACGTAACAAGCTCTCAACACCAAGGCTCCCCATATGTGCATTTATTTCCAATGACCTTTCCGCCGTGGGTGTCTAAGCGAAGATAACTTCGAATATAAACGAGCTTGCGTATTCACAGCCTGGGGGTATCGAACTGTGAATGAGTTTGAGTGTGTATGAGGCCCAATAGTACGAGTGAGTCTATGCGCATGAGTGTGCGAAAGGATACCAAGCTTTGGATGAGAGTATCTGCACGTCACTGGCTGGAGCATGACTGAACGTGACTGAATCCTCCTGGGGTCTCTTGGGGCTTCTTGAAGTCACCTGGGGCTCCTCGGGCCTCCTGGGGCCTCCTGGGCCTTCCTGGAGCTTTCTGGGGCCTCCTGGAGTTTCTTGGAACTCCTGGGGCTTCCTGCGACTTCCTGGGGCTTCCTGAGGCCTCTTAGGGACTCCTGGCGCCTCCTAAGGCTTCCTGAAGCCTCCTGGGGCGTTCCTGGCGCTTCCTAGGGACAGAGCCTCCAGGAGCCTCTTGGCGCTTCCTATGCCTTCCTCGGGCCTCTTGGGGTTTCCTGGTGTTCCTTGGGGTTTCCTGTAGCTTCCTGGGGTTTCCTGGAGCCTCCTGCAGCCTCCTGCGGCTTCCTGGGGAGGCGTCTACCTCAAGAGAGGCCCAATCTATGGGAACATACGTAAAACTCAGCTGGGGCCTGTTGGGGCCTCCTGGAATCGTTCCTGGGCTCTCCTGGTGCTTCCTGGGGCCTCTTGGGGCCTCCAGGCCACCTGGGGCTTCCTTGCGCTTCCTGTGGCCTCCTTGGGCCTCCTTGGGCATCCTGAAGCTTCCTAGAGCTTCTTAGAGCCTCCTGGAACTTCGTGGGGCCTGCCGGAGCTTCTTGAGGCATTCAGGGGCTTCATAGGTGTCATCCTGGGGCATCCTGGGGCATACTGGCCGAGGGCCAGCGGCTCGCAGGAAGGGGCAGTCCGAGGGAGCGGCCTTGAAACAAGGCAAGGGGGCCTGTCAGAGGGGGTTTCTTCGAGGTCGGCATGCGCCTCTCAGGAGGCGGAGGAGAACGAGGAGTAGGAGGACGAGGACGGGGAGGAGGAGGGAGAGGATAAGGAAGAGGAGGGGGGGAGGAGGAGGAGGAGGGGGGGGAAGAAGATGAGGGGGAGGGCGGAAGAGGATGAAGAGGAGGGAGGAGGAGGAGGAGGAGGAGGAGGAGGAGGAGGACGAAGGGCGGTGTCCCTTCACGGGGGGGGTGAAGAAACGTGTGCTCTGCGGCCCTCCAGGGGCCCACGCCTTTGTGACAGTACGCTCGTGGAAGTACAGATCAGCGCACGATTCACACAATCAGCTCGCAGAGGCCTCCACGCGAAGGAACGCGTGTTGAACGCGTTCACGCCGCGGAATATGAATCAATACGTATGACCGAGATCCTCTTCCTCTGCCTCCTCCCTCCTCCTCTTTCTCCTCCTCCCCCTCCTCCCCCTCCTCCTCTTCCTCATCCTCCTCTCCCTCCTCCCCCTCCCCCTCCCCCCGCCGATGAGCGCCGAACGAGCCAGCCGGGGAGGGCCGACGACGACGACGACGAACCGCTGCCGCCGCCCTCCGCGCCCGAAGGCGGCCGGACGCCGCCGAAGGGCCGCCAGAAGCCGCGGAGAGCCGCCGGGGGCCCGCAGAGGGCGAGGGGCGACAGCGACGGTCGGCGATGGTTTTTTTTACGTTGCGCATTGAGAACACAACAGCCCTAGGAGGCAGGCCGGTTCAAGGTCCCACCTCTTTTTGTTCTGTTTTTTGGTTAGGGGCTGCTCTTTAAAATGCGGGTAATGCTCCGCGCCGCCATCACAAAACAAGCTACGCGCATGCACCCATCAGAAAGAAGCACGGTGTGAACAAGTGGAGGCGAATATGGGAGAGGCGCTCAACGGGAACAAGACACCCGAACAAAACCTTTCACGAATTGGATCGATTCGAAAAGTAGCTCTCGCCGTGACGCCGCGCATGTTCGTTTTGAAAGGATCCAGCAGTGGCACGGATGGACGGCGGTGCTGTTTGAAAGCGCAGCTCTCGCGTTAGCGGCGCGCACAGTCGGTTGAACAAATGCAACAGTCGCACAGGTTCGTACGGTTGAACCCTCCAAACATGGTGCTCTGGAACGAGTTCCCATTGACAGGATGGAAATGTCCCAAGCATGCGAAGGGTGTGCGTTTCCAGGCATGTGACTATGGTGGAAAGTAAGGTATCAGGACGGAACCGTCCCAATGATTCGTGGGGTTCAAGTCCTCAGATCTCCAATTCTGATTGTGTGCGGAACGGGGTTCGCGCGTGCGTCGTGCCAAAAACGGCGTTCTAAATGTTTTTTGTTCCGAAAACAAACGATGCTGAATCAAAAAAAAAAAAAAAAAAAAAAACCGCCTGAGACATCCCCGCAATCTAGGCGCGAACGGGAGCCGTGCAATACCCCTGGCGGCCCACCCTGAGGAGTGCTCAGAGCACCACACCGCTCGATACATCCTCACAATCAGCTCATCATCTTCGTACATCGGCATCAGCGTCATCCTCATCATCATCATCATCATCCTCGTTGCTCATCATCATCATCATCATCGGCTCATAATTTTTGTACATATGGAGGGAGGGAGGAAGGAGGTAGAATCGCGGAGGGAGCAAAGATGGAAAGCGTAAAAGAAGGAAGAATTTGACAACAGGGGATGAGGGCAGAGGAACCACGGTGAGAGAGACCGCCGCACGGCATCGCAGCGCCCGCTACTGGCGAGGTTCCGCGCGCAGAGCTGCGGTTGAAGGACAAAATTTCTGGAGGCGTTTAGAGAGCTAATTCCATGGATTTCGCTCCCCGGAGCTCTCGCGCCGGATCCTATGGTTTCCCAGCGTGCCGGAGCCATCCGTGGGGCCCCCAAAGCCCAAGCAGCCCTCCAGAGAGCGAAAAGGCACCTTCAGATTCCAGAGGAGCGTCCAGAAATTCTGTTCTCCAACGGTACATGCGCGCCAGAGAGGAGAAACGGGCAACATCCCTCAGCGCCGAGCGCGAAAAGTGAGAGGCTCCTGGCGACGAAAGCTCCGCGTGCAATAGAGGGGACTCCAACGCCGATCCTTGAGATCCGCGCGGACCTCGGACATGTCGATGCGATGACATTACAGTGGGGGTGCGGCCACAAGAAACCCTCGCAAGAAACCGAACCCTGAAAATCCGCAGAGTTTCCTGCCCAGGGCTTGGGTTTCTTAGCCGACGGCGTAACACGGAGAAACCCAGGGGGCCCTGGCCCGAACAATTTCTTAGCAGGTCGCGCTCATAGAATACGCCAGCACGGCTTCGGTAGCGGGCCGTTTGATTGCCCGAGGTGCAACTGGGAAGAAACCCAGAGGATCCTGGACACGAGAGTTTCTTGGCGACCGCGAGAACCCATCGCGCAACACGTGGCGCGAAGAAACCAAAGGCACCCTGACGAAAGACATCCGGTTTCTTGATGCCCGCCCCCACTGTATATGACATGTGTTCCATATCACCAGCTGTGGCGTTGTATTTCTTGGCCCCTGGAGAGAAGAGGGAACGCCTACCCATGCGATTTTGGCACGCCGCCGCAATCACTTGGTCGGGTAGATGTCCCTTGCACACCACTCTTTGGTCTCCTCGCCTGACCATTTGCACTTGCTCTTGCGAAGCTCCGTCGTGAAGCACACGACGGCGTTGAGGTTGTGGTCCTTGCAACGCTGCAGGTAATCCCGCAGAAAGTTCTTGTCCTTCACAGCCATGACGCCCGTGATCTGGCGGAACGCGTCCTCGCCACGGTTCCAATACCTCATCAGCGACATCGGCGTCGTCGACACGCCGGGAACCCACCGTATGACCACCTTTCGAGCGGCGCGACAACAAACGAAAAGCAATTGCGCGACCAAGACAAACGGAAAACAAAAACAAAAAAGTGAAAGATAAGGAGAAAGATGATGCAGAGAGGGAATACACAGAGCGACAACAAAAACAACACTCTGGACAAACGTATGAAAAACACAGGGGTAGCGGGCAAACAAGAAAACATAAACAAAGCGCTGGAGCCTGCAAGCGTAGCGCAAGCAAACTCACGGGAATGTTTCTTCTTTTGTAAAAACCGGACACAAACGCGAATGAACAATAGCATATCTCGAACAAACAACATACAGAGAAAGAGAGAGAGACTAAGAGAGACGAGAGAAAGAAGGCGGATTGAGAGCAACACCAACAAGGAGGGACCGCGCAGAGCACGTGTGTATCAATCGACACAAAAAAGAAAGCGAACAGACACAGAGATAAGAAAGCGAAAAAAGAGAGAGAAAGCGCCAGAGAAGGAGAGAGAATAATTGAGTCACAGGCTGCAGAAACAGCGCCAGGGGATGTGCGACAGAGAGAAAGGCAGCAATTGCGCGAATGCGAGAGAGAGAGAAATAGAGAAAGAGAAAGAAAAAGAGAGAGAGAGAGAGAGAGAGAGAGAGAGAGAGCGAGCGACGCCCAAACGGAGACAGGGAGAGGGAGAGTGAAAGAGAGAATGCCAGAACAGAGAAGAGAGCAAGAGGGAAAGGAAGAGATCGTGAAGGGAGAACGAGCTGAATCCACCTAGAGGGAAAGAGGATCGACAACCATAAAGCAGAGAGGAAGGAAGAGAAAGAGAGAGAGAAGAGAAAACAAAACAAAATAAAGAGAGAGAGAGAGAGAGAGAGAGAGAGAGAGAAACCAAGAGTAAGAAGAGAGACAGAGAGAGAGAGAGAGAGAGAGAGAGAGAGAGAGAGAGAGAGAGAGAGCGAGAGAGGCACACAAAAAGGCGCGAGAGTGGAGTACACGCGATGGGGAAAAGAACGAGGGGAGGGGAGAGGAGGGGGGCACATACAGAAACAATCAAAGAAAGAAGAATAATAAGAAGAACATTTAATCCAAAGGACCTTGCCCATCATTTCTTTCTTCTTGTTCGAAAACTCGTCCGTGCCGACGAGGAACCCAAAATGTACCACCGGCGCGTTCGCGTCGGCCTCTCTGGCGGACTTCGCGACCCTCGGAGGAAGCGGCGCACACCCGCCGCCCGGAGGGAGCGGCGCACGCCCGTTCGTGGACGAGAGGACTGGCACGCCCGGAGGGGGCGGAGCACCGCGGCCGCCCGGAGCGGACGGCGCACCCCCGCTCGTGCCCACAAGCGCACCCCCGCTCGTGGACGGCAGGACCGGCTGCGTCGTTGCTGCGACCGCTGGAGCTGGAAGCGCCGGCAAAACCGGATGCGCCGCTGCCCACGCGGCGCGTTTCGCAAGGACGCCCGGATCAGCGTCGCGAGCCGCCCGCTTGCGAGCGGCTTTGTTGCCCTGCACTGGCATGACGGACATCGCAGCCGAGTGGAACAGCACTAAGCAGATGAAGCGACTGCGCGGCTTGAATCAAAAAGGCACAGACGGAAAAAAGAAAAGAAAAGAAATCCCGGCGGGTCCGGTGGGTCCGGTTTTCTTTTCTTTTCTTTACGTTTTCTCACAGGAATGGGACGATTTTTGCCGAAACTTAAGGCAATTAGACCTGCTCGGCACTGGGACGGAAAGCGCGTTTTAGCTAATATGGTAAAAATATACATTTTCCCATAGGAATGGGTCGATTCTTGCCAAAACTTTCGGCAATCTTGGGGCCCTCTTGGGCCGCATTGGGGCTCTTTGGGGGCCCTCCTGGGCCGTCATGGGGCGATCTTGGGCGCCTCTTGGGCCGTCTTGGACGCATCGAGGACGGAAAAAGCAAATTATGCTAAAAATATACGTTTTCCCATAGGAATGGGACGATTTTGGCCGAAACTTAGGCCCATTAGATCTACCGGGGGCGGCTGCCGCCCCCCCCACACCCCCCCTTGTTATTTCTCCCGACTAACGGATCGCGACGCAAGCGCGCTTTCCGTCATCTTGGGGGTTTTTGGCCGACCCCCCCACACCCCCCCTTGTTATTTCTCCCGACTAACGGATCGCGACGCAAGCGCGCTTTCCGTCATCTGGGGCGTGCGGCTGCCACCCCCCCACACCCCCCCTTGTTATTTCTCCCGACTAACGGATCGCGACGCAAGCGCGCTTTCCGTCATCCGCCGCCCCCTGTGCTCTTGCCACAGGGGTGCCTGGCGCGCTGGACTTCTTAGGTTTTGGTTTTGGTTCTTTTCCAAAAGAACTCCCCCTGGGGCTTCGGCCCGTCCCGCCGGCCACCCGAAAGGATCTTCCAGGACGTCATTTCCCCAATTTCCTGCCCAAGACGGCTCCAAGATAGCCTCCAAGATGCCTCCAAAATGGCCAGGATGGCCTCCAAGAAGGCCCAGATGGCCCCAAGATGCCTCCAAGACGGCCCAAGATGTACCCAAGACGGCCTAAGATAGCCTCAAGATGGCCCAAGGCAGTCTGAGAGGCCCCCCAGAGGCCCACAAGACAGCCCAAGAAGCCTTCAAGAGGTCCTCCAGGCCGGCCCGAAGAGGTCAAAATCGTCGGTTTACCTGAAGTTTTTAAATGATTTTGGCATGTGCACCTTTTCGGCTTTCCGACGGCCCAAGACGGCCCAAGAGGCCCCCAAGGTCGCCGCAAGATCGCCCAAGAGGCCTCCAAGATGGCCCCATGACGGCCCAAGAGGTTCCCAAGACGCCCCCACGAGGGCCCCAGAACGGCCAAGATGGCCTCCAAAAAGGCTCCAA
>CAUYUJ010002171.1:56501-66501 GCA_963575745.1 Prorocentrum cordatum
AGAAGAACATTTAATCCAAAGGACCTTGCCCATCATTTCTTTCTTCTTGTTCGAAAACTCGTCCGTGCCGACGAGGAACCCAAAATGTACCACCGGCGCGTTCGCGTCGGCCTCTCTGGCGGACTTCGCGACCCTCGGAGGAAGCGGCGCACACCCGCCGCCCGGAGGGAGCGGCGCACGCCCGTTCGTGGACGAGAGGACTGGCACGCCCGGAGGGGGCGGAGCACCGCGGCCGCCCGGAGCGGACGGCGCACCCCCGCTCGTGCCCACAAGCGCACCCCCGCTCGTGGACGGCAGGACCGGCTGCGTCGTTGCTGCGACCGCTGGAGCTGGAAGCGCCGGCAAAACCGGATGCGCCGCTGCCCACGCGGCGCGTTTCGCAAGGACGCCCGGATCAGCGTCGCGAGCCGCCCGCTTGCGAGCGGCTTTGTTGCCCTGCACTGGCATGTCGGACATCGCAGCCGAGTGGAACAGCACTAAGCAGATGAAGCGACTGCGCGGCTTGAATCAAAAAGGCACAGACGGAAAAAAGAAAAGAAAAGAAATACCGGCGGGTCCGGTGGGTCCGGTTTTCTTTTCTTTTCTTTACGTTTTCTCACAGGAATGGGACGATTTTTGCCGAAACTTAAGGCAATTAGACCTGCTCGGCACTGGGACGGACGGCGCGTTTTAGCTAATATGGTAAAAATATACATTTTCCCATAGGAATGGGTCGATTCTTGCCAAAACTTTCGGCAATCTTGGGGCCCTCTTGGGCCGCATTGGGGCTCTTTGGGGGCCCTCCTGGGCCGTCATGGGGCGATCTTGGGCGCCTCTTGGGCCGTCTTGGACGCATCGAGGACGGAAAAAGCAAATTATGCTAAAAATATACGTTTTCCCATAGGAATGGGACGATTTTGGCCGAAACTTAGGCCCATTAGATCTACCGGGGGCGGCTGCCGCCCCCCCCACACCCCCCCTTGTTATTTCTCCCGACTAACGGATCGCGACGCAAGCGCGCTTTCCGTCATCTTGGGGGTTTTTGGCCGACCCCCCCACACCCCCCCTTGTTATTTCTCCCGACTAACGGATCGCGACGCAAGCGCGCTTTCCGTCATCTGGGGCGTGCGGCTGCCACCCCCCCACACCCCCCCTTGTTATTTCTCCCGACTAACGGATCGCGACGCAAGCGCGCTTTCCGTCATCCGCCGCCCCCTGTGCTCTTGCCACAGGGGTGCCTGGCGCGCTGGACTTCTTAGGTTTTGGTTTTGGTTCTTTTCCAAAAGAACTCCCCCTGGGGCTTCGGCCCGTCCCGCCGGCCACCCGAAAGGATCTTCCAGGACGTCATTTCCCCAATTTCCTGCCCAAGACGGCTCCAAGATAGCCTCCAAGATGCCTCCAAAATGGCCAGGATGGCCTCCAAGAAGGCCCAGATGGCCCCAAGATGCCTCCAAGACGGCCCAAGATGTACCCAAGACGGCCTAAGATAGCCTCAAGATGGCCCAAGGCAGTCTAAGAGGCCCCCCGGAGGCCCACAAGACAGCCCAAGAAGCCTTCAAGAGGTCCTCCAGGCCGGCCCGAAGAGGTCAAAATCGTCGGTTTACCTGAAGTTTTTAAATGATTTTGGCATGTGCACCTTTTCGGCTTTCCGACGGCCCAAGACGGCCCAAGAGGCCCCCAAGGTCGCCGCAAGATCGCCCAAGAGGCCTCCAAGATGGCCCCATGACGGCCCAAGAGGTTCCCAAGACGCCCCCACGAGGGCCCCAGAACGGCCAAGATGGCCTCCAAAAAAACTCCAAGACGGCTCAGATGGCCCCAAGATGCCTCCAAGACGGCCCCAGATGCACCCAAGACGGTCTAAAATGGTCTCAAGATGGCCCAAGACGGCCCATAAGGCTCCCCAGAGGCCCACAAGACGGCCCAAGAGGCCTCCAAGAGCTCCTCCAGGAAGGCCCGAAGAGGCCAACATCGTTGATTTTCCTTTGGTTTTTGAAAGATTTTGGTATTTGCGCCTTTTCGGCCTTCCGACGCCCCAAGGAAGCCCAAGAGGCCCCCAAGATCGCCCCCAGATAGCCCAAGAGGCCTCCAAGATGGCCCCACGACGGCCCAAGAAGCCCCCAAGACGCCCCCCAAGAGAGCCACACAACGGCACAAGAGGCCTCCAAGACGCCGAAGATGGTCTCCGAGACAGCTAAGATGGCCCCAAGATGCTTCCAAGACGGTCCAAGATGCACCCAAGACGGCCTAAAATAACCTCAAGATGGCCCAAGAAGCCTAAGAGGCCCCCAAGAGGCCTCCAAGACGGCCCAAGAATCCTCGAATAATTGCTCCAGGAAGGCCCGAAAGGGCCAAAATCAATGATTTCCATTGCTTTTCAAATGATTTTGGTATGTTCTTCTTTTCAGCTCTCCGACGGCCCAAGACGGCCCAAGAGAACCCGAACATCGCCACAAGAGCGCCCAAGAGGCCTCCAAGATGGCCCCATGACGGCCCAAGAGGCCCCCAAGAAGGCCCCAAGAGAGCCCCAAGACGGCCAAAGAAGCCTCCAAGACGCTCAAGATGGCCTCCAAGACGGCCCTGGACGCCCCCTGGAGCCCCCAAGACGGAGTCAGACGGGCCACGAAAGCCCTAAGACGGCCAAAGAGGCCCCCAAGAAGCCCCCGAACGCCCCCAGCATGCCCAAGGAGGCCCCCAAGGGGCCTCCAAGAGGCCTCCAGGAAGCTCCCAGCAGGCCCCAAGAGTGCCCCAAGAGGCTCCAAGAAGCCTATTTCTCCTCCTCCTACTCTTGCTCTTCCTATTCCTCTCTTCGTGCTCATTTTCCCCCACATGTTCCCCGAAGGCTTTCCAAACATATTCGGGGAACACATGGCCGATAGCTTGGCAGACCTCTGGCCACAACATTCGGCCACATCGGCGTTTCCAAAAAGGCAGGGGGCGGCGGTGATTCGCCGTGAGCGTCTTGTACAAATATTGAATGTTCATAACCTTTGGCACGATGTGTTCGCTCTCCGAAACGCCCCAGGACTACCAGGACGCACGTCGATGATCTTCCTCAAGCATATGTGTGGCTTTTGCATACCGAAAAAGGTTTTCTTATCACCTCAGGAGCACATGGCTCTTGCTAGCACCTAAGTTCAACTGACCGCCGACGCCCACACAGGTCTTACACAGCGCCACGGCGCGCACCAGGATCTCGCGACCGATGGACGGCCTGTTCTGGGCCACCCACCTGTCTCGAAACGAGAAAGGAATGCGCCAGGGTCTGGCCCCTGACTCAGGAGGGCACTCCTGATTCAATGTCACCACCGCACTCGCCACCGCACGAACGGGGGACGAATGCTGCTTCACTGACGGTGACAATCGGTGCGCAGCTGCTGCTACCTGACAATGCTTGCACTAAAATGCCCGACACTGTCTTCCCACCTCCACCTCATTGCGCCATAGGTTGCACCCTGGCCCGCCGAAAATTAAACGGGTTCCTACTTCTTGCGCCATAGGTTGCGCCCTGGGGCGCCCTACCAACCCCGATTCGGCTGAGGATGGATTACCACCCCCCGCCCGGACGCAAGAGTTTCCCCCTGCGCCCGATTCGGCCGAAGATGGGTTACCACCCCCGGCCCGGACGCAAGGGTTTCCCCCTGCGCCCGGTTCGGCCGCCGATGGGTTACCACCGACGGCCCGGAGACAAGGGTTTCCCCCTGCCCCCGATTCGGCCGAGGATGGGTTACCACCCTCGGCCCGGACGCAAGGGTTTCCCCCTGCGCCCGATTCGGCCGCCGATGGGTTACCACCGACGGCCCGGAGACAAGGGTTTCCCCCTGCCCCGATTCGATTTACCACCGACGGCCCGGAGACAAGGGTTTCCCCCTGCCCCCGATTCGGCCAGGATGGGTTACCACCCCCAGCCCGGACGCAAGGGTTTCCCCCTGCGCCCGATTCGGCCGCCGATGGGTTACCACCGGCGGCCCGGAGACAAGGGTTTCCCCCTGCCCCCGATTCGGCCGAGGATGGGTTACCACCCCAGGCCCGGACGCAAGGGTTTCCCCCTGCGCCCGCCAACACATCACCAACTACATTCGAAGGCGGTCCTTCACTTCTGGCGACAGCACCACCAAACGACGTGCGAGACCACCGACAGGCACACCTCTCGCGCCAGACGTGATGCTGGTAGCGGGACCTTACGATATCCTCGTCCAGGATTTCGAGGCGGATGAGGAGATGTCGACCTCCTTCCTCGCGCTCATCGTTGCGACCTGCGACCGCCTATTTCGCCACGCTTTGCACCTCCACCACAAGACCATCGCCATATGTCCTATCATCCCGGACAACGCTCCTGGGACTTGGGCACAGCAAGTCGTCACAGCCACCCTTGCGGCTCTCAAGGATATCTCCAGCAAGCACGCGCCGCACGGCGTCGACGATATAATACTCTTCGTCGATCCAGGACGACATGGCTACGCCGTGCGCACTGCCACGTTTGAATCGAAGCGAAAGCCCCATTTTGAAAAACAGCCGCCCTCCATCCATAAAACTGTTGCAAACTTCAAGCTTCAGGATTATACACGGCGAGGAAGTCTCAGGCGAGAACTCATTTTCAAAAAGGAACCGCCCTCCATCCCTGTAAGTGTTGCAAATCCCACCAGCCCTCTGGGCGTAGGTGGTCTAAATCAGATCCTCTTCCACCCCTCCCTCTTCCCCCTTGGGGAGGGGTTTGCCCCTCCCCATACCCCCTCCCCTGGACCTGGAAGGGGGGGGGGGGCGCGAGGTGTCAGACGGTGCTTTTTCGCCCAAGACGGCTCCAAGAGCGCCTCGGAGAGCCCAAGATGAGCTCCAAGATGGCTCAAGATAGCGCAAGATCGCTCGAGATGGTTCCTAAGATGGTTCCAAGAGGCCCCAAGACCGCCCCAAGATGGTTCCAAGAGGCCCCAAGAAGCGCCCAAGAGACCTCCAAGAGGCTTCCCAGAGAACCCTAAGAAGCCTCAAGAGGATCTCCGAAATGCATTTCAGACGCTTCTGTCTCTTCGGTTCGCCGTCCTCTTCAATTTCTCATCCACCTCTTCCTCCTCCTCCTTCTCCTCCTTCTCCTCCCTCTGCTCCTTCTCCTCCTTCTCGTCCTCCTCGTCCTCGCCCTACTCCATATCCTCCTCATTATCATCCTCCTCCTCCTCCTCGTCCCCTTCCTCCTCCTCCTCTTCCTCCGACGACGATTCCTCTTCCATCCTCCCCCTCTCGGGGTATGTGACAGTTCCCCGCCCTTTGTTATTCTGCATGCTCCCCGACTTCCCTGATCACCTCAACTCCCCTGGGCATGGTTTCCGGATGGGCTGGTGGGGATACGCGAAGCGTCAACAATATCAGTTTCCCCAAAGGAGATCGACGATTTTTGCTTATTAAGGCTCTCTAGGGATGCCTCTTGAGGCGTCTTCAGGGCCTTCGGGGGCCTTCTTAGCGTCATGGGAGTCGCCTTGAAAGGCATATGCAGCCATCGGAGCGCATTTTCGAGCGTTCCGAAGCCATCTTCGGGCGATCTTGGACGGTCCCCGGCGCTCCAGCAGGGCTCCCGGCGCGCCGGGCCCCACATTTGTGGTCGTGGCTCCAGCCCCGGGCCCCCGGACCCGGTCCCCCGTTATATGTACATGAGTGAGAGCGCGCAGGCATGGGGAGGGAGGGTGAGAGACAGAGTGACCACATAAGCAACATCCCATGCATGCACAATATCTGCTCTTCCAGCACGTGGAATGATTCTGCATGCCGCAGTTGCGCCCCCTCTCCCCTCCTCCCCCCATTTCCAGAAAGACTTCTCGTGCCTCGCAGGTGGGAGTTGGGACCCTGCCTGGACTCCAAGACTGCTGTTTGCTCTATTCAGCCCTTCGGCCCATGTCCGAAGCACCGCGACGGCCAGTGGGCCAAAAAGCTTCGAGAGTGAAACCGGGCGGGGGGGAGGGGCGCCTAGCCCATGTCGGGCTCTTCCTGGCCCATCTTGGACCCCTGCGGGTGCCCTCTCGGGCTGCCTCGGGCCCCTAGGGGCTGGGCAAGGTTTTGGAAGGCTTCCTGGAGCCCGGGGCCGCGGGGAGGCTCGCCGTCGTCGTGCCAGGAGGGCTCCAGCCCTGCCAGACCCACGCGCAGTCCGCATGCCCGGGCTCCGCGGTGCAGAGCCTCTCGAACTCCCGCGACACGTCCTTGCACTGCTTCAACGTCTCCTGGCACCTCTCGGGGCATCCGGTCCCGTGCCGTTCCCGGATCCCGTAGTGGCAGTCCACGGACAAGACCTTTCCGCTCTTGTTGCGTGCCAGGACATACCACCACTCCAACTCGCGGAGGAGCCCGCAGCACTCCGCGTCTGTCTGGGTGCTGTTGCAAGGCCGGCCCTGCGTCGAACGCGTATATCTGCGAAAAAAATACCACTGCTGCATCGAATTAGGCTTCTTCGGCAAAACAAACGGCTCCGACGGAGGACCATCCCACCCTTCGGGCAAAAGGTCTTGCTTCGGCCGACTTGACCCACAAGAGAACTGATTGTCCCAAAGCTCTATGACAAAAAAATACGGCCTGCACAGGCGGCGTGGACAGAGGAAAATGTGATCGTTCATGCACTGCCACCCATGATCTCTTGACATGCCTCCGTGAGACACGTAAGCGAATTGTTGCGATAGACCAGGATGCAAAGGAATGTCAGCTAAGTGCACCATGTCTGTACGCATCCGGTATATCCAAGTGTACCTCGCATTGGCGGCTGACTCGACGGCCTCGATCTGCTCGTAACAGTCGCGCACGCTCACGTACTGAAGAAGCTCCTGGCGATCAACAATATGTGTCTTGCTGTTGCAGCTTTTATAGAACTTTTCCTCGGGGACCTCCCTCAAAGCTGTCGCGTTGTACGTGGCAGATATGACGCTCAGGGGCGCAAAAGGCTTCACTACGCTCAGATACCGGTCCACCTTGAAGCCGTAACGCTGCAGAGGCTCTTCCACGTGCTTGACATAATGATACCTCACGGGCCACGACAACAGATGCCGCTGTAGCCCGTTGAAGCAAACGGCAACCGAGAGGTTCCAGGAGGCTTGCCCCGGCTGCCCTTCGGATGTCTGCGGCCTCGGACGCACCTCCGCCCGCGAGTCGTTTCCCGTATGGGCCTGCGCCGGCGCCGGCGCTGGCGCTGGGGCTGGCGGCGCAGGGGCCAGCAGCGCTGGGGCCGGGGCCGGCGGCGCTGGGGCCGGCGGCGCAGGAGCCGCAGCTTGGGCTGGCAGCGCCGGGGCTGGGGCCTGGGCCGCCGGCGCTGGGGCCTGGGCCGGCGGCGCTGGAGCCGGGGCGGGCGGCGCCAGGGCCAGGGCTGGGGCCGGGGCCGGGGCCAATGCCAGCGGCGCTGGGGCTGGGGCCAGCGGCGCCGCGGGCTGGGCACCGGCGAGGCCCCGCAGCAGGTCCCACGTGCCACCGCTGAGGATGGCGAGGTCGCAGGTCCTGCGGAGGCCGAGGCCCAGCAGCGCCAGCGCCAGCACAGGGGTGAAGGGCAGTAAGACGCGCCAGAGAGCGAAGCCACAGGGACTGGCGCACATTCGCGGGGCCCTCGTGCTGCTGCTGCGGAGGGGAGGACGAGGATGAGGAGGGAGGAAGGGGGAGCCTGGCTTGAGCCAAAGGCTGGTGGGATTACTTTTTTTTGGTCAGCGGCTCCGAGGCGAGGTCAGGGAGCGGTAACGACGTCCGGGCCACGGGCGAGGGTAATTAGCTACAACAGGCACAGGCCGGCCTCTGGTGCGAAGCATCTAGAATCCCACCAACCCTCTCTCTGGGCGCAGGTGGTTTAGAGAGTTTCCTCCTCCACACCTCCGTCTTCCCCTTCGGGGAGGGGTTTACCCCTCCCCCTACCCCCTCCCCTGGACCTGGACGGGGGGCGCGGCAACGCGTTGGAGCGTCCAAAACGGCCTCGGCGAGGAAGCCAAAATCATTGATTTTACATGGTTTTGGCCCCATTTTGGCCTCCTGGGGGGGGGCCCTAATGAAGGCCCCCCCCTTCGTTGACCGATCTTCTCCAAGATGGCCCCAAGAAGCAAAGGCCCCAATAGGTCCCAAGATGGCCCCAAGATGGCCCCAAGAGGCCCCCAAGAGGCCCCCAAGAAGAGCCTCAGCGGCCCCAAGCGGCCCCCCCCCGAGGCACCCAAGACCCCGAAGAGCCCCCCAGGATCGCCAAGAGACCCCCAAGACGTCCCAAGAGGCCACCAAGAATCGCCCAAGAGATACCCCAAGAGGCTCCGAGAGGCATCCAAGAGACCTCTGGCCCTTGTGCTTGCCCTCCTCCTCCTCCTCCTCCTCCTCCTCCTCCTCCTGTTCCTCCTTCCTGCTCCTACTCCTTCTCTTCCTCCTCCTCCTCCTCCTCCTCCGCCTCCTCCTCATCCTATTCATCTTCCTTCTTCCTACTCCCTCATCCATCCATCCACCTCCTCCTTCTCCTCCTCACTCCTTTGCACGGTTCGGCCGTCCTCCTCTTTGCTGCCGCACTTCCCTGATCACCTCAACTCGCCTGGACATCGTTTCTGGATGGGCTGGTGGGGATACGCGAAGCGTCTAGAATTACTTAGAATCAGTAGGAACCACTTAGAAACAATCATATTCACTTAGAATCAATGAGAATCAATTAGACCCAATAGGGATCAACGAGAATCAGTTAGGAATAATTAGAACCAATGAAAACCAAAAAAGAATCAATTGAAACCGATTAAAATCAACCATAATCAATGGTGATCCGTAGATATCAATTTAAATCGATAAATGTCCATGAGAATAAATTCAAAACAATAGGAATCAAAAGGGATGAATTGGATTCAACGGGGATGAATGAGAACCAATGAAGCCATCAGAAACAATAGAAATCAATTATAATCAATGGCGATCAATAAGAATCCAATAAAATCAATGCGAATCAATGGGAATATAATAGAAACAGTGGGGATCAATACGAATCGAATATACCCAATTGTAATCATCTAGAATCAATCGGGATCCATTAGAGACGAGATGCATAAATAAAAACCCATAGGAATCAATGAGAATCAATAGGAACCAATGAGAAACAATGAAACTAAAGTAAAACCAATAGGAGCCAATAGGAATCAATACGAATCAACTAGAACCAATGAGAATCAATTAGAGCCTATGGGAATCACTGAGAACCAATAGGAATCAATAGAAATCAACAGGGATCAATTGATATCAACAGGAATCAATCAGAATCAACCAGAAACAATTAGAACCAATGGGAATCAGTTTAAGCCAGCAGGGATGAATTAGAAACAATAAGAACCACTTAGAATAAATGAGAATCATATAGAGCCAGTATGGACTAATGAGAACCAATTAAAATCAATCTGGGTCAATAGGAATCAATGGGAACCAATGAGAATCAACCGGAATAAATTAGAACCAATAAAATCACTTACTATCAACAAGAATCAATGAGACCCAACACAAATCAATAAAACAAATAGGAACCAATTCGAATCAGCAGGAATCAATTAGAATCAATGAGGATCAATAAGAATCGATGGGAATCAATTAGAATGAATAGAAACCCATGGGAATCAATAGAGATCAATGAAATAGATCAGAGTCCATGGGAATCAATTCAAATCAATAGGAATCAAAAGGGATGAATTGGATTCAATAGGAACGAACGAGAATCTATGAATCAATTAGAATCAATGGGAATCAATGAGAAACAATGGGAATATAGTAGAATCAATGGCGACCAATGAGAATCAAATATAATCAATGGGAATCAATGGGAATATACGAGAACCGATGGGAATCAATAAGAATCAAATATAATGAATGGGAATCAACTAGAATCAATCGGAATCAATTAGAGACATGAAAAATCAATTAAAATCAATAGGAATCAATGAGAAACAATAGGAAACAAGTTAAAACAATGAGACTCAATTAAAACCAGCGGGAATCAATTCGAATCAATACGAACCAATTAGAATCAATGAAGATCAATTAGAACCAATGGGAATCACTGAGAACC
>CAUYUJ010002171.1:76501-86501 GCA_963575745.1 Prorocentrum cordatum
CCTGCAAAGGGACGCACCCGACTTAAAGCTGCTGAGGCGTGAAGAACCTTTCCGTCCCTTGCGTGGTGGGCCGTGGCAGGCGCGAAAGCGAGACCGGCCTCGCGCATGCACCCTGACCTTAGGTCGGGCATGCCCCCCTACAGGCGGATTTTGGACGATACCTCAAAAATACTCCAAACAAATTTTCAATAGTCGAAAAATGCTCAAAAAAAACAAACGTCCACTGAATATTCTTGAATACTCCTCCTGTAGAGGGACAGGCCCGACTTCACCCTGATCCCGAGGGAGGTACACCTGGCTGGGAGCTGGAGGCCGGAGGCCCGGAAGGCATTTGGCTGGATAGCGTGGGACAAAGGAGGAGGCCTGGGGCTACACAGCAGGGGCCCGACCACAAAAAGCCTGCCATCGGCGGTGGACAAGCCTCCCTTTAGTAGACCTCCCCTTAGTGAAAACGGCCTGGGACCGAAACCAACGGACCCGTACCCGCAAAAATATGGCCGCGACGCCCTCTCGCGAACCGAAAACGGCCAATTCCTTAGTCGACGCGACGTGTCAGGGTAGGAGGTCTGTCCACCCCCGATGCCACAAGTGAGCGTCTTTTATTCGGTGTTTCGACATTGGGCGGAAGGGGGGGCAGGGGGGGGGGTCTGGCTCCGGACCTCTGCTCAGTGCGACTGCTTGGAACCATGCGTCCTGTGGGGTAGGGGCTCCACCTGCTCGAAACAGGCGCCAGAAACAGCCAAGATCTACTCCATAAGGAGGGAGGGGGGGTGCGACGGCCCGCGCCGATCGGCAAAACAATGAATAAAAAACGACCACCAAGAAACCAAACCCCAGGACGTCACTTGATTTTCAGTGCGGGAACGTCCTGCCTTCCACGGCAGAACCAGCGAAACCCAAGAAACCCAGGCCTCCTCCTCCCCCTCCTCCTCCCCCACATCCTCCACATCCTCCACCGCCTTCTCCTCCTCCTCCGCCTCCTCCTCCACCTCCTCCTCCTCGCAGGTAGCTCGCCTCCTCCTGCTGCTCCTCTTCCTCCACCTCCTCCTCCTCCTCCTCCTCCTCCTCCTCCTCCTCCTCCACTTCCTCCTCCTCCTCTTCCTCCTCATCCTCCCCATCCTCCTCCATGCTGAAGACATTGAACCCTATCTCGTCATTTGCCTCCGCCGCTAGGGCCAAGGGGACCTGTTCATGGTGACGTTGAGCGCGCCCTGGAGCTGAGTCGTGCTGCCTGCGGCGCCACCACGTCGTTGTCGTGATCGTAACAGTCGTCGTCGTCGTCGTCGACGTCATCGTCGTCGTCGTTGTCGCCGTCGTCGTCGTCGTCGTCGTTGTCGTCGTTGTCGTCGACGTCGTCGTCGTCGTGGTCGTCGTGGTCGTGGCCGTCGTGGATGTCGGTGTGGCGGTGGCGGTGGTCCATCGTGCGTGTGCTCATGATCGCGGCCCCGAACCCCCGCCCCGTTAAACGTTATCGCGACGTTCCTACTTCGCCTCCTCGCCTCCTCGCCGTTCCCCGCATCATCATCATCATCATCATCATCATCATCATCATCATCATCATCAGCAGCATCATCATCATCAGCATCAGCATCAGCATCAGCATCAGCATCATCATCATCATCCTAATCATCATCATAATCATAATCAGCATAATCAGAATCATCACCATCATCATCATCATCATCATCATCATCATCACCATAATCAGAATCATCACCATCATCATCATCAGCAGCATCATCATCATCAGCAGCAGCAGCATCGTCATCATCATCATCTTCATCATAAGCATCATCATCATCATCATCACAATCACCATCATCATCACCACCACCATCATCATCATCAGCAACAGCATCATCAGCATCATCATCAGCATCATCAGCATCGTCGTCACCATCATAATCAGCATCAACAACATCATCATCAGCACCGTCATCATCACCACCATCAGCATCAGCATCAGCATCATCATCAACATCAGCACCATCACCATTATCATCATCATCGTCGCCGTCGGTGTCGTCGTCGTCATCGTCATCATCATCATCATCATCATCAACATCAGCATCATCACAAATCATCATCATCATTATCGTCGCCGTCGGTGTCGTCGTCATCATCATCATCATCATCAACATCAGCACCATCACCATCATCATCATCGTCGTCGTCGTCATCATCATCCTCATCAGCATCATCATCATGGCTCATCATCAACATCAGCATCCTCATCATCATCAGCATCGTCATCATCATCAGCATCCACATCCTCATCCTCATCCTCATGCCTCATCATCATATGCATCAGCATCATCATCATCATCATCATCATCATCATCATCATCCTCACCCTCGTCCTCATCATCATCATCAGCACCATCATCACCAGCATCATCATCATCATCAGCAGCATCATCATCATCATCATTACCAGTGTCATCGTCATCATCATCAGCATCAGTATCATAATCGTCAGCATCCTCATCATCACCATCATCATCGTCATCGTCACCGTCACCGTCATCATTATTACCATCATCATCAATATCATCATCAGCATCGTCATCATTATCGTCAGCTTTATTATTATCATCATCATCGGCATAATCATCACAATCGTCAGCATCATCAGCATCATCATCAAAATCGTCATCGTCAAAATCGTCATCAGCGTCATCATAGTCAGCATCGTCATCACCATCGACAGCTTCGTCACCATCATAATCATCATCAGCATCATGATCATCAGCATCATCATCCTCAGCATCATTCATCCTCATCCTCATCATTACCATCATCGGCATAATGAGCATCAGCATCAGCATCATCATCAACATCATCGTCATCATCACCAGCATCACCAGCACCATCACCATCACGAACACCATCACCATCACCATCGTCCACAGCATCATCACCATCCCAATAATCATCATCTTAACCGTTCATCACCATCATCATCATCATTGTCATCATCATCGTCGTCATCGTCATCATAGTCAGCATCATCCCCATAATCATCGACATCTACATTACTATTATTATTACTATTATTATCATCATCATCATCGTCATCATCGTCATCATCATCATCGACAACATCATCATCTTTATCATCACCACCACCACCAGCAACATCGGTGTTATCATCAGCATCATCGTCATCATCAGATTCCACATCATCGTCATCATCAGTCGAAGCATTATCATCGTCATCATCGTCATCCTCATCGTCATCGTCGTCATCGTCATCATCATCCTCATCACAATCATCACCAGCACCATCATCATCATCCTCGTCCTCATCATCATCATCCGCATCATCATCATCATCCTCATCATCATCATCGCTGCCCTCATCATCATTATCAGAATCCTCATCGTTATCATCAGCATCAGCAACAGCATCAGCATCATCGTCATCATCATCATCAGCATCATCATTGTCATCATGACCCTCAGCATCATCATAATCCGCCTTCTCCCACCCTTCGTCATCATCTGCCTTCTTCCTCCTACTCATCCTCCTCGTCATCGTCAATATCGTCCCTGGCATCCCTCTACGTGCGCATCCCATGGAAGAAAAACATCCCCAAACTGCCAGGCTCGCCCCAAGACGGCCAAAAGGCGTCGAGGCCGATCTTCCTCCAGCGGCGCGACAATGGTGACAGAGCCTGGGTGCAGATTGGCAGCACCCTTTCACTGGTGGAGCAGATTGGGAGTGAGCAAGTTCTGTTCTTTGTAAACCCAGAAAAACTTTTTGAGTGGTAGTGAGCACGATTGATGCCAAATGGGACACCAGCAGGACGGTGCCTGTGCGCGGGTATGGCCTCCGGGCTGCACCCTTCCTGGTGCTGCCTCGCCGGCCGTCGGCTGTGGGGTCCCGGTGGAGCGGTGGCCGCAATGTCGGGTTCAGCCCTGGTCGCGCGGCTGCGAAACGCAGCCGTTCCATCCCGAAGGACAAGGGACCACGGCAGCGCCCACAGAGCGTCGCGCCAAAGGCGGTACCAAAGGTCTGTATCAGACCAATGCTTATAGGTGTATACATACAAATTTACGTATACCAATACACATATACAAACATACGTTCACATATACATATACATGTTCAAATACGTATACGTATACATATACATGTACATGTACATATACAAATGCATGTATATATACATGTATCTGTATATATGCATAACTATATGTATGTATATGTCTATATATAAACATATGACTATGCCTATACGTGCACCTACACATATACGTATATATTTGCACATACGTACGTATACCTATATCTGTACACATACAAATACCTAAACCTATACATATATATAGGTGCATATGTATATAAATATATGTACATATACATGTACATACATAAACGTGGACATATACGTACACATATACAACTACAAATACAACTACCGATTCGCATACCTATACATCTACACATACATGCACATATACATTTATAACTACCCATACATATACATATACATATACATGTACATATAGATTTACACATGCGAATGCATCAACCTATACATATGCATCAGCATTTACCGATACACATGCACATACATAAACACATTCAGTTACGTATGCATATATCCATATGCATATACATAAACGTATACATATGCATACACGCAAACATCTACATATGCAAATGCATATATATATATATATATATAGATATGCATATTCATACATACAAAACATGTAATATATACACATATAACTGTACACATGCACATGCATATACAAGGCAGGTTTTAATACATGGGATGTTTAATATAGGATGTTTTAATACATGGTTCATGTATGAATACATGTATGCATGAACTCATCGTTGTTTTTAATGCTAAACCCCTGCATGTATTAAAAAAACGGCACTGTACATACATAGATGTTTAGCTACACCTATACATGCACCTCTACATCACATAAGCATGCGCATGTACACATTCAAATACATATGCAAATAGATAAACATAGACATACACACACATATATACACACATTTACAACAACCTAAATTCGCACACAGACGTATGCATCTATAGATACGCCTACCTAAAAACATGCGTGTATGCATATATAGCATCTATATAGGTATATATATATGTGTACATATACATATACGTATACAGATACATGTGCATAGATTGCTGCATGGTGCAAGTCGATTGCGATATGCTGCGATGTGCCGCTGTGTCAGCGACTGTACGCGGATAGGGCCTACGCACTGTCTCTTCCTTGGTGCTGCCTCTTCTCTAGTCGGCTGCGGGGTGGGCAGGAGCTGGGCGATCCACGAGGAACGCCGAAGCGCTCCAGAACGTCCGAACCGCCGAGCCCCGAGGCGGGCGACTCGACCACCCGGACCCTCCCTTCTGGGCCCCTGCTGGGCGACCTCTTCGGGGGGCTGCTCCGCCAACCCCTGCTGGGCGCGGTGGCTCTGTCGGACTCAGCCTCTCTCGCGCGGCTCCTCGCGATGACCCGAGGCGCCTTGCCCTGCGATTGCTGTACGTAGCGTCCGCCGTGGCGTTCGGCCTGCCGACGGCGGCGCGTCCAAGCGGGCGGCGCCGCACTCGCGGCGTGCGCCCGCGGGGCGCGGCCGTGTCCCGCGGCCACGCGCTTCCCGCGACCTTGAAAGGCCGCTGCTCCCGCTGCCCCCTGCCGCTGCCGGCCCGCGCGCTGCAGGGGGCGGCGGTCGGTCCAACGGGGCGCGGGTGCCTCCACGCTCGGGCGGAGTGCGTGCGGGTGGGGGGCCCAGATGCCCTCGGCGTCGCCGCCACGCGAGGGGGTGTCGGGGTTCTGCCTGGGGCGGTGGGCCCCATGCGGGGCTGCAGGTTGGGTGCGCCTGGGATGGGGGCACATGGCCCCGATTGCTCTGGCCAGTGGCACCTGTGGAAGCGGTGCGATCATCATCATCATCATCATCATCATCATCACCACCACCACCACCACCACCACCATCATCATGATCATCATGATCATCATCATCATCATCATCATCATCATCATCATCATCATCATCATCATCATCATCATCATCATCATCATCATCATCATCATCATCATCCTCGTCATCGTCATCGTCATCATCATCCTCGTCGTCGTCATCACTATCCTCGTCGTCGTCGTCGTCGTCACCACCACCACCGCCACCACCATAACCATCACAATCACCATCACGATCATCATCACCATCAACATCAACATCAATAGCATCCATCATCCACCATGCAACAGCATGATGATCATCATCATCATCATCATCATCAGCATCATCATCATCATCACCATCACCGCCACCGTCACCGCAACCATCAGAACCATCATCACCATGACCACCATCATCACCATCATCATCACCACCATCGCCATCGCCATCGCCATCACCATCGCCATTGCCCACGCCATACACATCACCATCACCAACATCAGCATTACCATCATAAGCATCATCAGTATCATCATCAATCATCATCAGCTTCATCATCATCGTCATCATCATCATCATCATCATCATCAGCATCAGCATCAGCATCAGCATCATCATGTCAGCATCATCTTCGCTAACGCCATCATCCTCAATAACAGCAACAACAACAACAATCACAGTAGCATAATCATTATCGCTACTGTGCATCACCATCACCACTTTCATCATCGCCATCAACATCAACATCAACAGCATCATCATCATCATCATCATCATCATCATCATCAGCATCATCATCATCATCATCATCATCATCATCATCATCATCATCATCATCATCATCATCATCATCATCATCTTCATCATTATTACCATCATCACCACCATCGTCGTCATCACCACCACCACCATAACCATAACCATCACCACCAACAACACCTCACCACCACCACCACACATACCACCAGAATCAGAGTCATCACCATCACTATCAGATTTTTCCCCCTGTCCCACTCCTCCTCCTCCTCCTCCTCCTCCTCCTCCTCCTCCTCATGCACCTCATCTTGCTCTTTCTCCTTCCCTCCCTCCGCCGCGCGCGCGGGAGCAAGAGGAGGAGAAGAATAAGGACGAGGAGGAGAGTGAGGAAGAGGAAGGGCGGGAGAGAGGGAGATAGGAGGGAAGAGGATGAGGGAGGAGGAGAGGGAGGAGAGGAGCAAGTGGGAGGAGGAGGCCCCCCCGAGGTCGCCTAGCAAGCCCTGAAAGCCAGCGACCTCGAGTCCCTCGCAGATCATCTTGTCCACCGTCACGACGGCGCAGGAGGTGTTGCCCTTGCCACAACTGGCGCGCGCGAGCGACGGCGAGAGGCGACGCGGGCTCGGCTGGGACGGGGAGAAGCAGAGGCAGAGGGAGGGGGGCAAGCAGCAGCAGCAGCAGCAGCAAAGGTGGAGGGGCAGGAGGAGGAGAAGGAGGAGGGCACCCTGGCCGCCCCACCCACTCCTCCTCCTCCTCCTCCATCTCTTCCTCCACCTCTTCCTCCTCCTCCACCTCCTCCTCATCATCATCACCATCACCATCACCATCATCATCATCATCATCATCATCATCATCATCATCATCATCATCATCATCATCATCATCATCATCATCATCATCATCATCATCCCAATCACCATCACCATCACCCTCGCCCTCGCCCTCGCCATCACCCTCACCATCACCATCACCATCACCATCACCCTCACCATCGCCATCATAATATGTAGCCAATCTGGCTCAAGCTGCGTCCTGGGCCGCCCATGCGGACGGCGGATGGCCAGTGAGCAGCAAATGACGGCGGCGGGCTGCGCAGTGGCTTCCGGAGCCGGCCAGCAGTCACCAGCGGGCGGCAGGCCGCCCAGCGCTGCGGCGGCCGAGCAGGCGAGGCGGCGCGCGCGCGCGCGCCAGCAAGCGGCACGTCAAGCTGTCGAAGGACGCCTTCGTGCGGCTCTCTGGCGTGTAGGCGAGCTGGAGCTGGAGATCGTGGGGTGGCAGGCTTGCCGCCTGGCGCTGCGGCAGCCTGGGAGGGCGGAGCGCCACACGCCCTCCCAGGCTGCCACCCTTGGTGAAGTTGGCATCGGGGCTGGCGTCGACCGGGAGGTGGAGCAAGGCGAGCGCGCCCGGTGCCTGGCGGGGGCGGCGCCGAACCGGGAGGCAGACCGCCGGGGCCTCGAGCGGCCGCCGCTGGCGACAGCGAGGCGCAAGGTGACATCGCACTGCCCCGAGATCCATCGGGGGTGGACAGAACCCCCAACAGTGACACGTCGATTAGTGAATTGTCCGTTTTCGGTTCTCGAGAGGGCGCCGCGGCCGTTATTTTCCAGGCTTGCGCCCGCCAGGTTCGAACCTTAGGCCGTTTTCACTAAACCACGTTTTACTCTAAAGGGGGGTCTGTCCATCCCCGAATCCAGGCGCGGGGAGCCGCGATGGCAGGCCCCGAGTTGAGCCGCGTCCAGACGGAGGGGCGGCTGCGCATGGCGCCGCGGAGGCGGAGCAGCGGGCGGCACGCGCCGCCTCGCTGCGGGCCCGTGGCGCGCTCGGCTGCTGGCGCGGCACCGCCGGCTTGGCGCGCGGTGGCCCCGCGAGGCCGTGCCGCGCGAAGTGCGCTGCTGACTCCAGATTTCGTAATAAAAGGGAGGGGGTCTGGACCCTCCAAGACAAGCCATTTCAGACCTCCCCCGTGGGAGAACCCTCCAAAACATCGTCCCCAGACCCCCCCAGGCCCTCCAAGATAGCCTGGAAGAGACCCCCCCCCGAAATGAGACCCCCCTCCCTTTATTACGAAATCTGGAGTACATGCCGAGGCAAGGCGGCAGGCGGACCCCCGCCAGGCAGCTCCGTCCTTGGCGTCGGAGGCCTGGCAGTGGACAACGGCGGCAGAGATATGGCAGGGAGGGGCGGCAGCAGCGGCGGCGCCATCCCCGACACCCAGCCCAGCGTTTCGGCCGTCGTTCCAGAGGAGTCTGGGGAGGAGGGCCTGGACGAGGAGAGCGTGGTGGAGGAGGAGGAGGAGGAGGAAGTCGCTGGGGACAGCCTCGACGCCACGCCTGACGCCCAGTCCGTCACCACGAAGCACTCTGAATCCAACGCGACACCCGGCACCCTCAAGTCCGACGTGGAACAGGTGCGGGTGGAGGACGTGATGCAGTCCCCAGGAGCCGACATCCAGCCAGATCTGCAAACGGGGGGGAGGCCGCGCAGCCCATCGTGGAGCGGGAGGTGGTGACCGCCACCGAGCCCCACGCCCAGCTTGGGATGGAGTCGAAAGCCGATGCTGGAACTCAGTGCTTAGAGCCCGAGTCCGACGGCCAGGTCGTGGAAGAGGGCGAGGGCAGGAGCTCGACCTCCGAGGTGGTGCGCATGCGCGTGGCGAGGTGTCTCGAATGGACGAGGCCGCCCTGCGGGCCGAAGCGGCTGCAGGGGCTCGCGGAGCACGCTGCCTCTGGCAGCTTGCTGCCACTTGCCATCGCTCGGACGTCCACTCCCCGTGTTTGTTGTTGGCTTCGCGCGTGGCTTTTTCGCCAAATGAGCAAGGGTGCTCCTCGATGGTCCTCGCCGAAGGAAAAATGCACACGTCCGAGCGATGCCAGGGCCAGGGCGGGCCGAGCTGGACGCCGGCCAGGGGCCCCTCCGGCGGCCAGGGACGGCGAGCGGCCGACGCTGCGGCGGCGCCCGAGCCGCCTCAAGGCAGCAGAGGACGCCGGAAGGGCGCCGATGGCTTGTGGCTCTCCCCTGGCCCACGAGCATCGCTTCAGCGATCCCCATCCCCACTCGCATGGCCTGGGCCCCACGGGCCAGTTTACTGGGCGCCGGCGGTAAACCGTCAACCTTTCTTACCGCCGGGGGACTCGTAGAGCTTCCTGCAAAGATGTACTGTCGAAAAAAATGCAGAGAACGAATAGTTTTTCAGCCCAAGCGATTTCAGACCTCTCGATGCAACAGCCGAACGCCCCCCGATGCTTCTGGATTGTCTTCTGTACGAGCTCTGTAGCTCTCCTACAGCCCGAGTTACGTGCG
>CAUYUJ010002171.1:91501-92523 GCA_963575745.1 Prorocentrum cordatum
GACGACGAGGCAGAGGAGGATGACGACGACGAGGCAGAGGAGGAGGGCGACGACGATACCGACGACGCAGGCGAGACAGAAAACGAGGCGAAGGAGTGAGGAGGAAGGAAGACAACCGCTGCCCGTGGCTTGTCGACTAGAAGACAAATCATCCTGCTCCTCCTCGTCCTCAGCACCTCCACCACCACCCTCATCCTCATCTTCCTCCTCCTCGTCATTATCATCATCATCAGCAGCATCATCATGATCATCATCATCCTCATCATCATCAGAATCATCATCCCCTTCATCATCTTCAACAAAATCACCGTCAGCATCATCAGCATCCTCGGCATCATCAGCATCATCATCAGCAGCAGCATCATCATCGTCCTCGTCATCATCATCGTCATCATCATCACCACCATCACCACCATCATAATTATCGTCGTCGTGGTCGTGGTCGTCATCCTAATCATCATCGTCATCATCATCAGCAGCAGCAGCATCCTCATCCGTCCTCAACCTTGCTTCCCCCATCATCCCTCCTTACTCCCTCCTCCTTCTGCCTTCACGCCGGCCGGCCGGCCAACGCCACCGGCCCGCCTTTCACCTCCTGCGACTGCTTGGGCCCGGTCTCGACCCACCTGCGCAGCATCGCGTCGCCAGCGGCGTCGACGATCACAGCCTCGGGAGAAGGGGAGCAATAGGAGAAGCAGGAAGACGACGACGACGAGGTGGAGGAGGGCGACGAGCATGATGAATAGGAGGAGGAGGAGGAGGAGGACCTTTGTTTTGTGCTGATGCTCCTTCAGTCAGAGGAGGAGGAGGAGGAGGAGGAGGACGAGGCAGAGGCGGAGGAGGAGCTTCTCTTGGCACCTCCTGCACCGCTGAGGTCTGCACTCAGGCGATGTAACTGTTCTTTCGTCTTGTCATCGGGACGCTACAGCCTGGTTGCTATAAAGTCCGCCTAGGGTAAACAGGAGGCGGAGCAGGAGGAAAGACGAAGTCTTCGGACACGCTTGGCTCTTTTGGTGCCTCTG
>CAUYUJ010002172.1:2500-40000 GCA_963575745.1 Prorocentrum cordatum
CCCCTATACTGTAGCCGTCCGCTTGCCCCGAAGTGCCGCAAGCTGGAGCGGACTGTCTCCTGCCCCGCCGCCGACGAAAAAAATGTGGAAGGTTTCTGGTGTTCGAGCCCCTATATTGTAGCCGTCCGTTTGCCCCGAAGTGCCGCAAGCTGGAGCGGACTGCCTCTCTGCCCCGCCGCCGACGAAAAAAGAATGTGCGCGGCATCCCGCCCGCGAGGGCTTGCGATCCAGCCAGGGCCTCGCCCTCGTGGGGCCGAGACGCTGACAGCTCCTCCTCGGGGAGGAGGTGCAGCGGGAGTCGGGGAGGGGGCCCGAAGAGATTCAGGAAGGGGGGGGAAAATACACACACAGACACAGTGGATCGTCGATTCCCCGGAAAGCGTGGGAAAACGGGGGGAGACGAGGACCCCGACAATGTTGGAAAGTAGGGGGGGAGCCTGAGGTTTGTGTGTCTTCGTTGGTGTGTCCCTGGGCCCCTTCAGAGATGCAAGCAGCCTTGGGCGTCAGGGCTTCCGCAGCGGGCCGCGCGGCGCCGTCAAGCGAGGCGCTCCGCCGTCGGGGGGCGCGGGCAGGCTCGGAGCCGGCAGCGAGCGCTGCCGTCCTGCGCCGCGCGCTGCCTCTCTGGTGGCCGCCGCCCTGCCAGCGTGTCGTCACCGACACGAGAAGAAAAAAACGCCACAATCATACACTTTTGGCGCTCGCCGACCTTTTTTTCTTACGACGCGACCGCGTCTGGGTCCTGGACACGAACCGCGTCATCTCCGGCCACAGCTCCCTCACGGCGACGTTCAGCAGGGACGTCTCGCCGAGCTCGGCGCCCCAGGGCTAGGGGAACAGAAAGTGGCATAAACATAAAAACTCGGAGGTCCGCGCGGATTTCTCGCATCCGCGCTGGGGCCCCCCGGCGGCGCCCCCTGGCGCGCTCCGCGCGCCAGGGAGGAGGGTCCAGCTCGGACCCAAGAAATGCGCGCGGAGCGCCAAAAGTTTAAGTTTATGGCGTGTTCTTTCTTCTTCTACTTCGGCCGTCGGGGACGAGCGGCTTGGATCTGGCAGCGCCCGTTGCCGTCTTGCGCCGCGTGCTGCTTCTCTGGTGGCCGGCCACAGCCTTGCCAGCGCGACGTCTCCGATACAAGCGCACCGACTTGCTTCACCTCGCACTGAGCATCGGCAGCGCCCGTGGGTGCACCGACGCCGCGGCCCGGCTGCTGCCACGGCCCCCGCTGCCGCTGCTGGCCGCGCCAGCGCACTCAGCTTGGAATTCTTCCGCGTCTGACTGCCCTCCGCCTCTTCCTGTCCTTCGCGGCCGCCCTGTCTGTCTAGGTTCCTCCTCCTGCGCGCCGGCCAATTCGCGTATCAGTTGCCCCAGATCGCCGCTCGCTGGCGCAGTTCTGCCTTGCCGCCGACGTACAAAATGTCGGCCCGCCCCGGGCCATGTGGTGGGGACGTTCGTTAAGGAAGGTATCCAGGAGGCTTCAGGCCTTGGAGGAGTCCTGGGGGCGGCGGTGATATTCATGGTCAAGCCTGCATCGGTGTTCCAAAAGCTCCGAGACCCGAGTCCTGACGCAAGGGTTTATTCTCCAATGCCCTCACCGTAACGCCCCAGGCACGGACATGTGCAGCACACCCATCCAAGTTATTATACGCGCCGGGACAACAGTCTATGTGCCCTGGTGCTTGTCGAGCGGCTTTGAATTTTGGGGCCGTTGCCGTCCTTTCCTCCCCGGACTCGATTACCCTCCAGGCACTTCGGACCTCTCCCTCCTCGATCACAAGGAGGAGAACGCCAGGTGAAACAAACATTAGGAAAGACAGAGATGGAGAGACATGTTTAGACAGATGCCTAAGAGGAGAGGAAGGAGGAGAAATTTGAGGAGAACGAGGAGAAGGAGGAGGAGGAGGAGGAGAAGAAAAAGAAGTTCTGGGGGGCTCTGATCGAGCTTATTTAATCGCTTCGCTCATTCCGCCGGCCCGTATTGTGCCATCGCAGGCGTTTGCTTGCGCGTTCGTGGCCTCTTGGAGCCTCGGTGGGGCCGTTTGGGGCCTCTTGGCGCCTCTTTTTAGGCCTCTTGGAGAACTCGGGAGGCCTCCAGGGGGCCTCCTGAGCTCTCGTGACGGTCTCTTGGGGGGCTTTCGGCGGGCTCTTGGCGGTATTTGTTGGTCCTCTTGGGGCCTGGGGCCTGACGTTGTTGGTCCTCTTGGGGCCTCACGGGAGCTTATTGGGGCGTCTTGGGGGTGTCTTGGAGAGTCTCTTGGGGCCTCTTTCGGGGTCCTGGGCGCCTTCTGGGGCGGAGGGCTCGATTTTTCAGTTCTCGGTTCCCTTCTTGAGCCCCTCTTGGGCCCGTCTTGGGGCCTCTTGGTCCGCCTTGGGCAGCACTTGGGCCGTCTGGGGGGCGCTCTTGGGCCGCTCCGGGGCCGTCTTGGGAGCCTCGTGGGCCGTCTTGGAGCAGTCTTGAAGGCCTCTTGGGCCCTCTTGGAGCGTCCGGAAGCGAAAAGGCCAGAACGCAAAAAAAGCATAGAAAAAACCAATGAAAATCAACGATTTTGGCAACTTGGGGCCCTCTTTGGAGGCCTCTTGGAAGGGCCTTGGAGCGTCTTGGAGGCCTCTTGGGCTGTCTTGGGGCCATCTGGGGCGTCTTCGGGCGATCTTTGGCCGTCTCGGGCCTCTCTTGGACCGTCTAGAAAGCTTCTCGGGGCCCTCTTGGACCGATCTGGAGCCCTCTTGGACTCCGAAACAGAACTCCGGCATCTCTGACCCGACCTTGCCGGGACCTTGCCGGGGTACTTTTCGTCCGGGGACCCCCAGGGGCCGCCCCGCGCGCGCGAACTAGAAATACTGTTAACCAGGTACCGGAGATCTTAGCACGCCCTGGCCCGTTGGGCCGGCGAATTAGGCCCTTGGGGTCTATGGTACCGTTAAGGTTCGGAGGGAGGCGGGGGAGCGAAGAGCAGGAGGAGAAGGAGCAGGAGGAGGAGGAGCAGGAGGAGGAGGAGGAGCGGAAGAAGAGAAGGAGGATGAAGAGGAGGAGGAAGAGAAGGAGGGAGGCGGAAGAGGAGGAGGACGGAGGAACCGAGCCCAGGGAGGAGGCCGGGTGAGGGGAGCGGAGGAGGTCAGAAAGGGAGGGCGAGAGGGATGGAAGGCTAGAACTCCCGGGCTAGACCTGGAGGAGGAGGAAAAAGCAGAAGAGGAGGAGGAGGAGGAGGAGGAGGAGGAGGTGGGAACGAGAATGAGGAGGATAAGGAGGTGGAGGTGGAGGTGGTGTGGAGGTGGAGGTGGAGGGAGGAGGTGGAGGGGGGAGGAGGAGGTGGGAGGGAGGAGTGAGGAGGAGTGAGGAGAGGAGGACGAGGAGGACTCGCGGAGGAGGTGGGGGTTGTGGTTTGGAGGAGGTGGAGACGGGAGGTGGAAGGAGGAGGAGGATTAGGAGGAGAAGGAGGAGGAGGAGGTGGGGAGGAGAGGTGGAGGAGGAGGGAGGAGGAGGAGTGAGGGTGGAGGAGGAGGAGGGAGGAGGAGGAGATGAGGAGGATTGGTTACTTCTGTCTTAGCAATAGGACTGTTGTAGTGAGGAGGAGTGAGGAGGGAGGAGGCAGGAGTATGGGAGCAGGAGGAGGAAGGGAGAGGAGGAGGAGGGTGGAGGAGGAGAAGAAGGAGGCCAGATGGAGGGGAGGAGGAGGAGAAGGAGGAGAGGAGGGAGGAGGAGCGAGGAGGAGGAGGATGAGGAGGAGGAGGAAAGGAGGGAGGGGAGGAGTGAGGTGTGAGGGAGGTGGAGAGGGGGGAGAGGGAAAAGAAGGAGAGGAGAAGGTACGAGAGGAGGAGGAGGAGGAGGAGGACGAGAAGGAAAGATGAGGAGCGAGGAGGCCGACGAGGGGGAGCGAGGAACAGGATCAGGGGAGGGAAGGGCGGTGGAGGTCTGGGCTGTCTGCGCGACGCCCCGACCCCGTGCGCGCACGACGCCGCCACCAGCGCCGCCGCGCCGCCGTGCAGCGCAGGCAGCGCCAGGCGGTGCGCCGCCGCTCGGCGGGCCAGGAAGCCGCCGGCGCCGCGGTGGCCTCTGTCGTCGTTGTCTTTGTCTTCCTCCTCCAACTCCAACTCCTCCTCCTCCTCCTCCCTTCCTCCTCACTCCTCTCCTCCTCCTCCTCCTATCCTCCTCCTCCTCATCCTCCTCCTCCTCCTTCTCTCCTCCCTCCTCCTCCCCTCCTCCTCCTCCTCCTCCTCCTCCTCTCCGCATCATCTCTATCCTCATCCTCTTCCTCATCCTCATCCTCATCCTCCTCGTCGTCATCATCATCACCATAATCATCATCGCAGCAGCATCATCCTCATCCTCATCCTCCTCCTCTTCCTCCTCCTCTTCCTCCTCCTCCTCCTCCTCCTCCTCCTCCTCCTCCTCCACCTCGTCCTCCTCCTCCTTCTCCTCCTCCTCCTCCTCCTCCTCCTCCTCCTCCTCCTCCTCCTCCTCCTCCTCCTCCTCCTCCTCGGGTAAGCAGCAGCAGGACGAGAAGGAGGGGAGGGAGAGGAGGAGGGAGCAGGAGCGGAGGAGAGGGGGAAGAGAAGGACCGGGAAGGGGATCAGGCGGCGTCTCCCCTGGAAGCCGCCGGCGCCACGGTCGCGTCCCTCGTCGGGAAGGTCCTCGGGACGGTCGGGGAGACCGCGCGGCGGCGCCGCCGCACGGCCCGGCTGTACAGACTGTGGTCCCGCGCCGCTATCGCCGTGGTGGCCCCGCCCACCTCGAGGGGCTGCGGGGGGGGGGGGGGGGGAGAAGGAGAGAGCGGAGGAGGGAGAGGAGGAGGAGGAGGAGGAGGAGGAGGAGGAGGAGGAGGAGGAGGAGGAGTCCAGTTAGGCAGGTCGAGCGAGTCAGAGGGCCCGCCCATTCGCACCCTCCCTCCCACGACAGAATCATCAGATGTGGCACAACTAGAGATTGGGCTTGGAACGCGCGCCCACCTCGCAAACAGAAGGCGCTCGCACGCGGCCCCGCTACCGACGACTTGACGAAGGAAAAACTACGCGGGCCGCGCAGGGGTGCAAGCGGCAAAACTTCCGATGGGCGCGGCGAAAACGGAGCATGCGCCGCGCTGACACGGCACTGCCACTTTCTTTCACCGACTGCGCGGCGCTCGGGCGAGGTCGGCATGCCGTCCGCTCTCGCGCCCCCTCGCTGCCGTTGTCGCTCTCCCTGCAGCTCTGCGAACGAACCACGCCGCGCGCCCGCGCGGGAGCGCCGCTTCCGACCGACACGCGCACGGAGAGCGGGTCAAGAGCGACACGTCGCCCGCTCGCGCGGGCGCCCCAGAAGCGGCGAGTGGCAGACCTGCGCCGCGCCCAGGCGGGAGCGGCACTTTCGGGCGACATCTGCGCGGCCCCGAGGCGAGAGCTGCACGATCGTCCGGTCGCGCGTCGACGAGGTTACGTCTCCCGAAGAGTAGCCGTGGTGAAGCGCGGCGCTGGTGCGAGAGCGACATGTCGGCCAGTCGCGCGGGATGTGCTCCCCGTCCGCGTCCTGCCACGCATCTTGCAGCATGGACGACAGAGTGTCCATGGTGGCACGAAATCGTGGACTTTTGTCTTGTTTGCACAGGTAGGGTGGTGGACGGTCCCGCATGGGGCCGGCTATCAGGCGGTTGTCAGGCAAAATAAGAATACATACTAATCAGAAATATGGGCGGGAGGAGGAGGAGGAGGAGGAGCAAAATGAGGAGGAGAAGGATGAGGAAGTGGCAGAAGCAGGAGACAGGGGGGCAATGGATGCTGCTGTTTTCTGGGGTTCTGCGGGAGGTCGTCGCGGCTGGGTTCGACTCGAGATCAAGTCAGGAGGGAAAAAAAAACACAGACACAATTAATTGTCGATCCCCCGGAAAATACAGGAAAATATGGGAAGTGGGGGGGAAGACAAAAAAACCGAAAATATGGGGAAATATGGGGAATAGTTTTATTTGTGTGTATTTATTTGTGTGTTTGTGGGCCCTTTGATCAAGGTGGGAACGTGTCTGGGGATCGGCTTTGAGAGGCGATGGATGAGGAGAAGAGGAGAAGCTGGAGGATCAAGAGGAGGAGAAGGAGGAGGAGAAGGAAGAGTAAGGGACAGGGAAAAGGGCGAGGAAGAGGAGGAGGAGGAAGAGGGGGCTAAGGACCAGAGCAAAGCCAAGCTGCAACAGCGGTGCTGCAATACCCCCTCCCATCCCAAGCCCCCTCCGCACAAGTTCTTAAAAGCTCCCCGCACCACTGCAAGAAACGCCCGCATGGCAAGACCACCATCCGACCGGCCTGCCATGCAGGCGAGGGCCCCGGTATGGAAACGAATTGCTGTGCATCCAGCGCAGATTTACACTGCAGAGCCATGCCAAGAAACACCCTGCTTGCCTCCAGGGTGCCCTGGGTTTCGATGGTTTCGATGGTTTTGTTATGGAACGCGTGACGTTCCCACACCAAAAATCCATGGAAGTCTTGGGGTCTCAGGGTTGGGTTTCTTGTGGAAGGGTTCTTGTGGACGGGCCTCCACTGCAATAATGTGAAAAGGCTTGACCATACAGTTCAACAGTGTGTCCAGCGAGATCCCCGTTTTGAAAAAGGACCGCCCCCCCCCCACCCCAGTAACCGCTGCACAGGTTTACGCGTCTGGCCATGATCTCCGAGGAAATCCCATGCGCGGGAGCCCCATGTTGAAAAAGAGCCGCCATCCAGCAGTGCAGCTGCTGCATGTGCTGAGGCTTCTGGTCTCCAACGCGAGGAACTCTGAGGCGAGAGCCCCATGTCGAGAAGGAGCCGCCTTCCATCCGTGTAACTGCTGCAAGCGTTCGAGACGAACGTGTGCGGCGATGGGGCGGGAGCACCATGTTGAGAAGGAACTGCCCACCGTCCCCGTAGCTGACGCGAAGGTTAAAGGCGAATGTGCGCGGCGCCAGGGCCAGAGCCTACTACATTGCTACTACTACTACTACTACTACTACTACTACTACTACTACTACTACTACTACTACTACTACTACTACTACTACTACCACTACCACTATTACTATTACTACTACTACTACTACTACTACTACTACTACTACTACTACTACTACTACTACTACTGCTGCTACTATAAGTACTACTCCTACTCCTACTCCTACTCCTACTACTACTACTACTACTACTACTACTACTACTACTACTACTACTACTACTACTACTACTACTACTACTCGTACGACCACTACCACTACCACTACCACTACTACTACGAGTACTACTACTACCCACCCGTGTACCCGCTGTGGACGTGCAGGACGAATGCGCGTGGCGCTGGGGCGAGGGCCCCGTTTTGAGAGCCACATGCCCTACCCCTGTAGACGAGCGCGCGCGGCGCCGAAGCGAAAGCTCCGCTTTGGAAACGAGGTCTCCTCCATCTGCGCAGTTGTTTCGAGCTCCAAGCTTCCAGAGCACAAGTGTTGAGGAAGTCTCAGGCGAACCGCCCGGCCCGCCCTACCGACACGCTTGGGGGCACGACAGATTGGATATGTATATATATATATGTACACACTCATATATATGTATGCACATATAGGCATGTATATGTATATGCCCGTATGTGTGTATGCGTGTATGTATGTATGTATGTATGTATGTATGTATGTATGTATGTAAATACATATGTATAATGTATATATATGTATATGAATATGTATATGTATATGTATAGATGCATGCATACATGTATGCATGTGTGCATGGACGCATGCATACACACATGTGTGTATGTGTGTATTGTTGTGTGTATGTGCGCATGCATGTGTATACATGTATATATGTATGTATGTATGTGTATGTGTGTGATTTCATGTGAGAATAGATGTATGGATGTATGTATGTATGTTTGTATGTATGTTTGTATGTATGTATGTGTGTATGTATGTGTGGATGTGTCGGTGTGTATGCATGTGCGTGTGTGCGTATGTATGTATGTACGTGTGTATGTGTGTCTGCAGGTATGTTTGTGTGTATGTATGGATGTGTATATGTGTATGTATGTATGTGCGTATGGATGTATGTATGCATGCATGCATGCATGCATGCATGCATGCATGTATGTATGTATGTATGTATGTATGTATATATATGTATGTTTGTGAGTATGTATATATACAAATATGAGCTATACACGTGTGCATGAAGACATCGTAAAGGGAGAGGACTAGGAGGAGGAGGAGGAGGAGGAGGGAGCAGGAGGAGGAGGAGGAGGCGGAGGCGGAGGGAAGAGGAGGAGGGGGGATGTGGAGGGAGGAGGGCGGAGGAGGGAGGGAGGAGGAGGAGGGAGTGGTCAGAAAAGTAATCAAGCAGGCTGGAAGTGCCAAAGCCTGGTCGCACGCACGGGGCGCGAGAGGCGCCGGCGTCTCGCGCGGGTGCCTCGCGCGTGGCGGCCTGGATTGCGAAGGTACCTTCTCCATTGGGGTTTCGATCCGGTCCGATTCGATATTGGTATCGCCCGGTTTGATCTGGTTCGATTCCGATATTCCGACGATTCGGTGCGGCCCAATGTTTGCATGGCGTTGTTGTGCATCTTGGCGCGGCCGATCCGATTCGATTTCGATTCCGTGCAAATGCGGCCCAATCCGATGCTTGTTCCGATTCGACCCCAGTTCCTGACTTGATGTTGGTTGATCTGTGACAGCGCGAAGCTACGGACGGTTCGCGTCATGTCGACGCAGCAGCGACCCCGCCGCGGGCTTCCAAGGTTGAACGCCGCCAGTGGCCCAAATCGGCCGATGTGGAAAGATCTGATGATCGAAAAGCCGCCGATCGCTCCGGGTTGACGATCCACCCGGTGTCGGAAACCAACGCCCAGGATCGTCACGACACGATCTTACAGTAAGCAAGAACTCGCAGAACTTGCGTCTGCGTGTGTGTGTGTGTGACTTGGGATGCTTTGTGATTACCTCGCCACGGTATGCTTGATTGCTCTGCCCGGGCTGCGTCCCTTTGAGGGGCTGGACCACCATGGCCCAATCAGCTCGACCGTCTTCGTACTCGTCCTCGTGCTGCCCCGCCTCCTCCTGGCCGCTGCGCTGGGCGGCGCCCCGCGGGGGGGGGGGGCGGGAGGAGAGTTGCAGCGGAAGCGCAAACATGCCTGGCATGTTTCGCCTCCTCCCCCTCCCCCTCCCCCTCCTCCTCCTCCTCCTCCTCCTCCTCCTCCTCCTCCTCCTCCTCCTTCTCCCCCTCCTCCTCTTCCACAATTAAAATACTACTCTCCCTCTTCCCCCGATGGCGGCCTGAAAGTAGCCGACCCGCCCCCGCGTACTGTTTTTTTACACAGGATTCCCGGGAGTTGGGTTTTCGCCTACGTTTTTTTTTGAGATGCTGCTCTCGCTGAGGCGCCGGCTTCATTTCTGCTCCCGAATCGTTCCGAATCGTGCTCCCGCTGCAGCGTGGGCCTCATTTTCGGATCGGTGTTTGGCCTCCGTCGTTCAGGATGGCGTTCTCGCCCCAGCGCGGGCCTCTTTCTCGCGCGCCCATCCGCCCGCCACCACCGCGCCGCACCACCACCACCACCCACCACACCACCACACCACCACACCACCACACCAGCACCACCACACCACCACACCACCACACCACCACCACCACCACAACCACGCACACACGCACGCACGCACGCACGCGCACCACCACCCACTACGCACGCGCGCGCGGAGCCACAGGTCCGCTACGACACGCGTCCGCGGATAGAGAAAATCAGCGCCATGGTAAGTGATGGGAGGGAGGGGTAGGACGTCAGATATGACGCCAGCGCACCTAGCTTGTCCTCCTCCTCCTCCTCCTCCTCCTCCTCCTCCTCCGCGTCCTTCTCGTGAAGCGCCAGCTTTTATTTTTACGCTGCAGATCCTGGAGCAGCATGCCATTTCGCCGACAAAGAGTGGGGGGGAGGGGGGGGGGCGGAGGGGGGAGATTCGCGACTGTGTCCTGGGTTGCTCGGGTGCCCCACGCAGAGCAAAATGGAGCAGGACGAGAAGTAAGAACAAGATAATGGTGGAGAAGTGACGCTGAGAGGAGAGGCGAGGTTGATGAGGAGCACCAGAGGAGTGAAACTGGCAAGGTTGAGGGAGGGTAGGAGCTCCCAGCAGCCAACCATGTTCATTACATGCTGGTCGTGCCGATTCAGTCACGTGCCTGGGGAGGCCTCCTGAGATCCCTTGGAAGGCTTTGAACGGGCCTCTTGAACGCATCGAGCCGCTGGGAGGCTCCCAAACATTGTTGCTTACCTCCCCGCGCTCGGTTCGCATGAGTTCGGGAAAGCACGTGCCACTAGCGTGTGCATGTGTACGGCATCGTGTATGCAAATACGCATGTCTGTCGTGACGCTCGCGTCTCGGGGGCCCCCGTTGGAGGCTCCAGGGCCATACACTAGGCTCGCCCTTCCTCCAGGAGTGCCCCTGAGGTGGCCCGCGCTGCACTGCCCAGTCTTGGCGTTCTCCGGCCCCCGGAGCTACTGAGCCCGACCCCGCCCTGCGTCGGGATGCCGCGGGCAGGGGCGCACGTGGCGCACCTCAGTATCGTTTAACCGATCCCCATCCCCATGCTCATCCCCTTCGAGACCCCCACCAAATTGCACCCCCAGTTGGGGATACACCCCTCGAAACCCGAAGGACACGGCCTATATCCCCATCTAGGGGGGTAAATCGGCCAGTGGGGCCCAGCCCACGCTGGTGGGGATGGGGATCGGTTAAACGATACTCAGCACCTCGGCGATATCTCCGGTCGCATGTGAAGCAGGAGGGCGTCGGAAGTAGAGGGGGCTTCCGCCCGCCCCTTGAAGAGGAGGGGAAAGAGGGAAACCCCTCGATCCTTGGAGCAGGAAGGCGCCCAAGGCAGATCTGGGACCTGTGCACGCCAAAACATACCCACTTCCAAGGCCCGACGTGCCTGCCACGCCCCTTGCGCGCCAGAGTGCCCCCAGGGGTCGAACCCCTTAGCTGTCGGGCCCTTGCTCGGGGGCAACCAAGAGGGGGGTGATGACTGGGGGGGGGGGGGTGATACGATGGCGTGGGCCGTGATATTTCCTGAGATTCCATGGCGCCTCGTTTTATTTCCACTACGTCCCTGGCCCCCCTTGGGCCGCGCACATGCCGCCGGCCATGATGTGCGCCCCCCCCCTCTTGGTCGGGCGGCGAAATCTATACATATCCACTGCTCCCCGGCCAGGCCCAGCCTGAACCTGGGAGCTGTGTATACGCCCTCCTGGCCGAGCCAGGAGGGCGTGACGTGTACACCGCTGCTGGGTTCAGAATGGGCCTGGCCAGGGAGCAGTGGATATGTATAGATTTCGTCGCCCCCTCTTGGGCGCCCCCGAAGAGAGCCCCCGTGCCAGGCGCCGCGTTCCTCGGGCTCCGCTCGGGGCCCCAGCGCTTCGCCGCGGAGGGCCTGCCGGGCGCGGGGGAGGCCCCGCGGCGCGAGGGCGGCCGGCCGCTCGCGGAGGAGGCGCCCTGGGGCGCCGAGCTCGGCGAGACGTCCCTGCTGAACGTCGCCGTGAGGGAGCTGTGGCCGGAGATGACGCGGTTCGTGTCCAGGACCCAGACGCGGTCGCGTCGTACAAAAAAAAAGGTCGGCGAGCGCCAGAAGTTTATGATTGTGGCGTTTTTTTCTTCTCGGCGTGTCGGTGACGACACGTTGGCAGGGCGGCGGCCACCAGAGAGGCAGCGCGCGGCGCAGGACGGCAGCGGGCGCGGTTCGTGTCCAGGACGCAGACGCGGTCGCGTCGTACAAAAAAACAAAAAGGTCGGCGCGAGCGCTTCACTACTTTCGGCCCCGGGGGGGCCCCCGCCGGGCCCCGGGAGCGCCACGAAAAACGGCTCAGGATCGAAAACCGGCCCCGTGGAAAGGGTCAGGATTTCCGGGAACGCCGAATTGCAAAGAACAGGACGTCGCATGTACGGGGAAGTGTCTCTAGGCTTTCTAGGTGGGGTCCGAGTGGATGGGGTCGGAGGATCGGGCCGCAACGCCGTTGCATCGCCCACGCGGCTCGATGTCGAGCCCGATTTGCTTCACGTCGACGTCGCCCATGCATCGCCCACGTCGACGATGAATCGCTGGTGCATCGCCGATACATCGCCGATGTATCGACGATACGGCGAGATCCTCCGACCCCATCTACTCCGACCCCATCTAGGGGGCCTCTATTGTCGGAGGACGCTAAGTCCATGCGGAGTGAGGCCATACAGAGTGCTCGGTGGTCTCCGTCTGGGCTGGCTCCGTCCGGATTTGGCCTCCCCTGACCTTGGGCGCTCGGCCACGCCAAGCAGGAATATGACAAGGAGCGGCTTTACAGGGGCACGCTTTCGTCCCTGCGTCTTCGGCCCACACTCGGCCCCTATCGCTGGCCACTGTCGCTCAAAGCATGTTCGGGTCGGACAACGGGGGGGGGATTGGGAAAGATCTTCGACGCATTGGCGCCTCGGGAGGCGCCAGTGAAGTCAGCCACGCGAGCTGAGTCGCTAACCCCCCCTTTGGCGACCATCCCCACTTTCGTCGACCCGAACTTCGCCGTGAGGGAGATGTGGCCAGAGATGGCGCGGCTCGTGTCCAGGATATTGGGCGCTCGGTAGCGGATGGGGGGCGGGCAACAAGGAGGAGGAGGAGGGGGAGGAGGAGGAGGAGGAGGAGGAGGAGGAGGAGGAGGAGGAGGAGGAGGAGGAGGGAGGAGGAGGAGGAGGGGGAGGAGGACTGTAGTGTATTGCTGATGCCCTTGAGGGTAGGCATAACCCTGTGAGGACGGATGGGGCTCTGGGGCTCACCCACCCTTGTTACCGTGCCCCCAGGTACAAGGACCGTGGTAGGCACACGGTATGAGAGGTAGCATACCTTTCATCGGCAACCTCCGTTGTGAAGACCGTGGCTCGTCCTTACTCGGCTTGTGCGCCAGAGCAATCGGAACGTATCAGCACACGCTGGAGGTGAGTGTGAATGAGGGGTGATGGATTCCACACCTCCTGACTGCATGGACGATGCGGCGGAGCGAGGCCGCCAAGGTAATGAGGCTCAGAGTATACAGCGCTGAATGCCAGTGCGTGCGCGTGCGGCGGGATGCAACAAGGGAGTAGGTGGCTGATATAATAAGTGGACAACGTCAACCCACGCCACCATTGTGCTGCGTACCCCAACGGTTACACGACGCGACGCGACGGCAAGCTGAGAGGCAATGGTTACCTCACCTCCTGCCGGCATGGACGATGCGGCGGAGTGAAGACGCCAAGGTAATGAGATTCAGAGTAAACAGCGCTGTATGCCAGTGCGTGCGCGTGCGGCAGGGTGCAACAAGGGAGTAGGTGGCTGAGATAATATGTGGCCAACGTGTCCTCACGCCACCTCTGAGCTGCGTACCCCTACGGTTACACAACGCGACGCGACGGCAGGCAAGGGGATCGCGCGCCGAAGAATACGATTCGACCCGCGGCCGCATAACCACCTGAGAGGCGATGTTTTCCTCACCTCCTGCTGGCATGGACGATGCGGCGGAGTGAACAAGCTGGCCCAGAACGCATCCTGGGACCATACCTGCTGAGGCCGGCGCGCCTCACGTAGGCCTTCTGCCCAAGACTGGGAGGATACGAACTTCGAGAGTTTCGTATCGGGTGTGACCCCCAGAAAGCTCACGGCGAGGGGCATCTCCGACCTTCAAAACCCCTTCGGGTTTCGGGGACGATGAGCTTGGCGAGTCATTGAGGACGAGTCGGTTCCCCAGTTGTCCGTTTCCCTGGGGGGGTCCTCAGTTGTCCGTTTCCCTGCGCCCCGCATCATCGCCTCGGCGCGCGGTGGGGACAGCAGCGATTGACGACAACAAAGAGAGAGCATTTTACTAGCGGCGAGCTGTGTAGCAACAGTCCAGTGGCGTCAGCGAGGCAGACGGCGACGACAAAACTAGGCACAAGACAGCGGCAGTGGCGCTGCCTAGGCGCCTAACGCCTGCGCAATCGGAGGGCGAGAGGGGGGAAGCGCATGAAGGGGATGTCCCGGTTGGGCACCATGGGGTCTTGCGCAATCTTACTCAGGGTTCCCCAAGAGACCTCTGGCGATAAGGCCTGGCGGAACCTCAGGCCTGCGACCTCAGGAGGCCGCTGAGGGGCCCCAGGTGGTCGAGGAGGCCGGGATGCCGGGGAGTGGGGATAGTAAAGGCTTTCCCCCCCACAACGAAGCATAAAACAAACAAATACTCACCAACCCACCTGTAACAAGGAATTTTTGGGCCTGTCGGCGGGCCCGTTTTGGGGCCAACGTGCACCGGAAAGGCGCTTCCGGAGCTCGCTGGGCAGACCCCGTGCGAACACTACTTGGTTAGGACCGCCCGCGGATCCTAACGGTGTCACGGGGTATTCCCGAGGACAAGGATGAGGCCAGCGGACCCAAGTCACCCTTGTAAGACTAACAGGGCTTAGTGAGCATGCCCCATGAAGACAATTGCGCAGGACCGCCGGCATTGTCGCCGGGCTGTGTCCTGGAGGCCCGACCCTCCGACGTGAGCATGCGGTGCCGCTTCCTTCTCCGTGCCAATGCAGCTTCGGACACTATGCCTTCACCACTGGATTTCCTAAACACTGCTGCTGCAATACAGCTTGAGATAAATGATTATCTTGCCAAGTCGGCGGCGGACACGATAGCTTGCACCACTGGTTTATCTAACCACTGCTGCTGCAATACCAAGCGATGCGTTTGAGCACTGCCAACATCCTCGTCCCCTCTCTCCTGGGCGCGGTTATCTTCATTGGGCACCGCTCTGGTGCATCGGACCGCGGTGGGAGGGAATGCGCCACAGAGCCGCCAGCCACAGTGTATCCCGGCAGGATACGTCTGCTTTCTCCCGCTCGCGACTGACGCGCCTCAGCGCGCTGGACGCACGAAACGCGTGAGAATCCTCCGCATCCTCCAAGGGCGATGAGGGGAGGAAGGAGGAGAGAGGAGAAGTTTGGAGGTGAAGGCAAGAGTGGCGCGTGCAAGAGCGGGCCGCGAGGCCCGCGCAGCACGAGGGGTGTTATCGCCGTGGGCCTGGCGTCTAGGGGATCCCCTTGCCAGCCCGTGGCGTGAGCGTAATCTGTGAATGCACGAAAGCTGGCCCGGACGCTGGCCAGCGTCTAACAGGAGATAAGCAATGTTAGCCGGACAGAATGATATTTTGCAGGACTGTCGGCCTTGCCGCCAGACTGTGTCCTTGAGGCAAATGCCTCGCGACATGCTTGCAAAGTTACACTGTGGATGCACGAAAGCTGCAAATGAAGCTGGCCAACCTCTGATAGGAGATAACCATGGTAGCAGAGTGCGATTGCGCAGGACTGCCGGCCTTGCCGCCAGGCTGTGTCCTTGAGGCGAATGCCTCGCGACGTGCGTTCATAATCTGTAGACGCACGAAAGCTGGCCTCGACACTGGCCATCGTCGACTAGAAGACAACCCATGGTAGCCGCAAAGCGTGAGACTGTGCAGGAATGCCGGCCTTGCCGCCGGGATGTGTCCTTGAGGCCACTGCCTCGCGACATACTTGCATTATCTGCGATTGCACGAAAACTGGCAATGACGTCGGTAGGAGTCAGCCATGCAAGCCGGACAACATGGGGTTATGCAGGACTGCCGGCGTTGCCGCCGGGCTGTGTCCTTGAGGCGAATGCCTCGCGACATGCTTAGATAAACTGTGGATGCACGCAAGCTGAAACTGAAACTGGTCGACGTCTGATAGGAGGAACCATGGCAGCAGAGTGCAAATGTGCAGGTCTGCCGGCCTTGACGCCGGGCTCTGTCCTTGAGGCGAATGCCTCTTGACGTGCGTTCATAATCTGTGGACGCACGAAAGCTGGCCCTGACTCTGGCCAACGACGAATAGGAGACAAGCCATGGTAACCACAAAGAGTGAGACTGTGCAGGACTGCCTGCCTTGCCGCCGGGCAGTGTCCTTGAGGCGAATGCCTCGCGACATACTGCATTATCTGCGATTTCACGAAAACAGGCAATGACGCTAATAGGAGACAACCATGGTAGCCAGACGAAAAGATATTGAGCAGGACTGCCGGCCTTGCCGCCGGGCTGTGTCCTTGAGGCGAAGGCCTCGCGACATGTGTGCAGCATCCGCGGTGCACGACAGCTGGCACGGCCGTTGGCCACCGTCTAAGACGAGGCCATGGTAAGCGGAGAGAGTTAGATTGTGCAGGACCGCCGGCTTTGCCGCCGGGCTGTGTCCTTGAGGCGAATGCCTCGCGACGTGCGTGCATAATCTGTGGATGCACGAGATCTGGCACTGCCGTTGGCCTTCGCCTGCGCACGAGGAGCCAAGCGTAGCATATGCCCGCGCGTGCCTTCAGACAGCGAAGTAAAGATCTCGAGGTGAACGACCTCGAGGTATTGACCGCCTTCCTTGCAAGATGGGTAACGGTGATTGTGCAGGACCGCCGGCCTTTCCGCCGGGCTGTGTCCTGGAGGGCAGAACCTCCGACTGGAATGCTTCTCCGCTGGCATTGGCGCCAGGCCATGTCCTACGGGCACATGCCACACGCTAGGATATGAGAATGTGCAGGACCGCCGGCATTGCCGCCGGGCTGCGTCCTGGAGGTCAGACCCTCCGACTTGTCCGAATGAAAATTGACAAAACCGGGCAGTGTCATGGAGGCGCATGCCTCCTAAGGAAGGTGTGTAGGGTCGCCAGTATTGCTGGCAGGCTCCTGGAGGAGAAATCCTCCGGCGTCCTCGTTGAGACCATCTGGCGGAGCCGACAGGCAGCTGGTGTCAACCTCGCTCAGGAGGGCCATGCTTAGCCTGTCACTGGTGAAACGTGTTCCACCAGGGTGACCACCCAGGCGGGGCCTGTGGCTCTCCGACCCGAACCTGCAAGGTGGGCAATATAAGCACTGCTGGAGGAGGTCCGGTCTAGGGCGACGCATCCTCCTTGTGCTGGGAGGGCACTTGAGCGTGCCTCTTGCCACTGTCGCCCCGCTGTTCACTCCCCTGGGGGCTCGGCTGGGGTGCTCGTCGGGCGTGGGGAATCCACGCCCTTAGTGGCGCCCCGTGCGTCCCCAGCCGACTCCCCCAGAGGAGTATAGAACAGCATTGGCACGGGGGAGAGGGGGAGGAGGAGGAGGAGGAGGAGGAGGAGGAGGAGGAGGAGGAGGAGGAGAACAGGAGGAGCAGGAGGAGGAGGAGGAGGAGGAGGAGGTGGAGGAGGAGGAGGGGGAGGAGGAGGAGGAGGGGGAGGAAGAGGAGGGGGAGGATGAGGAGGAGGAGGAGGAGGAGGAGGAGGAGGAGGAGGAGGAGGAGGAGGAGGAGGAGGAGGAGGAGGAGGAGGAGGCGGGGGGCGTCGAGGTCTGCAGGAAGGAGGCCCTCCATGGCCCCCGAGCTGCCACAGCGGGCCCAAGAGGTGTTGGGCTTAAGTCGGGCCTCTTCCTCGACAGGAGGAATATTCGAAGATGCTCAAAAGTAGTCTGTGGACTATGTTTCTATTATTATTTGATTATTTGGGGAGTATGTTTGGGTACTTGCTATATTTCCTCCCAAAATAGTCAGAGGACGATTTTCTATCAGTTTTTGAATCTGATTGGGGGCATTTCTCGACTGTGCTGTATTCTTTTCTCCCAGATCCTCCTGTAGGGGGACATGCCCGACCGAGGTGTTGGGCCGGAACACGTTTCTCCACCCCGCGTTCCTTTCCCCACCCCCGTTAACGAGTGCCCGCAGGATCTTGAAGGAGAGCGTCGAGGACTGGGGAACGCGAACGACGGCAGGTTCGCGCCGCGTCGGCGCGGCGGCAGCCCCCGCGCGGGCGGTCGAGGCCGAACGACGCAGGACCGCAGAGCCACCATGCAAGGACTTGCGCTGTCGGAAAGCCGCGATCGTTCAGCGATATCCACGCGGCATCAGAGACCCGCACCGGCATCACCGTGGTTGGACCTAAACGCCGCTTTGCTGGGCTTGCGCTGTGCTCTCTTTTGTTGTTCGTTGTGGCAGGGAGGTGCAGGCGAACGGGTGGAGCGAGACGAAAAGCACACGACGAAGAACAACGTTTAGGTCCCGCCCTGGGCATCACGGCGACGCGAACCCGTCGCGTGCACCCCCACGCCGATCCGCCAGGCCCACCCTGGATCCCGGCATCGGTGTGCACATTCTCGCCGCGCTTGGCCAGGAAAGCACTCTCGACTACACGCAAAAATTGGCCCTCCGCCGGAGTGACCTCTGGTGCGGGCCCACGGGCCCCCCCGACCTCCGAGCGCGAGTCGGGCCGAACGGAAGGGGGGGGATAGGGAAAGGGGGGGGGTCACGAAATCTGCTGCGTGCAGCTGGTTTCGGCCCCGCCGCCGGGCCCATTCCTCGATACATGGGCGCCTCCCGGCGCCGGGAGGCGCTGGGAAAATCAGCTACGTAAGCTGAGTCTCAAGCCCCCCCCCCCCTCGGCTAGCCCCCCCCCTTTGCCCGGCCCGAGCGAGGCGGCGGCGGCGCCTCGCGCGCCTGCTTCTGCCCCTCCCGCGGCCCCCCCGGGAGCCGCGCACCAGAGGTCACTCCTGCCCCGGGTCGCTCTCGCGTGTGGACGAAGAGCACGCACACCGATGCCTGGCCCGGAGCGGGCAGGCCGGGAGCGGCGTGTGGGCGTCAACGTGGCGTCCTCCCCGGAGGACTCCATCAAGGCGAGCGTCCCGTGGTTTCTGCAGGGCCTGGGCTTCGGGAGCCTGTCCTTCGGCGAGTCGGCGATCGAACTGGAGCAGGCAGCCGGGTGCCAGAAGAAGCGGCAGCCCCAAATCGCATGAAAAGGTTGGCTTCGATCGATGCGGGCCAACCCAGAGGATTCTCTGCACAGGCTTACAGGGCGAAAGCCGCATAATGCAGGCATTCAGTCTGCAGTCCCAGGCCCCACATTACGGCCTGACAATCGACGTCGGATACCTTGCTCACCATAGGCATAACAAATCCACAGTTGACAGCGTTAGTTACGTTAATGCCCACGTGCGCGGCCAATGGCTTTGCTTGTGACCTTTTACCCCCCTGTTGAAAGAAACCACCAACTTGCATTGTAAGAAGAACGTCAGAGAGCTCGTGCAACTGATACCGAAATCATCATTTAGAACTCACTTAGGATACAAAGAAAAAGCGTCGCATTCGTTCGAGGAAAGGCCTGACCATTACATGGAAGGCCTAGATGTGTTTGCACAATGCGAGCCATCATGCGTTCTTCGTACGCTCTACGAGTCCTACATGCCTGCTGCCCGCAAGGACCTAAAATTCCACCCCAAGAGCCTTAACTACATGCGCTGCTAGAGAACAAGACAGCGTGGCGCTGCTTAAATACCGAAGCTTGGTCGCACAGTCGGGGCCAGCATCTTGCGCAGGCCACCTAGCGAAGTGTCCAAGGAAGACCCTGGCCGCCATATTTATCCAATCAGTCGGCACGCGGCGGAGAGTGAGAGACTTAGACGGCACGCAACAACAGTGCAGCCAGCCATTTTTTTCGACGCGGATTTCCCCAGTGCACTTCAGTTCTTGGCACTCCAGTGTGTGAGTGTCTGAGTGAGAGAGCCTTAGCCTTTAGCAAGTGATCGTTCCCTGGCGCTCCCCCCAGCAGTAACAGTCGGGCGTGCTTAAGCCAGCGCTTCGACTGAGAGGTCCCATGACCTGGGCGCGAAGTTGCGAGCGTAACATGTCGTAGGCCATGCCGGCTGCATCGCGGTGACCACGGGGCTCTCAAAAAAGAGGAGCCCAAGGCGCCGCATCAGGCGAGAACCGCTTGTGGCACATCCTCCCAAGAGCGGTTCCCTGCCCCCCTCTCTGCGGGTGCCCGGTTGCCATGTTCGGGTCTGCTGTGCGGGTGGTGGGGGGGGGGGGGGGGCCGTCACCTCGTCGCCCTTCCTCCCCCCCCCCTGCACAGTGGCTGAACTCGCCTCACTTTGCCCCGTTCCGCTTTACTCGCCAGCGCAGTCCCTCTGGCTAGCCGCCGGCGTAAAAAGCGTGAGGTGTGTGCGGGAGGGGGGCAAGAGACATCGCCACCGTTTGGACGCGACCAGGGGCGTGTCCCCCGTCCACGGCGGTTCCCCATCGGGGCGCGCGCAAGTGTCACGCCTGCTATGTCGCGGTGATCCAGGGGCCCTCAAGGGAGAGAGAGAGATATATAGAGAGAGAGAGAGAGAAAAAAAAAAAAAAAAAAAAAAAAAAAAAAAAACGTTTGAGACATTCCCACAGTCGGGGCGCGAACGGGCGAGCGTCTCCCTCCCCGCCAGCGCCCCCTTAGGGTGGCCCACGGCCACGCTTCCTATGTCGCGGTGGCCATGGGGCTCTCACAAGAAATTAGTTTGGGGGGGGGCGGCAAAAACAGGCAACTTGCTTTGGACATCCCCACAACTTGGGCGCGAACGGACGAGAGCCACCATCCATGGCGGCCCCCCGTGAGGGGGCCAAGTGCCACGCCTGAGCGAGTCTGACTATGAGTGATCCGAGTGTGCATGCGAGTGAGAGCCTGAGCCCGATTGAATATGAGTGCGAGCGAGTCTGAGTATATGTGCTATGAGTGTGATGAGACGCCGTGAGCGTGTGAGCAGGCGGAGGCGCCCCAGTAATAATGACTCGGCGCGGGGATCATAACATGCGCAGCTCAGTTCCTGGCACTCCGTCTGTGAGTGTCTCCGTGAGAAAGCTTTCGACTGTAGCGACTGAGCGCTCGCTTGCGGCCCCACCCCCAGGAGGGCCCAAATGCATGCCTGCTACATCGGGATGTTCGTGGGAGTGCGCAAGGGGCGGGGTCGGGGGTGCCTCGGCGATCGTTTCGCTTGAGCGGTCTCGCCATCTCGGCGCGAACTGGCAAGCGCAGCATTCCTTAGGCCATGGCTGCCACATCGCGGTGATCAGGGGGCTCCCAAGAAATGAAGTCCCGGGCGCCGAGGCACGCAAAATGCTTCAGACATCCCCCCCAACCCGGTTCCCCCCTGCGGCGCCCACAGTGTCATGCTTGTGATGTCGTTGTGATCACGGAGTCCCGACATAAGAGCAGTCCGAGGCGCCGAAGCAGGCCAACCGCGCCAGACATTCCCTAAAAATCTGGGCTCGCATAGAGACAGCAAGACCGCCATGAGAGGAAAGAAGAAGAGGAGCACGTCGTCACACGTCGTCGTCACACGAAAGGGTGGGCCTGGCCACCACTTTGCACTGCTCGGGACAGGGGTCCCGACCACCTTCTCTAGGCTAGCGTGGTGGAGTCATCGTCCCATCAGTTGGGAAGCTGGCAGTTGTCATCATCACGTGTCTTCTTTGGGGAGGGGAAAAAAATGTGGGCTCGCATGGGCCCGTGATACACCCTCTGGCGGCTCTCCTTTGGGGTGCCCCGGCGCTACGCATGCCACATCGCGGCAACCATGGGGCCACCGAGAGAGAGGAAAGAGTTCTTGGGGAGGCAAACACAGGCAAACCGCTCCAGACATCCCCATTATCTGGGCGCAAGCTTGCGAGCGGCCCCCTCCGTGGCAGCCCCCCCTCGGGGTGCTCAAGTGCAGCGTCACTGCGTGCTGCCGTGATCATGGGGGCCTCACAAGGTAGGAGCATGGAGGACAAAAACCAGCAAATCGCCAGAGACGTCCCCACAGTCCGGGCGCGAGGGGTGCCCAAGTGCAACGCCTGCTTTGTCGCAGTGATAAGGGGGCCCTCAAAAGGGAGGTCTCTGAAGAAGGGGAGGGGGGGGAGGGGGCAAAAACAGGCAAACTGTTCGAGACGTTCCCACGATCTGCGCACGAACTGGCGAGCGTCCCCCTACCTGGTGGTCCCCCTCCTGGGGTGGCCACGCAACACGCCAGCTAGACTGCGGTGACCATACTGTGAGTGCGAATGATCCGACTGTGACGGGTACGTGTGCACGAGCCTGAGCTTGAGCAAGTCTGATGAGCATCCGTGGAATTGAATGAGAGCGAGTCTGAGAAAGAACAAGTTGAATATAAGTGAATATGTGTGAGCGAGTATGATTGTGAGCTAGCCTGAGTAGGCGTAAATCAGAGTGTGAGCGAGCCTGAGCATGAACGAGCTTGCGCATTCTGGAGTTCACGATAAAGGGGTGGCACAAAGTTCACAGACGGGCAATTTCAGACCACCCCCTGACCAGCCATGAAAGGGCAGCCTGTTGCCCGGACCCCCGAGAACCCTCCAAGACAGCTCCTCAAGTCAGACCAAGAAGAAAAGCAGACCGCCCCTCCCTTTTTTGTGAAACCCGGATTACCAGTGCAAGTGGACGCATGAATAAGACAAGGAAGGATTTGGGGGGGAGAAAGGAGGGAGGTGGAGGCATCATACGAATAACTCGTCGGCGCGGAGATCTTCAGTCTTTGGCACCCGTCTGTGAGCGCCTGAGTGGCAGGACCTTTGCGTGTGGCGACGGAGCGCTCCGTGGCGGCTCCCCCTCGGGGAGGGGGGGGGGGGGGGGGCGCCAAGTGTTATACCTGCTACGTTGAGATAGTCTTAGGAGTCAGAGGGGTCAGGGGTGCCGAAACCAGGGTTTCACCTGAGATAACCAACGATCTGGGCGCGAATGAGCAAGTGCAGCACCCCTTAGACCGTGCATGCTACATCGCGGTGGCCATGGGGCTCTCACAAGAGAGGAGCCCGAGGCGCTGAAACGAGCAAACCGCTTGAGACGTCCATCCAATCTAGACGTGCACGGGGGTTGGCGGTTCCATCCTGGGGTGCCGAAAGGCCACGCATGCTATATCGTCGCGACCACGGGGCCCGCCAGGGAGAGAAGCCGAGGCAACCGAACGGGCAAGCCGCATTGGGCATCCCCACGGTCTGGCCGCGAACGGGGTAAGGCAACCACCCCTGGCGGTTCGTCCCTAGGGTGCCTAAGTGCTTCGTCTGCTATATATCGCGGCGAGCGTCGGGCTCACAAGAGAGAGGAGCGTGGGCCAGGCACCGCTTGAGGCATCCCCCCTAACATGGGCGCGAACGGGCACGCGTCTCCCTCCCTGAAGGGTCTTCCTTGGCGCGCCCACGTACCACGCCTGCTTTACCTCGGTGGCCATGAGTCTCTCAGGAGAGAAGAAGAAGTCTGAGACACCAAACAGACGTCCTCACAATCTGGCTGCGGACGGGCAAGTGTCCCCCATCCTTGGCAGCTCCTCCTTGGAGTGCCCAAATGCCACGCCTGCTAAACCGCGGTGATCATGAGGTCCTCGAGAGAGAGAGAGGGGGGAAGAAGCCTGAGACACAATCTGGCCGCGAGCGGGCGAGTGTCATCGCGGTGATCATGAGGCCCTTAAGAGAGAGAAGCTTGGGCCACCGAACAGGAAAGCCGCTTGAGACATCCCCACAATCTGGGCGCGAACGTGCAAGTGTCCCCCTTCCCGGCGGCTTCTGCTTGGGGTGCCCAAAATGCCATGTATGGGGTGAGTTTGTCTGAGCGTGAGGGCGTGTGTGTGTAGCCATAGTTCGAGTATGGGTGGTTCATAATATGATTGATGGGCTGCGAGTGCGGCTGGGTGTGAATGAGTCTGTGTGTGACTAAGCCTGGTATGAAGACATGAGTGTGAGTGGGCTGTGTACGAGCGGTTCTGAATGCCAGTGAGTCTGAGTATGACTGAGTCTGACAGTGGGCGAGGAGGAAGGAGGCGGGAAGGAGGCGGAGACGTCACAGTAATAACCAGAACCCCAACCTCTGACACCGGGAACAAAAACCCAGATTTAGGATATGGGGAAGAAGAAGCCCATGGTAGGATTTGGGGGCAATGCCCCGAAAACTACAAGTTCGTGCACCTGAATCCGACGCTGAGTGAAATTCAGGAGGTCGAATGCCAACATTACACGGCAAGGGCCCTTGAAAACCGCACTGCGCGAATGTTGCGTCGCTGCTTCCGACGCCTGTAATATTCGCAGGCCTTCGCCAGCGTCATCGCCGTCGCTGTCACAGTCGCCACCATCGTGGTGGTCATTGCCTTTGTCGTCGATGTCACTGGTGTCGTCAAAAACGTCAGGAAGTCGAAACAGAAAAGTGTCGACTTCGGCCTGCCCCTGTCTGTAGCTGTTTCGTCGCCCCAGGTCGACGTTAGAGGCGTTGACCAGGTCTGCTCTTGGACCGGGCCCGTCAGAGACCTGAAAGTGACCGCGCAGATCAACTGGGACGCCGCAGTCGACGTGTCTTGGAAGGCTAACAGCGGGACCCTCATATTCGAGCAGGTGGCAATCAAGGGTAACGTCATGTTTCCTCAATGTTGATCCTACTTATGTTTGTCTCTCTGCTCCTCGTTATCCCTTCTACTCTTCGTTATCCTCGTCCTCCTCAGCTTCCTCCTCATCGCCGTCACCGTCATCACCATCAGCATAGATCCCGCCCAGCTGAATGAAGCACCTGGGCGAATGTTCTCTCTGAGTGGGACCACTATTGCCGAACGACGTGAGTGAATATTGGCAATCAGGAGGGCATGGAACCAACTCAGTCATTCCTGGCATCCAGACGCGGGCTAGCGCCCCCGACGCATTCTCTCTGGCGGCACAGTGACGGGCGGGCGTGGCAGGCGGACCCTGCAAAGGGCGAGTCGGGCTGGCGGGCCCCACCGGGGCGGCTGCCTCATGTCCCAGGGGGGCCGTAACACGCGACATCCGGGCTTTCGGGAGTTTCCCGGAAGTGTGTTGGAGGATCTTTGGGGCCTTGTTTGGGCCTCCCGGGAGTCCGCTGGGGGGTATTCGGGTAATGCTGGAGGGTCCGGCGGCCAGCTGCGGGCCTGCTGGGCAGCTTTGGACGGTCCTGGGGCCGCGGAATTGTCTTGGGGCGTTCTTGGGTCATATTGCAGCGGCCAATGGAGGTCCTTGCGCCGTCTCAGGGGTCACCTTGGGACTCTTTGCGGCCGCTTGGGTGCCCTCGTGGGGCCATGTGGGGCATCTTGGGTGCCAATTTGGATGTCTCCTGGACAGCGTTTGGGACATGTTGCGGCCTCTTGGGACGAAGCGCGTTGACAGGCTGAAAAATAGAATCCGTGCTTGCAGCTTCTCGCCGCCTCCTGGAGCGTGGAGCGCGCCTTTCGGGGGCGTCTTGGGGCTTCAGGGCGCCCCCTGGAGTGTTCTGGGCGCCCCTTGGAGTGTTGTGGATCGTTGCTGGGTCCCCCTTGGCACCAGATTACGCCATCTTGGTGGCCGCTGGCCCTCCTGGGCCGACTTGGAAGCCATCTTGAGTATATCTCAAGGGAGGGAAAGCCACCCAGGCCCCCACATCTGACGTGTGTTAAACGGCCCTGGGCGTTCACCAACCAGCCTTGCCCTGTTCGATTCCTTCCTTGGAGGCGTTTTCTAAATGGCTTCGCTTGTCGGGGTGATGATTATGAGGGTGGGCTTGCTGCCCTCTAATATCGGAGGCCTTGGAGACCACCAGAACGGCATCGAGGCGCCCAGGGAGCCCTGGGAGGGGGGTGTCGGCGCGCCTGGAACAGTGCATGGGCAGGGGCCATGAGTCAGGCACTACAGCACTCCACTTCGTGCCAAGGGGCGCGGATGCAGATTCCTCCATCCTCCTCTCCGTCTATCCTCATCCTCCCCCTCACGTTCAGCCCTTGTCTCCTCATCACCCTCCTCCTTTTCGTCCTGGTCCTCCACCCTCCTTCCTTCCTCATCCATCCATGGTCTCCTGAAGTATCCCCAGACCCCCAATACATTTCTGAAAAAAAAACTTCGAACTCCCTGAAGCCACCAGAGCACTCCTCCGCCTCGTCATCAACAGCAGCAGCACCAGCATTAGCATTAGCACCACCGTCATCATCGTCGTCATCACCATCATCATCCCAGAAGTCCCTAGAGATCTCGGACCCCGAGGTCTCTGGACGCCAAACAAATCCAAGTCAGTTGTTCTCTTCCTCCTGCAGGTGGCCATCAAGGGTAGCCTCGTCATATATCTCAAGCGGATGTTGCCGCGCCCCCCGTTCTTCTCTGGCTTGCGCATCTATTTCGCCGACCCGCCGCCAAGCGTGGCGAGAGGGAAGGGGAAGAGGAGGAGCAGCAGCAAATGGGGAGGAGGAGGAGGAGGAGGAGGAGGAGGAGGAGGAGGAAGAGGAGGAGGAGGAGGAGGAGGAGGACGACGAATCATCCGAGCCTGCCTCTGCAACATCCTGTCCGTTTCTCGTGCGTGTGCTGAGTCAAGATAGACGTTTGGTTCGCAGGAGTGTGCGCAAGAGGGGTGCATTGTCCTGCGGAGGGGTCAACAGGCCTCGAGGGACCTTCTGAGATTTCTGGAGAGCTCCAGGGAGGGAGACGGAGAAGTGGTGATCCACTCTGGCCCATGTCATCTGAACTCAAGCACATGCATTTTCAGTTCCGTCCAGTGCACGTGCACATCACACCATGAGAGGGGATCTCTGTGAGCCACGGAAGTGTTGCCGCATGGGCGTGGTCTGGCCGACGGGGCAGCTGACATCACGGTGGCGCGACAAGTAAGCGCCGGAAGAAGACGGGGCCCATTGCGCGGACATTCGCGCGCAAGCTTCCCACGTCGAAGGCCGCGCGGAGACGCCCCCTTCTCCGCGCGGTGTGCCACGCTGGTGGCCCATTGTAAGCTGCGGCGTAAGGTCGCTGCGTCTTCTCGCGCGACCCCCTTCCCTTCTCGTCGCCCGAGTGCGACGAGGGAGTGCGACGAGGGCCGCCCCCCGGTGAGGTGCGGCGCCGCAGCTGCTCCTCGGCGCGGCCGCGGGTGCAGCTGCGGCGAGCGGCGGGGCCACGGGGGCGACGGGCTCCGACGCTCGCCGCGCCCGTGGCGTCCGCCCAGCCCGCCCCACGGGACAACCGCGGGGCAATCGCGGGACGGCCCGGAGGTCCGCAGGTCCGCGGCAGGCAGGGGCCAACAAGTCGTAAGCGCTCGACCTGAGCGCAGACAGCCCCTCCGGGTTGTCCCGGCTGTCCTCAGCAGGCCCCCCCCCCCCAAGGTAGTCCCAGCTGGCCTCAACAGGCCCCCCGAGCAGCCTGGGGCGGTCTCAGCACCCTGGCGCCGCCTCCGCCAGCGCCCCTGGGGCGCTCCGCGCCCCAGGGTCGAGGAGTTGAGACTCGACCGCCCAAGGCCTATTCGGGGAGCCCATCGGGGCCAACCAGGACTACCACGGGCGGCCGTCGGCGCGCAACCCGAAGCCGTACAAGCAGCGACAGGACAGCGGCCGGCACGGGTTCCGAAGCGTCTGTGGCGTGGCACTGGCTTGGCAAAGGCTGGGCTGCCTTCGCCCTCGAGCAGCACGGCACGAACCGACATTGAGTTCCATGCTCTGGTGGGGTGGCACTCGATTTCACCTCGGTCTCACCGCCTCCACTTCTGACTACCACGACGAGTGCCATCACTCTACCAGTGCGTCTCGCGGAATGAAGCTTCACCTCCATCAGTTCAGCGGAGGTTGCGGAATTCTCATGGGCGAGGGGGCGCAGAGAGGTGGGAGATGGAGAGGGGAAGCGAGAGAGGGAGGGGACAGAGGAGGAGGAAGGAGGGGGGGGAGAAGAGCAAGTTGGGCACGCTCGCGCCACGTCTGACATACGGTCCCTCCAGCCCATCTCTTCCCAATCTCTTCGCATTGCATTGGATCCTTCTCTATCTGCCGACAGGGGGTACCCTAGGTGACATTGAGCCTCTAACGAGGGCTGCACAATCGGAAAGGGGGGGCTGCACATGAAGGCAGATGGGGAGGAGGCGGATGCGCAGGACGAGGGGGACAAAGAGGAAGCGGAGGGCGGAGAGGGAGCAGAAGCAGGAGCAGGAAGAGCAGGAGGAGCAGGAGGCTCAGGGGAAGGCGGAGAAGGGAGAAGGAGTGAAGCGGCAACGACGACGGGAATCCGATCCAGAAATGTGGCCCGCGCTGAGGCGAAAGTGCCACTGTGAACGACGCGACACGAGCGAAGCACCGCGTTGGCCACTGCGGCGGGAGCGCCGTTCTGGAAGGACCACAGAGTACCCATTGACAAAGCACATGGACAACATCAGAAATCGTCGTCGTCGTTGCAGAGTTCTCCTGCGCCCGTCGCAGCTTTACCCCTCCTTTCCCTGAGCTCTCCTACTCGAGCTCGCCAGCCGCAACGAACAGGAGGAATGCCGTTGTTGAGTCGAAGGGAAGCCCTTCCCTTCATCCCTTCCTGACCAAGAGGTTTCCAAGACGGCCCCAAAACGGGCCCCAAGACGGCCCTGGAGACCTCCGAGACTCCCCCAAACGGTTCAAAGAGGGTGCCCACACGGGAGCACGAACGAACATTTCGAGCTTTCGGACCCGAGAAGCGCCCAGGAGGCCCCAAGAGGCCCCCACGAGGCCCCAAGAGACCCCCAGGAGGCCCCCAGGAGGCCCCCAGGAAGCCCGGAGAGACCCCCAAGCGGCTCCCAAGAGGCCTCGAGGTGCTCCCAAGAGGCCCAAAACTGCCGACCGTAGCCATTTCGGCTCAAGGTGAGCTCTTCGCTTTCTCACATCGCAACTGAACATTCACTGCTACACTTCTTGGCTGTCGTCGACTCAGCAATGGTACACGTATTGATCTCTGCGGGGGCATTTGCGCTCGCTTACACTGTGGGCGCCGAAATGCAGCTCATGCAGATGTCAGTGCATGGGCCGGACGATTTAGAGGCGGCAACGCTACGGACTGATTTCACGGCACAGACTGGCGGCACCACTTGGACGGACGCGGCGTCGTCGACAAATTGTTATCCGCCTGGGACTGGAGCTGACTTAAGGCCTGGTGCAGGTGCGCAGGTGCATGATTGTTGCCCCCGGAGCACGTACACGACGATCAGTGTCGATGCGTGCAAGACAATCGTGTGAGGCTTCAGTGGGATGCGACGGTATCACGTATGATGAGACGTATAGTAGATGCTTTCTGCGACACCAAGTGGACTTGGACTCATGCGCTACGCAAGCGGGAGTGTCTTCATATGCCCTCCAACGGGACCCGACGCCGGCGACGCCGAGCCCAACGCCCAGCCCAACTGCGCCGCTTTATTGTCTGCAGATTGTCACTGGCACTGGGTCCAACAATCAAGGCAGCGTGGACGTGAGCGTGGACGTGGGCAGTGGACTTGTGCAAGAGGCCTCCGGTGTCTTTGCCCAAGGTGCAACAGTGCTCTCGAAGTGTTTTTCCAGCGCGATCCTGGCGCTGCAGATGCATAATCCAACAATGGATGCCTGGGCAGGCAGCATGCTGTATTCCACAGATGGTGGCAACACGTACGTATCTGTTGCATGCGCAGACTGTTCGGGGACAACAGATTCAGGCTCCATGGTTGTCGATGGAAACACCGACGGAGCCAACCAGGGTTCGACCCAGTGCCTCAATGGAAATACGTGCAGCTTCATTATGCCGACGATGGCGTCGACGCCAGCACCAACGCCGGCACCAACGCTCGCACCGACGACGTCGTCGTCCTCCGCCACCAGCGACCCACACTTGCAGAACATGTTCGGTCAGCGGTTCGACTTGGTGAGGCCAGGCACGTCCGTCTTGGTCAGCGTTCCGCGCGGAACGCCCGTCGAGGATGCGCTGCTTGTTGTAAAGGCCGACGCGCGTCGATTGGGGGCACATTGCTCGGACATGTACTTCCGGGAGGTCAACGCCACAGGGACGTGGGCGAACAAGGCGCGGCCTGGAGGCTTTCACTTCAACGCTCGCGACGTGCGTGACGAGACGCCGAAGTGGCTGAAACTCGGGCCTGCGGAGCTCAAAGTCGGCAGCGGTCACACCGACAAGAGGCAGCCTTATCTGAACGTCTACGTCAAGAACCTTCAGCGCACTGGGTATCGTGTCGGAGGGCTGCTGGGAGAGGATGACCACACGGAGGCGGCGGCGCCCGCGGAAGGGTGCCAGAAGGTGTTGTCCCTCGAGGCGCGTGTGTATGGTCAAGCTTCGGATCCACATGGCTCCGTCGCAATCGGCTACTGAACGGGGGGCTCCAGGCTCCGCGCGGGGCGGTCGAGCCCGCTCGCCCGCCCGCAAGGGGTTGAGAAGGGGGTGATGTTTCCCGCCGCTTTTTTCGCCGTGCTGAAGCATGGTGTGATGACCCACCAGTAGCCGGCATCTTTTGCCACTTTTGTTCGCCATAGGCTCGCGTATAGTCTTTCGCAAGAGTGCAGAGAGCGGCGACGGAACTCGCCATAAAAAAGAGGCCCAAAATTGCCGCCCAGCGGCTTGCGAAAGCTCTCCGACGAGGCCCCACGAGGCATCCTTGAGGGCTCTGCCCACGTCAGCGTCGTCGTCGCCGCCGACGCCGCCGTCGTCGTCGTGCCCCTTCAGGGTCGGCGGCGCCGGCCGCAAGGCCTTCCCAATATGATCTGGTGGGGAAACACTGCTCGGAAGAGGCGGTAGCACAGCTGGACATGACTGGACTAGTACGCATGCGGCTACTCCTACTGAGTAGTTGCGGAGGGAAGGAGGGGGCTTAGACGACTTCCTCGAGGAGAGAACATCTCATCCCTCCTCCTCCTCCTCCTCCTCCTCCTCCTCCTCCTCCTCCTGCTCCGCGTCGCCCTTCCTGAGAGGGGAGAAGGGAGGCGTTAAAGTTGACCATCGAGGCCTTGGGCCAGGCGCTGAGTCCGATATGGCTGGAGAACCAGCTGGCGTCAGCCATCAGGAACGCACTCATCGCGCAGCTGATGCTGCCGCGGGTCGCGCCCATCCTGTTGGACATCAACGACGACGATGCCTGGTTTCAGGCGCGTTGTGTGCTGCCCGAAGCGGGAGGGCGTCCACTGTACACGCACACCGATCCTGCCCAGGCCGACCATGGGCCCAGGGGCGGTGTGTATGCCAGCGTCCTGGCCAGGACTCGAGGAGAGTATACCGGCCGTGGGCACAGGATGGGTTTGGTAAGGATCGGTCCAGGTATGCAGTCGGCGTCCTGCTACGAGCGCGTTCGCCTTCGGCCGCGCGTGTGCATCCTTCTCTTTCCGCGCGGTGCGCCCCGAGGGCGGCCTGCGTGAGCCACCGCGTAGGGCCGTTACGTCCCTGTGCGCGAGGCCCCTCGTTCTTTCGTCCTCCAGGTGCGCCGTGTGCTGCCCGAGGGCGTTCTCCACATCCGGGTCGAGAGGGCATCCGGCCTGGCGCCGCCGCCCAGCTCCGGCCTGCCGCCTTGGCTTCGGGCCGCGCCGAGCCGCAGCGCCTGCTGCCAGCTGCAGGTCGGCGACTCGCGGTGGCGCACCGTGGCCAAGCACCGCACCCTGAGCCCGGAGTGGTCGCCAGAGGAGCCGCAGCGGAGGGCCGTCTTGGGCCCTGGGATGGTGCACATGGCTCCTCCTGGCCTCGGCCAGGAGGGATGCACCATGCCGGGGCCCAGGATGGCGTCACAGGTCGGGTGTGGCCAGAGGTGCCCCACCCTGAGGTGGCCCTAGCTTTGCCGCGGAGGCCCACACGGCTTCTGGCGCACCCCCCACGAGGCCCTCGAGGGTCCCCATGGTTGCCGAGGGCTCCAGGCCGGCGCGAGAACAGCCAGGGCCCCTTCAGGCCGCGAGCACCCCTGCCGATCCCCGAGCAGGAGGGCACGCACAGGTTTCTGGTCCACTCCCTCGCGGACCAGACGCTGGAGGTGCAGCTCCTAGACTCGCGGGACTCCTTCGGCGAGGGCGGCGACCTCCTCGGCGCCCGCGCCGTGCCGCTTGAGGACCTCGCGGCGAGCGAGCGCCACGAGCTGCAGCTCTTCTCGGGCGGGCTCGCGGGCACGGCCTGCCTCCGCGCCCGCTGGGCCCCCCTCGTGCTCGGCGAGCGGGCCGCGCGCCAGGCGCTCGGGCGCGCGCGGCAGCCCTCGAGCCGGAGCCGAGCGCTCGACGCGGGCGACCCTGCGGTTCCCAAGAGTATACACCACCACCACGTCGATTCCCCCTCCCTCCTCCACCCTCATCGTCCTCTCCTCTTCCCTGGGAGAGGGAGGGGATGGGGGAGGAGGTGGTGGTGTATACCTTTGCGCCCCGTAGACCCAGAGCCGGAGCCAGCGTGGGTGCTCTTCCTGGGCGTGGACCGGTGCTCCCTGGCCCAGGCCGCCGGGGGCCGCAGCTTCACGTGCGAGGTGGAGTGCGAGGGCGCCAAGGCCTTCTCCTCCTCCTCCCCTTCTTCCTCTTCCTCCTCCTTCTCCTCCTCCTCCTTCTCCTTCTCCTCCTTCTGCTCCTCATCCTCCATTCCTTCTCCTTATAGACAATTTCTCCATGTCGCACCCCGAGACAAGTTTTTAGGGCGGGCCGGGCGCTTCGCCTGAGATTTCCTCACCATTTATGATTCTGAAGTTTTAAAAGTGGCAACAGTTTCAATAATGGAGAGCGGGTGGTTCTCAAAATGTGGCTCTCACCTTAGCGCCGCGCACATTCGTTTTACAAATTTGCCAGAACTTCACGGATTGAGGGCGAGTCGTTTTCAATATGTGGTTCTCGCCTTCGCGCCGCGCACATTCGTTGTAGAAATTTGCAAAGGTTTCACGGATTGAAGGCGGGTCGTTTTCAAAATGTGGTTCTCGCCTTAGCTCCGCGTACATTCATTTAAAGAGTTGCAAGAGCTTCACGGCTTGAGGGCGAGTCGTTTTCAGAATGTGGATCTCGCCTTAGCGCGGCGAGCGTTCGTTTTGAAAGTATACAAAGGCTTCACGGATTGAGGGCGGTTCCTTGTCAACATGTGGTTCTCGCCTTCGCGCCGCGCACATTCGTTTTAGAAATTTGCCAGAGCTTCATTGATTGAGGGCGGGTCGTTTTCAATATGTGGCTCTCGTCTTCGCGCCGCGCACATTCTTTTCAAAAAATTGCAAGAGTTTTACGGATTGAGGGCGGGTCGTTTTCAATACGTGGTTCTCGCCCTAGCGCCGCGCGCATTCGTTTTTTAAATTTGCAAGAGCTTCACGGATTGAGGGCGAGTCGTTTTCAATATGTGGTTCTCGCCTTAGCGCGGCGCGCACTCGTTTAAAAAAATACAAGGGTTTCACGGATTGAGGGCGGCTCCTTTTCAAAATGTGGCTCTCGCCTTCGCGCCGCGCACATTCGTTTTAGAAATTTGCCAGAGCTTTATTGATTGAGGGCGGGTCGTTTTCAATATGTGGCTCTCGTCTTCGCGCCGCGCACATTCTTTTCAAAAAATTGCAAGAGCTTTACGGATTGAGGGCGGGTCGTTTTCAATACGTGGTTCTCGCCCTAGCGCCGCGCGCATTCGTTTTTTAAACTTGCAAGAACTTCACGGATTGAGGGCGAGTCGTTTTCAATATGTGGTTCTCGCCTCAGCGCGGCGCGCACTCGTTTTAAAAAATACAAGGGCTTCACGGGTTGAGGGCGGCTTCTTTTCAATATGTGGCTCTCGCCTTCGCGCCGCGCACATTCGTTTTAGAAATTTGCCAGAGCTTCACGGATTGAGGGCGGCTCCTTTTCAATATGTGGCTCCCGTTTTCGCGCCGCGCATATTCGTTTTAGAAATTTGCCAGAGCTTCACGGATTGAGGGCGGGTCGTTTTCAATATGTGGTTCTCGTTTTCACGCCGCGCACATTCGTTTTAGAAATTTGCCAGAGCTTCACGGATTAAGGGCGGGTCGTTTTCAATATGTGGCTCTCGCCCTAGCGCCGCGCACATTCGTTTTAACTATCTGCAAAAGTTTCGCGGGTTCCCATCATCTGCGTACCAGAAATGGTGTTTTGGATGGATTCAGGATTATGTGGGTGCAACAGTTACGTTGGTTCTTTGTGTTGAAATCCCAGGAATGGATTTCTGGCATGATTCGCGATCGTCAAGACGCAACAGTCAGGTTGATCCATGGCTTTGGAATCCCGAGCAATGTTTTGGCATGCTTCAGGGTCTTCAAACTAATGTTTTCCAACCAGGCAGTTCCATCAATAGAGATGAACCGTTGTAGGGGCCGATGAAAAGGGAGCTCGGAGGGAGGGTTTACTCCATTATCGTTGATGATTTTTGGGTTTACACTGGTCCTCCTCCTCCTCCTTTTCCTCCTCCTTCTCCTCTTCCATTCCTTCTGCTTATAGATAATTTCTCCCTGTCGCACCCCGAGAAAAGTTATTAGGGCCGGGCGTTTCGCTTGAGATTTCTTCACCACGTACGACTCTGAAGGTTAAAGATTGGCAACAGCTTCAGAAACCCAGGGCGGGTGATTCTCAACATGTGGCTATCGCATCAGCGCCGCGCACACTCGTCTTAAAGTTTTGCAACAGGTTCACGGGTTGATGGCGGGTAGTTTTCAAAATGTGGCTCTCACCTTAGCGCTGCGCAAATTCGGTTTAAAAATTCGAATGTGGTTCTCGCTTTAGCCCCCGCGCATGCTCGTTTTAAAAATTTGCAACAACTTCACGGATTGAAGGCGGCTCCTTTTCAAGAGATGGTTCTCGCTTTAGCGCCGGCGCCGTGCACACTGGTTTCAAAGATTTGCAAGAGCTTCACGGATTGAGGGCGGCTCCTTTCCAAAATGGGGTTCTCGCCTGAGCGCCGCGCACATTCGGTTTTCTAAATTTGCAAGAGTTCCACGGAAGCCCATGATCAACGTACAAGGTGTTTTGGAAGGATTCAGGCTCGTGGGCGTGCACAAGTTATGGTGATTCGCGGCGTTCAAGTCCCAGGAATGGCGTTCTGGCACGATCCAAGATCGTCAAGACGCAGCAGTCAGGTTGATCCGTGGCGTGGGAATCCCGAGAACAATATGTTTCATGCTTCAGGGTCTTCAACCAGTTGTCTTCCAACGAGGCAATTCCTTCAGTCAAAATGAACCGTTGTAGGGGTCTATGAAGAGGGAGCTTGGATGGAGGGTTGTTTCCAACTTCGTTGACGCCTCTTGGGTTTACACTGGTCCTCCTCCTCCTCCTCCTCCTCCTCCTCCTCCCTCCTCCCTCCTCCCTCCTCCCTCCTCCCTCCTCCCTCCTCCCTCCTCCCTCCTCCCTCCTCCCTCCTCCCTCCTCCCCCCCTCCTCCCTCCTCCTCCTCCTCCTCCCTCCTCCTCCTCCTCCTCCCTCCTCCCACCTCCCTCCCCCCTCCTCCTCCTCCCTCCTCCTCCTCCTCCTCCTCCTCCCTCCTCCTCCCTCCTCCCTCCTCCTCCCTCCTCCTCCAGGCCACCCTGGGAGGCCAGCCGCAGCGCGCCCGCGGCCTCTACGGCGAGGGCTGGGCCGAGGGCGGCCAGGGCGAGGGCACGGCCCCGCCGCCCAGCGGCGCGCCGCCGCCCTGGAGCCGACAGGGCGCCAGGCCCTCCTCGGCGCCTTCCGGGCCTCCCCGCGACGCTGCGGATGAGGACCCGCGGCAGTCACTTGGATGACCGTGGGGGTCATTAAATGGATAGGGGGGTCACGCGTGGATGCTAAGGTGGGTTAAATCTGGCCCAACCTGGCTTATCAGTGGGTTACGAGTGCCTTAAATAGCTTAGGGGGGTTAACGATCCAGGCTAAGTGGGCTCCGCCCACTTAGCGGAGTTATCTAACCCCCTAAGCCATTCGGGGCGCTTGTAACCCGCTTATAAGTCAGGTTGGGCCAGATATAACCCACCTTGGCATCCACTTGTAATCCCCCTATCCACTTAATAACCCCCACGGTCATCCAAGCAGAGGAAGGAGGCCCAGGCACGATCGCGTGGGCGGGAGGTTTTTGCTCCAGTTCGGCCTCGAGGGGGGCCCTCGCCGGGCCTCGGGGCCGTCAGGAAACGGCTCAGGATGAGACACCGGTCCCGGGGAAAAGGTCGGAACTTCTGGGGACGCCGTCCTGAAAACATGAGGACGTCGCATGTCTGGGAAAGGTACCCATGCCGCTGCCCTTCGCCCGTTTTCCCCCCTCTCCCTCGCCCTCCTGGGAGGTTCTCGCCGCCACCGCTGGACTCGCCTCGAAAGCCTGGCCAGGACGCACCCCGGGCGAGGTCCGGGGAGGAGCGGTATGGGCACCTCTTGGTGTGCCACCACCGCCGGCATGCCCGCGCCAGGGCCGCCCCGTGCCCGGGGAGGGCGCAGGCCCTCCTGGCCGAGGCCCAGGAGGCTCCACGCAGTCACCCCGCACAGCAAGGATGGGCAACAAATCCAAGGGTACCCATTGTTCATGTCTCTAATTATTCGAAGGTTATTTGATCTTGGGGGGGGGCCAAGATCCTTTCATCTCTAACTGTTCTATCCTGGGCCTCTTCCTGGCCACTAGGGGGCTAGGAAAAATTATATACGAGCACAATGAGAACTGAGCACGATTAGAAATGAACGACGTGTACCCTTGCATCCTTGCCTCCTCGGTCCATCGTTGGCCCCTTTCGTTCGCCGCGCCGCGCTCGAAAAGCTTCGAAATGGGCGTCCAGGGCCCCTGCATCCTCATCGCGCCTCCCTATGACACGGGCCGACTGTGCACCATTCTGCGCGCAGGCCCTGGGTGGCCCTGGGCAGGCACGGTAGCGGCGCATCAGAGCCTCCTGCGGGCCAGGAGTTCGACTCGCTCGACGCGAACAACGACGGCTGCATCTCCCGCCAGGAGTACCGCGCCGCGCGCCTGCTGGTGGAGGATCCGCTGCACCTGACAGGTGGCCCTCCGCCAGAGTGACCTCTGGTGCGCTGCCTTGGCCTGGGGGGGGGGGGGGGGCCGCGGGGGGAAGAGGGGGGGGTAAGATCCAGGCACGCAACGAGCGGCAGGCTGCGCACCAAGGGCGCCCCGCCGATATCCAGGAGGCGGCCGGCGAGCCCGCCGGCGGAGGCGGCGGGGCTGCTGCCGCGAGCGGAGACGCGGGCGCGCCGGCCCCGCCGCCGGAGGGGTCGAGGGACGTCCACTTCCAGGCCGTCTTCACCCACCTGCTGATCGGCAGCCCCGAGAGCACGGAGGTGCACCTCAGGGTGGCCTCCGGGCTGTTCGCCATCGGGTCCGCCCGGTTCGACGTGAGCCGCCTTCTGCGCGGGCCTCGGAAGGCCCTGAGCCATCGATCGATGATCCTCAGGACGTGTTTTAGCCCTCTGTGTGTGTGTGAGTCTTTGTGAGTACGTGTGTGTGTGTGTGTATGAGGGGGTGTGCGTGCGTGTAAGCGTGTGTGAGTGGGTATGTCTGTGATTGTGTATGTGTCTGTGTCTCTGTCCAAGTCTGTGTCTGTGTGTCTGTGTGTCTGTGTGTGTGTCTGTGTGTCTGTGTGTGTCTGTGTATGTCTGTGTGTATATGTGTGTCTGCGTGTGTGTCTGTGTGTATCGGTGCGTCTCTGTGTGTCTCTGCGTGTAATGTGTTGTGCGTTGTGTGTGTTGTGTTTGGTGTGCGTGTGTGTGTGTGTTGTGTGCATTGTATGATGTGTGTTGTGTGTTGTATGTTGTGTGTGTTGTGTGTTGTGCGTTGTGTGTTGTGCGTTGTGTGTTGTGTATGTGGTGTGTGATGAGTGTGTTGTGTATTATGTGTGTTGTGTGTTGTGTGTGTCGTGTGGTGTGTGTTGTGTGTTGTGTGTTGTGCGTTGTGTGTTGTGTGCTGTGTGATGTGTGTTGTGTCTTGTGCGTGTGTTGTGTGTTGTGTGTTGTGCGTGTTGTGTGTTGTGTGTCTGTGTATGTTGTGTGTGTTGTGTGGTGTGTGTGTTGTGTGTTGTGTGTTGTGTGTGAGTGTGGTGTGTATTGTGTGTGTTGTATGTCGTGCGTGTGTCATGTGTGTTGTGTGTG